>OZ018324.1:90713292-91210792 GCA_963969495.1 Ceratothoa steindachneri
TATCATTAGTTCTTAAAGCTAGAAGGATGAAATAAAAATTACTTGCAAGAGGAAATTCTTAAGTTTTCTCCCCTAAAAACTTTAAACCCAAGGGCAAAGAGATTGTAAAGAAAATGATGAAGCTAGAGAAAGTGAAAATGTGGGGAAGATATACAGGATACAATGAAAAATTTGTCAAATTCTAAATTCCATGTGTGTGCGTTGTCTGGTATTGATTCTCTTTTCTTCCATCATAGTTAGACTTATTATGCATCATCTTTGAAGGAAGTAAACCATGCTTCATTCCAATCCTCCACCAATTTGGAAAAGACAGACTGTACTACTTAGTATTCAGGCCAGGAGCTACAATGCAAAGATATTTGATTGATTGGGTGTCAAAGCCTAGGAACAAGAAAGAGTTATATGAGTCAGGCTGTTGTTATGAAGGTAATGGCTCAGAAACTTCACTCTAACCATTTTGATATGGAAAAAGAAGTCCTCAGACTTAATACAGAGAGCTACATCAACTATCTGGAAGAATTTGTGTTGCCCTGGATCCAGGAAGTTGCCACTGGAAGACCACACCATACCACAGCAGGAGGACCCAATCTTGGCTGTCAGAACATCTGGACTTCCAACTCCCTGCTCTATTATGTGAGGGATGTGGTTGAGAGAGAGACCAACAAGTCCTTGTTCACAGAAGTTTTTACCAAGTTAAACAGGGGCACTGTTGAGAAGACATGGTCCATAAATCTTGTTCCTAATCAGTCTACGCCAAACATTTATTTATCTTTGGGAGAATACAATGATTTTAAAAAGTATTCAATGTGTTTATTAGATGACCACTTTCATCACCCATCATAGTATGCAAATAAATGTTACATTCATCACTAAATGAAGTTTTTAATTAAGGTTAATTTTGGCTATGCATTGTTGAATTATTTGGCAGAATTGAAATCTTCAGTATTGATTGGGTTTTGAGACTTGATGCAAGTATAGATTTATTTTTATTATCTCATCTGGCGACTGCCTTCTAGGGCATAAGTCAACGTACTCAAGCTAGCCTGGATCTAGGCTATATTAAAAAACAAAAAAACAAAAAAGACATACAATATAAAGGCAAAAAAAAAACCAAAAACAAAGAAAACAAATGGAAAAAATATAGAGCAAACTCCATCGACGGGAGAAGGCCAGCCCTCCCCCGCCAAAGAAGACCGCAATCCATATTTGAATATTAAATATCGGGGGGGAAGGCAGGCCTCCTCCAAAACGTATAAAAGTCCACAGGTCAGTGTGCAGGAACTCATCCCGAGCACAAGGAAGAGGTGGTAGCAACCCTGCCCATCCCGGTACTGGGACAGGTAACATGCGCGAAGATCACCCAGGCTGGGACATTCGACAAGAATGCGCTGAACAATCTGGGGGATGAAGCAGTCGTTAAAATAGGAAGCAGGCAAGCACAACACCAAATAGCGATGCGTAACACGAGTGTGCCCAATTCGGAGATGACGGAAAGCAACCTGAAGCCATCGTGGCATTGGGGGATAGGTCCATGGGAACAGTCGTGGTGGAATGGCATGCAACTTTAAATTCCCTTTGACTGTCTCCCATCTTCTTTGACAAGCAGTCAGAGCCCCTATTCCTGCCATGTAGTCGGTGTGAGGAAGAGCGAAACGCTCATTCCGCGCAATCCCTACATGTCCAGGAACCCAGCAGAAGATAATATCGATATCCGCCCGGCTCGCCAAAACTGTGGTGTCATAGATATTGCGAACCAGAGGATGCAGAGATTCCAATGCCCCGAGAGCACTCAGGGCGCTTTGTGAGTCACTATAGATCACAATCCGGTCTCCGAACCGGGTATGTTGCGTAATCTCCCGTACTGAGTGATGTATTGCCACCAGTTTGGCCGTGAAGACAGACACAGTGACTAGCAGAGCAGTGCTGACTTTGAACAGAGAGGATATGGCATGGAAGCCGACCATCTCTTCGGACTTGGAGCCATCCGTATACACTGGCACGGTTCCAGCGTGACATGAGGTATGCTCCAAAAAGGTCAAACGCAATGCTCCCGGTGCTGTACAAGCTTTGGGGACAGAGGCGTGGCGACAAATAGCCAAATGTGGTACCCTCTAGTGTGGCATCCTGGGCAGAACCAGGGGCACCACTGGCCCGAGAGCTATACTTAGCTCTCGAAGGAGTTTCCTGGCCCTAAACCCAAAGGGCTTAGTGTATGAATGGCGTCTCTTGGCGGCATAGGCACTGTCGAAATCAGCTGCGGATGCAGTGAGAGCTGTTGGCGAATGAAGGAGGCGCCAGGCTCATCCGTACAGGCGAGTGATGCACTTTACACGGCATAGAGTGAGTGGCATCTCCCCGGCATCGACTAATAGCCTCTCAATGGGGAAAGTGTGGAAGGCACCGGTCGCCAGGCGAAGGCCGGTGTGGTGGATCGAGTCCACCTTCCGCAATAAACGCTCGGCTGTGGATGCATAAAATTTGAATCCGTAGTTGATCTTCGAGCGAACAAAGGATCAATAAAAAAGTAAGGCAGTAGCCCTTTCAGCGCCCCAAGCGCTGAACGCCATGGCACGGGTACAGGAAACCATAAAGCTGCAAATATGAGCCTCCCAGGTGAGGCGTCAGTCAAATACAAGACCAAGGAAATGGTGCAATTCAACCACTTCCAGGTGCACCTCATTAAGAAACAAATGTGGGTCGGGGTAGAGCCGTGGATGGCAGCAGAAGTGCACCACCTTAGTCTTGGCCAAGGAAAACCGAAACCTGTGCACTTCGGCATAGCGAGAGACGCAGTTCAATGCCTGTTGTAGTCGACGCTCCAGAGTTGGCATCTGGGCCGTGCTTAAAGAGATCGAAAGGTCGTCCACGTACAGCGTAGCGAGAACATCTTCCGGCAGCCCCGAGGTGATGCCGTTGATGCTCAGGGCAAAGAGTGTGACAGCCTCTTCCTGCTACATTAGGCCGGAGAGGGCTCCCCCACCGGTACGCTGAATCGACAATCTTGCAAAAATTCAGATATAAAACAGATCGAAAAACACCGTGGCGTAGTGCTGTCTACGAAGGAAGGCTTCGCAGAAGGCATTTTCCAGTCGGAGCAGAGAATATGACGTGGAGTGGAACTTGCGGAAGCTGCACTGTGCAGAAGACAGATGACCTCCGCTGTGCAGGAAAGGGGCTAATCTAACATTTCCAATTTCTCCATCAACTTACACATGCAAGAGGTTAGAGATATTGGGCGGAAACCAGCCAGAGTAGAGTGATCTCTCCCCGGTTTGTGAAAGGCAAGCACAGTAGCGATTCGCCAGGAATCCGGGAGGAGACGCTCCACCCAGACCCTGTTGAACAAATCTATGAGAAAGGCCATGCCTCGCTCACCCAGGTGTCGAAGCATGGTGTACGGGACATCGTCCTGACCATGGGCGGTGTCCTCGGCCAAAGCAAGAGTGGAACGCAACTCACTCACAGTAAACCTGTCATTGAAGGGTTCTCCGCCTCTGGAGGTAAAGTCAAGCCGGCGGCCTTCCGCGACATCACGACATTCATTGAATGCTGGTGGAGCAAAATCCCAGATAAAGAATGCGGAGAAAGTGGTTGCGAAAGATTCCGCCACGGACGCGGGGTCCGAGATTGCGGTCCCGTTCTCCTGGAGAACGGGAGGGGGTCCTGCAAGAACTTGCCCCAAATCCTTTTGACTTGCTTCCACACCTCTACTAGAGGGGTCTTCCCATTAAGTAAAGACATGTATGCCCGGCAAGAATAGCGGCGGGCGTGCTTCAAAATATACTGGAACATAGCCCTAGCCTGATGAAATTTACCCACAGTGAAATCGTTCAGGTGGCGCTTATTAGCGCATATAAGCATAACGCTTCTGTTTGAGGGCCATCTCACACTCGGCCGACCACCACAGGAGTGGTCGGCATGCAAAACGGCCAGACCTTCTGGGGAGTCTGAAATGCAGGCCCCTGCACCAAGAACCACCGATGTGGGCTCTCAGGCAGCAGTGGCCCTGAAAATGCTATTTGAATGGCAAAGTGATCACTACCATGGAGGTCATCAACCACTCCCAATCAAAATCAGGCTGTGCATCTGAAGAGCACAAAGATAGATTCAAGGCAAGAAAATGAAGCAGTTCTTGGGCAGTGATGCGTAAACTCATCCACATTTAGGACACCTATCTCAAGCTCTTCAATCAGATCGGCAAGGACTTGTCCCCTGGGATTTATTGAGTAATCCCCCCCGAGAAGATATCTGCCGTTCAGATCTCCAAGCAAGAGAAACGGCCTCAGCAACCATGCCACAATGCGGTGGAAGTCCCCTGCATCGAAGTCATCAGACTGTGGAATGTACACATTAATGATAATATACCTCCTACCCAGGTGAAGCTGCACAGCAATTGCCTGAAAGGGGTTATCTAAAGTGAAAAGAAGAACAGAGACATCAATGCCGGGTATAAACCACGCATCCCCCAGCCTGGCCCCCATCTCATGGTGGTGAGGTCGCAAAACCCTTATACCACGGGAGGGCAGGCAGGGGGCATGCGCCTAGCATGGTCTCCTGTAGAAAAATAGCTAACAGGGAACCGGACAAGACGAGCCCCGCAGCTCCTCCCAGTTGGCCCGGAGTCCACATCAATTCCATTGAAGGAATATGCCCTCCAGGCCTAGCTCGGAGGAGACGCAGGGGCCCTCTTTGAAGAGAAGACCCTCACAGGAATGGCCGTATGCTTCCCGGAAGCAGAACCCTGGGCGCTGTTGACCGGACAAAGCACTGAAGGCAGTGTCGCCTTTGAGGACTTATTGGGGGAGGTTGGGCTCGCCAGTTGAGTCTTTTCCTCCCTCCACATAGAAACATTAAGCGGGCATTGTGGCTTCAGAGGCAGGGACAGCCTTTTTGAGGATCCACCGTCTCTGAGCCACTCAACTCACCACTAGGTATGGGCGAAGGAGCCGAAGCTCATTTGTTGCTGTCCTCCTTTCAGGGGACAGCTTTAGGAACCCTGCAAAATGGCCTGGTGACCAACTTCATAGGTGTTGCCCCTGGTGAGTCTAACGACTCGGTGGAAGCACGTGGCCATTTCCCGTGGGACACGGTCACACTGGGGTAAGGGGGGGGAGAGCCTTGGTTTTAACCGGGGCTGGATGTAAACCCTTTGTGCCGCCAACTTTACCAGGGGAGCACCCGGGTTGAGTAGAACCCATAGAAAGGCTCCAAATAGGCGCGGAAACAACCGTGCTCATTGGCCTGGATGGGCCAGGAGCAGAGGGCGTCTTTCTAACCCCTGAGGCATAAGACATCCCAGGCAGAGCCGGGCGGGCCAGGACCAAATCCTTAGCCTCGCGAAATGAGAGTCGATCCTGGGCTTGAACAGCCAGGATTTCTTTCTCAAGGAGATATGTACCACATTGCTTCAAAGAAGCAGGTTGCGGCTCTCCGCATTTGACACACTAGGCCACACATGATTTCGACTTATTGTATGCGGCCTTGGAGCTTCTCACACAGACTTCGGGTGATTCTGACTTTGCACGTCTACATGAGCGATTTATACGGCCGAAGCGGTGACAGTAATAGCAGCACTGCAGCATTGGCACAAATGCCGTCATGCGGTAGCGGTACCAACCCGCATGCACCAACTCAGGAAGGTTGTCACAGTCGAATGAGTAGAAGAGTGTAGGGGTGGGTCTCGATGCGCCTCCCTGTTTTCTCATCACACGTTCAGCCTTGACCACCCTATAGTCAGCCAGCTCTAAGGTGATGTCCTCTATGGAGTAGCCAATGAGTTCCCTTGCATAAACTACTCCTTTCACAAAGTTCATGGTAGAGTGCGGCATCACACTCACCGGGGTACCATCAAGTGTCTAAAGAGCACTTATCTTGGCTGCCTCGGAGGGATTTGCCACATTTGCCAGAAGGCTCCCATCCGAGAAATGGTTCACCTTCGGCTCTCTACCAATTACATTAGCTAGAGCTCTCCTCTGATCGATCATGTTGCCATTGGAAACATGCTGCCTTCAGTGGAGCGAATAACGAGGAAGCGTTTGAAGCCAGCAGGTTCGAAAATGCCAGGTAACCTCTGAATGAAGGGCCACGATGTTATTGAGGCTCCCCCCTGCGCACTTTTGGTCTTAGTCTGAGGCTCTGCACCCAGGGGGGCCAGATGTGCCAATCTTGGCTTGGTTGCTTACCAAAGCACTGGGCCCATCCATCCCCACAGCCCCCGCAGATGGAGAGGAGCCCCAAGTTATTTTAGTCTTTCTTATGTTATTTTTCTTTTTAGGAGAGGAGGGTGGGGAATGAACCCGCTTCTGCCCTCCGCCAGCAAGAGCCCCCCCGGCCAGATGGACCAGACTTAGCTAGGTCCTTCTCCGAAATGGAGAAGCTCCTGGCAGTCGTAAGGGCAACTGCCTCGGAAACCCTAGCCATTTGAGGAGGACCTTGCCTAGGGGCAGATTCGGTGCTTGGCACTGAGCCTCGATTCCCTCCCATGGAAGGCCCTACCGTCTAAGGCTGGGTTGCCTCAAGGACCATGTCTATCTCCGGGGAGCCTCCAGTTGGCCACCCCCCCCCCTCCCCCAGGACATCACAGGTTCCATTGACAGAGCTGTCTCTAGTCACATCTGGGGAAGCACAGGCCTTGACCCTGGCAAGGTTCAATATTCTTACAGTAGGTCTTTTGAGGGAAGTGACCGAAGGGGCCTGGCTGCCCCTCCCCCCTAAGGGGGTTTGCCCTACCGAGCTGATTTAATGGGAAGCGGTCAGCTATGGGCTGCCTGCTGGCTTTCTTGGCAGTCCCCTTGAAAAGAAAAGGGGTGACTGCTGCTGGAAACAGGGAGTTTCCTCAAAGCACCTCCAGAGAAGGGGGTAAGAGGGAGTCCCCTATACCCGTAGGCAAAGGAGATGAGTAAGCCTCCTCTCCAGTTAAAGAAATTTGGAGGGTCCCCTGCACAAGCACAGGGGGGAAGGGGACCTCCATTTTTTTTCTGTGGAGCTGCCCTCGGGCAGCTCCATCAATGGAACAAAGGTAAAATTTATAACATAAAAATAGGTAAAAATTGGCATACCAATGGTTACAAAATTGATCATAACTCCTGATATAATGAAAAACCCAGAATGAAATTTATCTTATATTGTAGTTTAAAGGCATATATATTTAAAAAAAAAATTACACAAAAATTTATTGATACCAATATACTTTTTTTTTAAAGGTCAAAAGTTGACCTTTAAGGTCAAACAAATTTTTTTTACCAAAAGTTAATTTTGTTGTTAAAAATGTTTAGAGCAACCCTTAAGCTTAAAAAAAAAAAATACATAATTCATTGTTTTATGTGCTATAATAAGGGAGAAATAATTTTTTTATCAATGCTGGTATCAAGAAATTTGAAAATTTTTCTCAACTTTGAAAGGTTATAACTTTTGAGTTATTCAAAATTGAGGGCTGGGAAGTGTCTCATTGTTTTTCTCTCATCAAAATCAACCTGTATACCAATTTTCATCAAAATCGGTGATGGTGACTAAATGTCCCTTGTTGAATTCTGATGGAATGACCCATGGGTGGGAATGAAGCAGGTTGTCAAAAAAAACACCATCCCAAACCGGAGCTCAGAGGTGATGGAACATTGTCCCCTCCTTCCTCAGCCCCGATCCGAGACGGTTGGTTGAGAAGAAGGTCAGTATCTACCCTGTGAAATTAGAGGCTGACCAGAGAAAGTTGTTGGAGAGGTTGTATGAAAGGCGAGGAAACACAAGTGTCTGAAGGAAGGAGAAGAGGCTAAGCTGGTGGCCAGGATGGCAAATCGCCTTGTCCCTTACGGGGTGCAAGTATAGAAAAGCAGGAATTGCTCTGCATTAAAACCACTACTAAATGTACTATTTAAATTGCAACATTTGCATTTTAAATAGGGATAACTATCATATTAATAACTGGGGAGTCTAAGTTCTCACAACCACTTTAGTACTAAAAATTATCTAAGAATAAAATCTTATAAAGAATAAATTTGATAGGAATCTAAATATTTTTCCTAAACTTTCTCTACTTAAGTTGTAATTAACCTTATTGGATACATTATCAAGCAATACAAGAGATGAAATAAAAATAAGTTTAAGCTTACCTTGAACAGCTTCTGCCGGCCAAAAAATAAATGTGCAAGGAACTAAAACTAATCCCAGAAAGCTGATCAAAAAATACAAAAAAGTTGACCCTGATTCATCATATTCAAATTTCTGACCAGCCATTATACTAATCTAATAATTTAAGTTTAGCAAATTTTAAAATAATAAATTATAAAACATTTAATTATATTCCATTTTTTTTTTTTTATAAAATAGGCTGTTTGGAAAAATAAATAAATTATAAAAAGTAAATAATTAAAAAATAGGTATAAAGATTCATACATGTAATAGAAAGATTATTTAGAATAAAAAAATCAATTTTTTTTAAGAATTAAAAAAATCTTATTTTTCAGGAATTATTATAAGATACTTTACTCAGATTATTCCTATAATACCTATGTTATTAATGTGACAAAATGATTCACTTTCTCAATTTTTTCAACTGAAAAAGTATTGCCATTTATTTACAATTGTGTAAATAAAAAGCTTCTTTTATGCAATCCGCTTGATTATTATTATTTGGAGAAGAGTATATGCCACTAAAATCTAAAAGATTATGGAGGGGCAAGACATAAAAGAATAACAATGCCCTAAAGTACAAAAAAGTCTATTTTTTGCAATAGTGAATAAAGTAGCAATATACTACCCTGAGGAACACCCTCCTCCTTGACATAGATCAAGATAAGTGTGACCAACTCTAACCCGTAAATTGCAAGTTAAAAAACTGGTGGTCTTCTCAATTCCAACTTATACAACTGATAGAGGACACCATCAGGTCCACCATGTTTGCAATACACAGAAGGAACAAGCACACCAACATCAGCACTGATATCCACATTGTCATCAACTCCCATATCTTCACTCACCACACACTCATCTTCATCCAGACAATCATTCTTCTCTCTCATATATGAACACTTTTCAATCACCCAATTGTAGTGCACACCGCTCAAACATTGAAGATGCACCACATTAGGATTCAAACCCTTCATCTTCTCATCTTTGTACACAATCGGCCTCTTACCACCAAAGTGCACATAAACAATCACTCCATACAAACGACTCACTGCAATCAACACTTCCTGAAACAGCAGGACCCCTTGCATACACATCGCTCTCAATTCTTTGATGAAGTTCCGAACTCTTGCCATACCAATGCCTTCGGGCTTCCTACATACTTCACTCATTACCTCCTTCCTTAAGTCATCCACACTATCGGGCACTCTCACATCTACTCCAACGCTCTTCAAATCTTGAAAACCATTCCATACACACTCAAACAAGGAATCACCACCACCCTTACTCGCCTTTCTATTCATAATCCCTTTCGGCAAATATACAGGATCACCCACTCCACACACATTTTCATCATTCGTACCAGGATACCTTGACATCAAATCAGCCACTCCATTCCATTCACCAGGCACATACTCAATCACATAGTCATAGTCACTCAAATTTTCCAAAGTCCCTGCAATCCTACTATCAGCCCACTTCATACGCTGCCAATACACAACAGGAGGTTGGTGGTCAGTCTTAATCACAAATCTGACACCATACAAAATGGACGCAACACTTTCAAACAATACCTTATCGCAGCCAACTCTCGTTCCACAGTCAAATACTTTCGCTCTGCCGCATTCATAGCCTTGGATACATACCCAATTATTCGCCTGACATTCTCTCCATTCAAACACTGCTCTTGCATCAGAAAACCTCCCATATAATACCCACTCGCATCTGCATACAATTCAAGCATTTTAGCATTCACACTATAATCTGGGTAAGCCAATTCAACATCTTCAGCCACTGCCTCTTTCAGTTTCCCATAGCCTCATTCATCTTGTCATTCCGCCTGACAACCGTACTACCTTTCTTGCCCATCCACTCAGTCAGAGGCTTACTTACACCAGAACAATCATGTATAAACTTTCACTGGAACTCAATCAAACCCCAAAACAACTTCAGTTGCTTCACAGTCACTGGTTTCGGAAACATTTGCACCTTCTCAACATACTTTGGTGATTTTCATAATCACATTCTTACTCGCAAACTTACTCAACACAACATTCATTGCCAGCTGGAAGGCTCCGGGAGCATTAGTCAAACCAAAGCTGAGGTTCTGGAACTGATAATGCCTCTTTGTGGAAGAGAAGGCAGTTACCGGCTGGCTCTCCTCAGCAATGGGCATCTGGTAATAGCCCTGTACCAGATCCAGCTTCGTAAACCACTCCATCCCATGCATACTATACACACACTCAGTTACCACACACATCGGAAACCTTTCTTTCACAGTCCTTTCATTCACCTTTCAATAATCCACACACAGACGCAATCTTGCATCCGGCTTAAATACAGGCACACTTGGACTATTCCATGCACTCTTGCTTTCTTCAATCACTCCCAATTGCTCTAATTCCAAACACTGCTCTGAATCTCATCAGCAACCGGACGTGGGAAAAGCCTCAGCCGCTGATAGATTGGGGAGTCCTCCTTCAGGACAATCTTGAATTCTGTGAGTTTTGCAACCCCAAAATCCAGATCAACCTTACTGAGGGCTCCCTTTCGTTCAAATATCATTCGATACACATCCTCCCTTTCATACTCAGTCAAACATCCATCCAATTCCACCATGCTCTTCACTTCATTATATGTCCATTCACCCTGACATCTGTGCTATCATCCATACCTACCTCATTGACAGTGGAGAGGTGACATAGTAAATCTCCGACTTGGATCCCTCTCACCTCTCCTTTCACCCTGGGGTCCGCCTGCACACATACAAATGGATCATTCATTCTCATCAAGCCATCAAACACACAAGCAACATGCCTTACCTTATAACAAGCATCCTTTCCATCCAATATCACAGTGTTCTCTCCCACATTCAAACTAACATCCTTACTTCATAACATAACATAATTTCACGGATGAGGCAAAAGCCACAAGGGCCTATCAAAGGTCATCCGCCTCCATCAAAACCCACCCACAAAAAGTACCATCACCAGGGAAAGACAAAATCAAAGTCCCCCACAATATAATATAACAGATGACAAAAGCCACAAGGGCTCATCATAGGTCATCCGAGTCAAATAGGCTCTTTTTTAAGGCAACCAAACTCCCAGGAAAACTACATCCAGAGGATTGCGTCCAGAAACAAGGGTATCACCAATCAAGGGTGGTCAAGATCTAAATCATGCAGCTATAGATATATACAAACAATATTAATATATACAAAACTTAGGAACCATCACAACTTTCCCTCCCCATAAACTCATCCAATCTACTCTTAAATACATTTAAATTTGGACTAACTACTACCCTCTGCGGCAATTTGTTCCAGAAGTCTACCACTCTATGGTGAAAAAATATTTTCTTAAATCCAACCTACACACTTGATTTTTAATTTTCAAGTGGTGATCTCTAGTCCGATTTCCATCATCTAACTCAAAAAACTTGCTAACATCCAATTTATCTATCCCAGAATTTTTTTTAAAAAGCTCAATCATATCCCCTCTCAAACACCTCCTTTCAAATGAGAACATATTTAATACCCTCAGTCTATCTATATATTCAAGGTGCCTCAGGGAAGGAATAATCTTTGTTGCCCTCCATTGCAATGACTCGAGAAGGTTAATATCGTGTCTAAAATGTGGGGACCATGCCTGTATACAGTACTCTAGATGTGGCCTAACATAAGAGTTATAGAGTTTAAGAATAACCTCCTTACTTTTGTAACTGACATTTCTCTTAATGAAACCCAGCACTCTATTTGCCCTATTTCTTGCTTCAATACACTGCTTAGAAAACCTTAATGACTTATCTATTACTACTCCTAGATCTTTCTCATCCTCTACTGAGCTCAGCCAATGCCCATCCATTTCATTGTTAAATTATCTATTATCTTTTCCTATGTTAATAACTTTGCACTTATCAAGGTTGAAAGTTATTTCCCACTTATGTGCCCAGGATAACAATTTATTTAAATCCCCCTGCACTTTAAAATTATCATCAATATCTTTAACTACAGCTGCTAATTTGGTATCATCCGCAAAAATTGACACTTTATTATTAACTGCCTCCCCAAGATCATTTATATAGATGACAAATCATAATGGACCGAGAACTGATCCCTGAGGAACCCCACTGATAACATCCCTCCACTCTGACTTTACACCATTTAGCACTACCCTTTGCTTCCTATCTTTCAGGCACTCAGCTATCCAATTCGAAACACCCTCACATATCCCAATCATTTTTAATTTATGAACTAGTCTCCTATGTGGTACCTTATCAAATGCTTTACTAAAATCTAAGTAAATTATATCTACATTCTCTCCCTTATCTACTTGATCTGTTACAAACTCCAGAAAGTCTAGTAAATTAGTCAAACATGATCTACCTGATCTAAACCCATGCTGAGCATCGCTGATTAACCCCTCCCTCTCTAGATGTTGGCAAATCCCTTTTTTAACTATTTTCTCAGGAATTTTACAGACTACAGGAGTTAGGCTAACCGGTCTAAAGTTATTTGGATCCTCTTTACTACCCTTCTTGAAAATGGTGACTACATTCGCTCTCTTCCAATCATCGGGTATTTCTCCATATTCCAGTGACCTAGTATACAACTTCTCCAGAGCTATTGAGATACTTTCTACCCCTTTTTTAAGTATCCTAGAATGAATATTATCAGGGCTGGAGGCCTTGGTAGTATCTAACTCACCTATTAGTCCTTTTATCATCCTCTAATCCCCACTAATGGTAGTAAACCCCTCTTTCCCTGACCCATGAGTATTATACATAAGACTATTTAGTTTCTCCTTTGTAAATACTGATGCAAAATGACCGTTTAGTACCTCAACTATTTCCTCATCAGTTTCTCTCACAACCCCTTCATATTTGATAGGCCCTATTTTAACTCTGCCAGACGTATTATTAATTTTATTAACCTACCACACTCAAGATGGTCAGAAATCCCCTTCTTAACTATCTTCTCAAGAATTTTACAAATGATAGAAATTAAGCTTACCAGCCTAAAGTTATTCGGGTCCTCTTTACTTCCCTTTTTAAAAATTGGCACTACATTCGCTAATTTCCAATCATTAGGTATTTCACAAACTCTAGTAATCTAGTATATATTTCTCAAGAGCTACTGCAATACTATCTACACCTTCTTTGAGTAACTTAGAATGAATGTTGTCTGGGGCAGATAACTTACTAGTATTTAACTCTAATATAAGCCCTTTAATTATTTCCTTGTTCACATTAATGGTATTCAACACTACTTCGCTTGACCTAGAATTATCATCAATTAATCTATCTGGATTCTCTTCTGTAAATACTGAAGAAAATGATCATTAAGAAGCTCTACTATTTTCTCATGAGATTCTTTCAAAACCCCTTCTGCCACTTCTGAGCCCAAGCTAACAACTTATTTAAGTCACCCTGCACTTTAAAGCTACCCTCAACCTCTTTGACTACAGCTGCCAATTTAGTGTCATCAGCTAAGATTGACACTTTGCTATTTACACCTTGCCCAAGATCATTTACATAGATTATAAATAATAATGGGCCTAAAACTGCTCTCTGAGGTACGCCACTAATAACATTCCTCCACTCTGACCTCACTCCATTCAGTACAACTCTCTGTTTCTTATCTTTCAGCCATTCAGTTATTCAATTAAAAACTTTCTCACATATCACATGCAGTTTTAATTTATGAACTAGTCTTCTATGTGGAACCTTATCAAAAGTTTTGCTGAAATATAAGCAGATCACATCAACTTTCTCTCCCCTATCTAATTAGTTACATAATCCATAAAATCCAGTAAATTAGTTAAACATGATCTATCTTTTCTAAATCCATTCTACTTTCAGTACTATAATGTCCTCTCATAATTCCCCGAGACATCCATTCTAGCCCAACATCCATTCTTGGAAGCACACCTGTCACAACACCTTTCATTCTACTTTCTTTCACCTTTTCAATCAACCTCTTGTACCTCACGTAACTCACATGCACCCACTTTCTTCACATCATTCACTCCTACATGTGTAATCACAACCACATCCCTTGCACAGCCAGACACCAGCTTCTCATACCTATCAGACAGGTAGCACATGTTTCATAGAGCTCTCAGAATATTTTGATTATTTGATATACTTTGGTGTGTGACATAAACATAAATATTAAGTTATTAGATCATATATTTGGTTAATATAACGAAGTTAAATTGTGGTTATTTTGTATAAATTGTGGTTATTTTGTTTTGGTGAGAAAGTGACTTTTGTTTACTTCGGTGGCCATCTTGATTAACTGGTTTTAAACTTGCGCGCACAAATTCGGGTAAAATTCTTGTCGTTTGTAATTTTTTGTTTCTATTATTGTTCTTGTTTAAGTATGGCTGACTGTTTGGATGTAGAGAGTATGCCTTTTGAAAGTAGTGTGTATGTAGTGTGCGATGTCTGTGGTGTAGAGAGGAGGGTGAATGTGTCTGAGTGCCGTGTATGTGCTTTGACTGAGGAGGTGAGTCAATTATGTGTGGAATGCTTGAGACTGAACGATTTAGTGTCTGAAGTGGGGAGAGATGCAAGTGTACGTTTGAAGAGTCAGATTGGGACCAGGAGGGAGGAAGTTAGGCCTAGAACAGGGACTGGAGAGAAATCAGTAAGTGAAGTAAGTGATGATGAGTGGTGGGTGAAAGTGAACAGAATAGATAAGTTAGGACAGGTTAGGTGTGTGAATGAGAGGAACATGGAACCTGTTAGGCTAACTAACAGATTTGATGCCCTGAGAGAGGAAGAATTTGAAAGAGATTTGTCTGGTGTGGCCGTGCCTGAAAGTAGAATAGGAGGTCGAGTGAGTGAGAGCAGGAGGGAGGGTAATACTAGGCCTAGAGAGAATAGGAGAATGACTGAGGTGATTGTGATGGGTGACTCTCAGATTAGGTATTTAGATAGGAAGTTGAGTGAAAGTAAATGGAAGGGAGTGAGAGTTTGTCTGCCGGGTGCTGGTGTCAATGATGCGTGTGAGAGATATGATAGGTTGGTGTCTGGGTGTGAGAGGGAAGCAGTTGTGATTACACATGTCGGAGTAAACAATGTAAAGAAGGGGGGTACTTGTGAGTTACGACAGCGGTATAAAAGGCTGATTGAAAGGATGTGTGAAAGTAGAGTAAAAGGCGTTGTTTCAGGTGTGCTTCCGAGAATGGATGTGGGGATGGAATGGTTGTCTCGTGCAATGGGGTTGAATGAATATGTAAAAGGTTTGTGCGAGGAGTCAGGATTGGTGTTTGTAGATGTTTGGAGTGGGTTTTATGGGAATAAGGGTTTGTATGCGATGGATGGACTCCATCTGAGCCGAGATGGGGTTGAGGTTTTGTGGCGGGAATTAGATAAGTGTTATTAGGTCTTTAGAGGCGGGAAACTAGGTTTTGATAGTGGTCAGGGAAATTTAATGGCTCAAAGTGAGGCAGGGATAGGAAGCAAACACAGATTTGTAGAAGGTAGGCAGGCTAATGGAAGTGCTTTAGGGTTAAATTACTTGAGTAGTGATAGTGGTCAGGGAAATACAAGAGTACAGGGTTGGGGAAGGAGAGAAAGGAGATGCAGAGGAGATAGGCCCTCAGGTGCTTCAGGGATAGGTGGGCTGAGTTGTCTTTACACAAATGCTCGTAGTCTTAGAAATAAGAGCGATGAATTATTTAGTTATATCATTCATGAAGATATAGATAGTCAAAGGAGAGTTAGGACTGGTGGTGGGTTGATAATTTATATCAGAAATAGCATTTCTTCAAATCTAAATAACTCTATAAAGCAAGGAGAAGGTGAATCATTATGGATAGATATTAAGGTTGGTAAAAATAGGAAAATACACTTGGGAGCTTTTTATAGACCACCAGGACAGACTGATTGCATCGATGAGTTAATGATTAGGGAAATAAGTAAAGGATGCAAAGATACAGTTATTCTTGGTGACTTTAATTTAACTTCTGTAGACTGGGAAAATATGATAGGAAGAGATAGAGCAAGTTGTAAGTTTATGGAGTGTTTTGAGGATAACTTTTTGACCCAATTTGTTAATAAGCCAACAAGGGGTGCCAATATATTAGATCTAATTCTTTCAAATGATAATCACTTAGTTCAAGGATTGAGTGTAGGGGAATCATTGGGAAACAGTGATCATCAGATAGTTCGGTTTAATTTGCAAATAGTTAAGGGTAGAACAGCGACAAACTCCACAAGAATTCCAAATTTTTATAGGGGAGATTACGATAAATTACGCAGCATGCTAAATCAGATTAGGTGGGATATAGAATTCCATGGAAAGAATACTTATGAGATGTGGGATATTTTTAAGACTATATTAAACATGGTTCAGGAACAGTGTATTCCGATGAAGTCTATTAGGAAGAAATGTAGGAAACCATTATGGTGGAATCAAGAAATAGCTAATCAAGTTTCAGAGAAAAAAAGGGCATACCAGAGATTACAAAGTGAGAGTAGTTTAGATAATCTAAACCATTATAGTTCAACCAGAAATGAACTAAATAAGATTATTAAGAAGACCAAAAGGACAGCAGAAATTAATTTAGCTAAAAATAATAATAAACATCCTAAAAAATTCTTTAGCTATTATAGAATCAATAATAAATTTAACAGTGATAAAATAGGGCCTATTAAATATGAAGGGGTTTTGAAAGAATCTGATGAGGAAATAGTAGAGGTCCTTAATGATCATTTTGCTTCAGTATTCACAGAAGAGAAACCAGTTAGATTAATTGATGATAATTCTAGGTCAAGGGAAGTAGCAATAAATTCTATTAATATAGACAGAGAAGAAATTAAAGGGCTTATAATGCAGTTAAATACTAGTAAGGCATCTGGCCTTGACAACATTCATTCTAGGATACTCAAAGAAGGTGTAGAAAGTATTGCAGTTGCTCTTGAGAAGATATTTATTAGATCACTAGAGTCTGGAGAAATACCAAATAATTGGAAATTGGCAAATATAGTGCCAATTTTTAAAAAGGGAAGCAAAGAGGACCCAAATAACTTTACACCGGTAAGCTTAACTTCTATAGTCTGTAAAATTCTTGAGAAGATGGTTAAGAAGGGAATTTCTGATCATCTAGAGAGTAGCAGGTTAATTAATGATGCTCAGCATGGTTTTAGAAAAGGTAGATCGTGTTTAACTAATTTACTGGATTTTATGGATTATGTAACTAAAGAATTAGATAGGGCTGAGAAAGTTGATGTGATCTACTTGGATTTCAGCAAAGCTTCTGATAAGGTTTCCCATAGAAGACTAGTTCATAAATTAAAGCTGCTTGGAATATGTGGGAAGGTTTTAAATTGGATAACTGAATGGCTGAAAAATAGGAAACAGAGAGTTGTACTGAATGGAGGAATGTTATTAGCGGCGTAACTCAGGGATCAGTTTTAGGCCCTTTATTATTTATAATCTATGTACATGATCTTGGGCAAGGTGTGAATAGCAAAGTATCAACTTTTGCTGATGACAATAAATTGGCAGCTGTAGTCAAAGAGGTTGAGGGTAGCTTTAAAGAGCAGGGTGACTTAAATAAGTTGTTAGCTTGGGCTCAGAAGTGGCAGATGACTTTTAACCTTAATAAATGCAAAATTATTAACATGGGGAGAGATAATAGGGAATTTAGCTATGAGATGGATGGGTATTGGCTTAATTCAGTTGAAGATGAGAAGGACTTAGGAGTAGTAGTAGATAGGTCACTGAAATTTTCAAAGCAGTGTATTGAGGCAAAAAATAGAGCAAATAGGGTGCTAGGTTACATTAAAAGAAATGTTAGCTACAAGAGTAAGGAGGTCATCCTTAAACTATACAACTCTTATGTCAGGCCACATTTAGAGTAGTGTATACAGGCATGGTCACCACATTTTAGACATGATATAAACTTATTAGAGTCAGTACAAAGGAGGGCAACAAAAATAATGCCATCCTTGAAGCACCCTGAATATGAAGATAGACTGAGGGTATTAAATATGTTTTTATTTGAAAGAAGGTGTGTGAGGGAAGATATGATTGAGCTTTTTAAAATCTTTTCTGGGATGGATAAATTGGATTTCAGCAAGTTATTTGAGTTAGAAGGTAGTAGTAGAACTAGAGGCCACCACTTAAAGATTAAAAAACAGAGGTGCAGACTGGATGTTAGAAAATATTTTTTCACTAACAGAGTGGTGAATTATTGGAATAGTTTGCCCCCTAAGACTGTAGACAGCCCAAACTTGAATGTTTTCAAGCGCAGATTGGATGATTATATGGGGATGGAGGGTTAATTTCTTACTTTCAGTATGTGGATATGTTTCTTGACTCATTCCTGTGGATGCAGTTTCTTTTTATTGTATATTTTGGGGGACTTTGATTTTGTTTTTGACAGACTCCTATGGAGGCTTTAAATTATATATTGTAGATGCATGGTTGGACATTCCTATGGATTGTTAAATTGTATATTGTAGATGCATGATCTGACAAAATCCTATGGATGCTTTATGTGGGTGGGTTTTGATGGAGGCGGATGACCTTTGATAGGCCCTTGTGGCTTTTGTCATCCGTGAAATTATGTTATTATTATGTAGATCTCTCACTCCAGCACCCAGCAAACACACCCTCAAACCATTCAATCTACTTGCATTCAACTTTCTATCTAAATATCTAACTCACGAATCACCCATCACAAGCACTTCAGTCAGACTCCTATTCCTAACCCCCACAGACCTAACTCCATCCCCACTCCTATTCTCATTCAAACTACCAGTGACTCTACCTCCACCCCCATCAGTCATATCACTTCCAGTTACTTCCTCTCTTAGGGCACTGAATCTATTAGTCAAGCTAATAGGTTCTGTGTCCCTCTGACTCACACACCTATTCTCCCCCTGGCTAACAACCTCAACAGAGGCAACCCTATTCTCACAAAGAACAGGAGAAGCCTCCCTAGCTTCACGTTTCCTAACCACTCTCCACTGTCCCCCATCCTCACTAAGCCTATTTCTAACTAATCTAAGGGGGCTAACTTCACTATCCCTAGAACTATCATATCCTACCTCCTCCACTGGCCCTCTACCTTCACCTGAAACATCTAACTGGCCTACCTCACCACCTAACCTATTCCAAGCTCTAGGCCTAACACTAAGTTCCCTCCTGAGCTCAGCAACTAACCTCTCCAGCCTACATATCCTGTCTAAATCCTGCATCCTCATCCCCTCTAAATCTACAATGCATTCACGCAGCCCACATACAACACATGTATACCCCTCACCAAATACACCACAACCAATGCATTCATTCCGACACTCATGCTCACTTTCATCCCCGAACTCCATCACTTATTCAAACAAAGAAAGAACTTAAGTAGTAATAAGAAAAAAAAAGAGCAACTTAGCTTTCGCTGATTCTGTGGTGAAAAAAAAACTAGAAAAATCTGAAAAATAAACCAACAGACCGAGAGCTCTACGAAAGACGTGCTACCTGTTCAAAGGTCAGTCGAAGACTGACCTTTTTATGCAATTTATATTGATCAAAACTAGGTTTTTCTTTTATTTTAGATGTTTTTCCCCATATTTCATTTCTATATATCGTACCTACCCTATGCCTAACATTATTTAGTCTTTTTAATTACTTGTTATTTAATTTTCCATTGTTTAATGCTCGATTAAACCATATTTCGGCATTGTTAACAAAGCTTCACTTCTTAATACTGACTAAAAAATGACATTTTCATTTTTTTTGCTTCCGTAGGAAGCAAAGGGTAGTGCTAAATGGTGTAAAGTCAGAGTGGAGGGATGTTATCAGTGGGGTTCCTCAGGGATCAGTTCTCGGTCCATTATTATTTGTCATCTATATAAACGATCTTGGGGAGGCAGTTAATAATAAAGTGTCAATTTTTGCGGATGATACCAAATTAGCAGCTGTAGTTAAAGATATTGATGATAATTTTAAAGTGCAGGGGGACTTAAATAAATTGTTATCCTGGGCACATAAGTGGCAAATGACTTTCAACCTTGATAAGTGCAAAGTTATTAACATGGGAAAAGATAATAGAGAATTTAACTATGAAATGGATGGGCATTGGCTGAGCTCAGTAGAGGATGAGAAAGATCTAGGAGTAGTAATAGATAAGTCATTAAGGTTTTCTAAGCAGTGTATTGAAGCAAGAAATAGGGCAAATAGAGTGCTGGGTTTTATTAAGAGAAATGTCAGTTACAAAAGTAAGGAGGTTATTCTTAAACTCTATAACTCTTATGTTAGGCCACAACTAGAGTACTGTATACAGGCATGGTCCCCACATTTTAGACACGATATTAACCTTCTTGAGTCAGTGCAACGGAGGGCAACAAAGATTATTCCTTCCCTGAGGCACCTTGAATATGAAGATAGACTGAGGGTATTAAATATGTTCTCGTTCGAAAGGAGGTGTGTGAGAGGGGATATGATTGAGCTGTTTAAAATTTTTTCCGGGATAGATAAATTGGATGTTAGCAAGTTTTTTGAGTTAGATGATGGAAATCGGACTAGAGGTCACCACTTGAAAATTAAAAAGCAAGGGTGTAGGTTGGATTTAAGAAAATATTTTTTCACCAATAGAGTGGTAGACTTTTGGAACAAATTGCCGCAGAGGGTAGTAGGTAGTCCAAATCTAAATGTATTTAAGAGTAGGTTGGATGAGTTTATGGGAAGGGAAGGTTGTAATGGTTCCTAAGTTTTGTATATATTAATATTGTTTGTATATATCTATAGCTGCATGATTTAGTTCTTGACAAGCCTTGATTGGTGATACCCTTGTTTCTGGATGCAATCCTCTGGATGTAGTTTTCCTGGGAGTTTGGGTGCCTTGAAAAAGAGGCCGCTTGACTCGGATGACCTATGATGAGCCCTTGTGGCTTTTGTCATCCGTTATATTATATTGTGGGGGACTTTGATTTTGTCTTCCCCTGGTGATGGTGCTTTTTGTGGGTGGGTTTTGACGGAGTCGGATGACCTTTGATAGGCCCTTGTGGCTTTTGTCATCCGTGTAATTATGTTATGTTATGTATTGATTGATTTCTCTTCTTTGATTTTTTAATAAGAAATTCTACGAGTTCTGGCTCGCCGCTGGTAAACTCTACCCACCCGTTTGACATAACACAGCCCCCCAGTATAGAAGCAAAAATCGCTATAAACTTCATCTCAGAAAAAGTAGCCAAAAATAAGCTAGACCTTGGATCCGGCCGTACTCTACACAATTACCGATGTAATTTACTTAGATTTTAGTAAAGCTTTTGATAAGGTTCCACATATGAGATTAGTCCACAAATTAAAAATGCATGGGATATGTGGTAGAGTTTTGAATTAGATAACTGAATAGTTGAAAGACAGGAAACAGAGTTGTGCTGAATGGGATGAGGTAACAATGTAGGGACGTTATCAGTGGCATACGTCAGGGATCCATTCTAGGCCCTTTATTATTCATTGTTTATATAAATGATCTTGGGGAGGCTATAAATAGCAGTGTCAATTTTTGCTTATGATACTAAATTAGCAGCTGTCGTCAAAGAAGTTGAGGGAATTTAGCTATGAAATGGATGGTCATTGGCTGAATTCAGTTGAGGATGAGAAGGACTTAGGCATAGTAGTAGATAGGTCACTGAAGTTTTCAAAGCTGTGTATTGAGGCAAAAAATAGAGCAAAGAGGGTGCGATTGAAGGGTGAGATTAGTGCTAAGAGGGTGGAAGATAGGGCTAGGACTGGGAACAGTGTGGAAGTTGTGAGTGATGATGAATGGTGGGTGAAAATGGATAGGATAGATAAGTTAGGACAGATTAGGTGTTTGAAAAGAAAGGACATAGAACCTGTTAGGTTGACTAACAGATTCAATGTCCTGAGAGAGGAAGAGTGTGAAAGTGATTTGCCTGGTGTGATTGTGGATGAAAGCAGGATGGGTGGTAGTGTGACTGAGAGCAGGAGGGAGGGTAATGTTAGGCCAAGACAGAATAGGAGAATGACTGAGGTGCTAGTGATGGGTGACTCTCAGATTAGGTATTTAGATAGGAAGTTGAGTGATAGCAAGTGGAAGGGAATGAGAGTTTGTCTGCCTGGTGCTGGTGTAAGTGATGTTTGTGAGATGTATGATAGGCTGGTTTCTGGGTGTGAGAGGGATGCAGTTGTGATTATGCATGTGGGAGTGAATGATGTAAAGAAGGTGGGTACATGTGAGTTACGTGAGCAGTATAAAAGGTTAGCTGAAAGGATAAGTAAAAGCAGGGTAAAAGGTGTTGTTTCTGGTGTGCTTCCGAGATTGGATGTGGGGGTAGGATGGTTGTCACGTGCAATTGGTTTGAATGAATTTGTGAAAGGACTCTGTGAGGAGTTAGGATTGGTGTTTGTAAATGTCTGGGGTGGGTTTTACGGGAATAGGAGTTTGTATGCGATGGATGGGCTCCATCTTAGTCGGGCAGGTGTTGAGGTTCTATGGGGGTAGCTGGATAGTGTGATTAGGTCCTTACGGGTGGGAAACGAGAAGCTGTTAGAGGTAAGGGAATAACAGGAATAGAGGGCAGGTGTAGGAAATGGAAGGGATGCAGAGATAGAGGAATAGCTAGGGAAGAGGGCATACTGATGCGTTATAGGGGGACTAATGCACAAGGGAATGAGCAGATAACTAGGAATAAAAAAGCACGATGCAATGAAAATGGGGATAATAAAAAAAACTTAAATATATACTACACAAATGGTCGGAGTCTAAGGAATAAGATAGATCTCTTAAGAGTGTTAGCGAGTGAAGAGAATTTTGATATAATTGCGATAACAGAGTCATGGCTTGATTTGCCAGGTAATCACTTTAAACCTGAGGTTGAGATTGAGGACTTTAACATGTTCCATACAGATAGGAATAGGAAGAGATGAGGAGGGGTTATTATTTATATTAAAGATAATCTCCAGTGTTGTGTGAACAGTACATTTAAATTAGATGATAACACAGTCATTATGGCTAAATGTAAAGGAAGGTAAAAACAAGCTTGTCATAGGATTATTATACAGACCACCAAATCTTAGTAAGGAAGCTTCAAATCTTCTGTGGCAGGAGATAGAACGGGCATGTAGAAGTAAGCATGTGTGTATAATGGGTGATCAGGAGGCTGAGGAATTTTTGAATGTTGTCCAAGATAATTTTCTGAGGCAGATTATTAACGAACCCACTAGAGGTAATAATATACTGGATTTAGTTCTGACAAATAGGGAAGAAGTTATTAAGGATACTGAGATTGGAGGAAATTTGGGTAATAGTGACCATTGGGAAATTAGATTCAAGATGAAATGGAATGGTATTGATAGTAGCATGAACAATGTTAAAATTCCAGACTTTAGAAGAGCAAATTATAATAGGCTAAGGACTTACCTGGAGGCAGTTGTACAGAAACCAGGCAATGAAATCAAATTAGGAATAGATTCAATGATATCAGTTAGTGGAGACAATAATCACCAGGAGGAAGAGATTACAATTGAAGAGGAGTATGAAATAATAATTGAGCAATTAATTACAGGTCAGATGATTAACATTCCATAAAAGGAGATTAGGACTAAAAATAATGACCCAAAATGGATGATGGATAAAATTAAGCATTATATTGGCATTAAAAAGGGCATTTATAGGAAAATAAAAAATGGAGAGGATCACTTAGGGCAGAGATATAATGAACTAGCAAGAGATGTTAAAAAGTTAATTAGAGTAGTAAGGAGAAATTATGAAATTAAAGTGGCAAATAGGGCAAAGGAAGATCCTAAAAGTTTTTATCAATTATACAAAACTAAGGTTAGAGATAAAATAGGCCCACTTATAGAGATTCCAATGGAGAATTAGTGAGTGATAGGGACTCAATGGCTGGAATGCTAAATGACCTTTTTCTCTCAGTATTTACACAGGAGGATACTCTAAATATACCTGAGGTGTCAATGATCCTTTGGGGTACTGATGAAGAGAAATTAAAGGATATCTTGATCACAAAGGAGATAGTGACAAAGGAAATTGATAAAAACAAAAGTAGTAAAGCACCCGGTCCTGATGAGGTCTTTCCTAGAATTTTGAAAGCATGTAAGGATGTCTTAAGTGAGCCCCTAGCATGCATCTTTAGAAAATCATTAGAGAGTGGCATTGTGCCAGTGGCATGGAAGAAAGCCAATGTGATACCTATATTTAAGAAAGGGGATAAAACAAATATGTCTAATTACAGACCAGTAAGTTTGACATCAGTGGTAGGGAAAATGATGGAATCTATTATAGCAAGGAATATTATATTAGAGATCACTTGGATAAGCATAAGTTGATAAAAGAATCACAGCATGGCTTTAGTAAGGGTAAATCCTGTCTGACTAATTTGCTATCTTTTTATAGTAAGGTGTATGAAGCAGCAGATAATGATGAAAACTGATATTTTATACTTGGACTCTAGTAAGGCTTTTGATCGAGTGCCACACTTACGGCTTGGTGACAGACAGCAAAGAGTTAGTATAGATGGAGTTAAATCTGAGTGGGAGTGTGTTAGCAGTGGAGTTCCGCAAGGATCTGTTTTGGGTCCCTTGCTATTCTTAATTTATATTAATGATCTTGACATAGGTATAAGAGTAGTGACCTGAGTAAATTTGCTGATGATACTAAGCTAGGTAGGGCCCTTAGGGCTGATTCTGATGCTGTTGTAATGCAGGAGGAATTGACCATTCTGTCCAATTGGGCCGAGAAATGGCAAATGAAGTTTAACATAGACAAATGTAGTGTACTTAGTATAGGTAGAAATAATCCATTGAATAGTTATAAATTAAATGGGAGAATTTTAGGGAGGACCGATTGGGAGAGGGACTTGGGTATTTTGGTAAGTTCAGACCTTCGTCCTAGAAAGAAATGCCTAAATGCTAAGAATAAAGCTAATAGGATATTGGGATTCATTAGGAGGAGTGTAAGCAATAAGAGTGCTGAATTCATTCTAAAACTGTATCTAGCGCTAGTTAGGCCTCATCTAGACTATGCAGTGCAATTTTGGTCACACCATATTATAGGAAGGATATTGATTTGCTTGAGTCTATGCAGAGAAGGATAAAAAAGATGATTGGTGGGCTAAGGAACTTACCTTATGGTGAAAGGCTCAGAAAACTAAATCTACATACATTGGAAAGGAGAAGAGTCAGAGGGGAATTGATTGAAGTCTTCAAATGGGTAAAAGGATATAATAAAGGGGATCTGGGTAAGGTTCTTATACTTAGTGAACATGACAGGACACGTAGGAATGGGTTTAGCTTGATAAGTATAGGTTTAGGAAGGAGATTGGGAGGAATTGGTTTACAAATCGTGTGGTAGATGAATGGAATAGGCTCACTAGACATATGATAGAAGCCTCCTCTCTGGGTAGTTTTAAGAATAGATTAGATAAATATATGGATGAAGGTGCTAGATGGGACTGACTTTTTTTTATGTACATATGTATATATTTTTCTAAGGAGTGGGGAGATTATATTTTGCGGTTGCATGAATGGACATAACCCTCTGGATGCATTTTATGTATATTGTAGATTAGATCTGACGAACTCCTGTAAAGGGTGACAATGTTGATGACTTTTCTCTGGTAAGAAATCTTTTGTGTGTTGACTGGAACAGGAGCTGCCAAGTTTAGGCCATGAATGGTCTTTTGCAGTCTCCTTCTTTTCTTATGTTCTTAAGAGTAAAAAGGTTATCCTTAAACTCTATAACTTGTATGTTAGGCTGCATTTAGAGTACTATATACAAGCATGGTCACCACATTTTAGATATGACATCAACATGCTAGTCAGTACAAAGGAGGGCAACAAAAATAATACCTTCCCTGAAGCACCATTAATATGAAGATAGACTGAGGGTATTAAATATGTTCTCATTTGAGATATATATGAGTGGAGATATGATTGAGCTTTCAATCTGTTCTGGGATAGATAAGTTGGATTTTAGCAAGTTATTTGAGTTGGAAGGTAGTAATAGGAATAGGAGTCAAATTTTCAAAAGAAAATTGGACAGGTGGCTGGGTGGACTACCAGACCACCCACCAATACCAGGATATCCCAGCAGTCATCACAATACCCTGCCCAAAGACTGCCAGGCAGGGAGAGTGACATAACATAACATAATTTCACGGATGACAAAAGCCACAAGGGCCTATCAAAGGTCATCCGCATCCGTCAAAACCTACCCACAAAAAGCACCATCACCGAAGTCCCCCATAATATAATATAACAGATGACAAAAGCCACAAGGGCTCATCATAGGTAATCCGAGTCAAACGGTCTCTTTTTTAGGGCACCCAAACTCCCAGGAAAACTACATCCAGAGGATAGTACTCATGGGTCAGGAAAAGAGGTGTTAAAACATTAGTGTGGATCGGAGGATGATAAAAGGACTAATAGGTGAGTTAGATACTACCAAGGCCCTCAGCCCTGATAATAATCATTCTAGGATTCCTAAAGAAGGTGTAGAAAGTATCTCAATAGCTCTGGAGAAGTTATATACTAGGTCACTGGAATATGGAGAAATACCCGATGATTGGAAGAGAGGGAATGTAGTAAAGAGGATCCAAATAACTTTAGACCGGTTAGCCTAACTCCTGTAGTCTGTAAAATTCTTGAGAAAATAGTTAAAAAAGGGATTTGCCAACATCTAGAGAGGGAGGGGTTAATCAGCGATGCTCAGCATGGGTTTAGATCAGGTAGATCATGTTTGACTAACTTACTAGACTATCTGGAGTTTGTAACAGATCAAGTAGATAAGGGAGAGAATGTAGATATAATTTACTTAGATTTTAGTAAAGCATTTGATAAGGTACCACCTAGGAGACTAGTTCATAAATTAAAAATGATTGGGATATGTGGGGGTGTTTCAAATTGGATAGCTGAGTGGCTGAAGACAGGAAGCAAAGGGTAGTGCTAAATGGTGTAAAGTTAGAGTGGAGGGATGTTATCAATGGGGTTCCTCAGGGATCAGTTCTCAGTCCATTATTATTTGTCATCTATATAAACGATCTTGGGGAGGCAGTTAATAATAAAGTGTCAATTTTTGCGGATGATACCAAATTAGCAGCTGTAGTTAAAGATATTGATGATAATTTTAAAGTGCAGGGGGATTTAAATAAATTGTTATCCTGGGCACATAAGTGGCAAATGACTTTCAACCTTGATAAGTGTAAAGTTATTAACATGGAAAAAGGTAATAGAGAATTTAACTATGAAATGGATGGGCATTGGCTGAGCTCAGTAGAGGATGAGAAAGATCTAGGAGTAGTAATAGATAAGTCATTATGGTTTTCTCAGCAGTGTATTGAAGCAAGAAATAGGTCAAAGAGAGTGCTGGGTTTTATTAAGAGAAATGTCAGTTACAAAAGTAAGGAGGTTATTCTTAAACTCTATAACTCTTATGTTAGGCCACATCTAGAGTACTGTATACAGGCATGGTCCCCACATTTTAGACACAATATTAACCTTCTCGAGTCATTGCAATGGAGGGCAACAAAGATTATTCCTTCCCTGAGGCATCTTGAATATATAGATAGACTGAGGGTATTAAATATGTTCTCGTTCGAAAGGAGGTGTGTGAGAGGGGATATGATTGAGCTCTTTAAAAAAATTTCCGGGATAGATAAATTGGATGTTAGCAAGTTTTTTGAGTTAGATGATGGAAATCGGACTAGAGGTCACCACTTGAAAATTAAAAAGCAAGGGTATAGGTTGGATTTAAGAAAATATTTTTTCACCAATAGAGTGGTAGACTTCTGGAACAAATTGCCGCAGAGGGTAGTAGGTAGTCCGAATCTAAATATATTTAAGAGTAGGTTGGATGAGTTTATGGGAAGGGAAGGTTGTGATGGTTCCTAAGTTTTGTATATATTAATATTGTTTGTATATATCTATAGCTGCATGATTTAATTCTTGACAAGCCTTGATTGGTGATACCCCTGTTTCTGGATGCAATCCTCTGGATGTAGTTTTCCTGGGAGTTTGGATGCCTTAAAAAAGAGGCCGTTTGACTCGGATGACCTATGATGAGCCCTTGTGGCTTTTGTCATCTGTTATATTATATTGTGGGGGACTTTGATTTTGTCTTCCCCTGGTGATGGTGCTTTTTGTGGGTGGGTTTTGACGGAGGCGGATGACCTTTGATAGGCCCTTGTGGCTTTTGTCATCCGTGTAATTATGTTATGTTATGAAACAAGGGTATCACCAATCAAGGCTTGTCAAGAACTAAATCATGCAGCTATAGATATATACAAACAATATTAATATATACAAAACTTAGGAACCATCACAACCTTCCCTCCCCATAAACTCATCCAACCTACTCTTAAATACATTTAAATTTGGACTACCAATACCCTCGGCGGCAATTTGTTCCAGAAGTCTACCACTATATTGGTGAAAAAATATTTTCTTAAATCCAACCTACACCCTTGCTTTTTAATTTTCAAGTCGTGACCTCTAGTCCAATTTCTATCATCTAACTCAAAAAACTTGCTAACATCCAATTTATCTATCCCAGAAAAAAATTTAAAGAGCTCAATCACATCCCCTCTCACACACCTCGTTTCGAACGAGAACATATTTAATACCCTCAGTCTATCTATATATTCAAGGTGCCTCAGGGAAGGAATAATCTTTGTTGCCCTCCGTTGCACTGACTCAAGAAGGTTAATATCGTGTCTAAAATGTGGGGACCATGCCTGTATACAGTACTCTAGATGTGACCTAACATAAGAGTTATAGAGTTTAAGAATAACCTCCTTACTTTTGTAACTGACATTTCTCTTAATGAAACCCAGCACTCTATTTGCCCTATTTCTTGCTTCTATACACTACTTAGAAAACATAAGAAAAGAAGGAGACTGGAAAAGACCATTCATGGCCTACACTTGGCATCTCCTGTTCCAGTCAACACACAAAAGATTTCTTACCAGAGAAAAGTCATCAACATTGTCACCCTTTACAGGAGTTCGTCAGATCTAATCTACAATATACATAAAATGCATCCAGAGGATTATGTCCATTCATGCAACCGCAAAATATAATCTCCCCACTCCTTTGAAAAATAGATACATATGTACATAAAAAAAAGTCAGTCCCATCTAGCACCTTCATCCATATATTTATCTAATCTATTATTAAAACTACCCAGAGAGGAGGCTTCTATCACATGTCTAGTGAGCCTCTGACTTATCTATTACTACTCCTAGATCTTTCTCATCCTCTACTGAGCTCAGCCAATGCCCATCCATTTCATAGTTAAATTATCTATTATCTTTTCCTATGTTAATAACTTTGCACTTATCAAGGTTGAAAGTTATTTCCCACTTATGTGCCCAGGATAACAATTTATTTAAATCCACCTGCACTTTAAAATTATCATCAATATCTTTAACTACAGCTGCTAATTTGGTATCATCCGCAAAAATTGACACTATTATTAACTGCCTCCCCAAGATCGTTTATATAGATGACAAATAATAATGGACCGAGAACTGATCCCTGAGGAACCCCACTAATAACATCCCTCCAATCTGACTTTACACCACTTAGCACTACCCTTTGCTTCCTGTCTTCAGCCACTCAGCTATCCAATTTGAAACACCCCCACATATCCCAATCATTTTTAATTTATGAACTAGTCTCCTATGTGTTACCTTATCAAATGCTTTACTAAAATCTAAGTAAATTATATCTACATTCTCTCCCTTATCTACTTGATCTGTTACAAACTCCAGAAAGTCTAGTAAATTAGTCAAACATGATCTACCTGATCTAAACCCATGCTGAGCATCGCTGATTAACCCCTCATAACATAACATAATTTAACGGATGACAAAAACCACAAGGGCCTATCAAAGGTCATCCGTATCCATCAAATCAACCCACATAAAGCATCCATACGATTTTGTCAGATCATGTATGGACCGAGATGTTGACAAATCCCTTTTTTAACTATTTTCTCAAGAATTTTACAGACTAGAGGAGTTTGGCTAACCGGTCTAAAGTTATTTGGATCCTCTTTACTACCCTTCTTGAAAATGGTGACTACATTCGCTCTCTTCTGGTGCGAGTGGATGTCAACCTCAGCTTCATCAGTAACAGACAGAATCATCAAAAGTATGAAAAGTAAGTATCACCACTTAAAAATTTAAAAAACAGAGGTGCAGGTTCAATGTTAAAAAATATTTTGGTAATATTTCAGATTTGGGGTGCACAGTAGGTGGCGCTGTTAGTAGGCTACAATATATCTCTTATGACATCAGAAGGTAGCTTCAGATGTGACCAATCACGGCATTATTTTGGGGGTTGTTTTGGGGATTTGTAACTTTTAGTCTGTATTATTAACTAAATATCTGCGCCTCTGCTCGTTTATAGTTTTTTCTAAGTTAGGTAAGGTTTCTTGATGTCTTTTATTGTTTTTTGTTTTGTTTTTCATATTTTTTGTTTGCTGCGAACGATAACAGCTTCTTACTGGCAATATTGTAGCTTATAAATAGGACCCATTTTGCAAATGTTTTTCTTTCGTTATTGCCTTTTCGTACTCTCCATGTGCTTCTTCATTATTCGAATTCAGCTTTAGTTTGTATAATCGCGAAAAACTTTTAGATTATCTAGAGGCGCATAAACTAATCAAGAAACCAATAAAAGTAAGAATTGTTTGTTATTAGGTTAGGTTTTTCTGCCAGTAAAAAGCTGTTGGGGGTTAAAACCCCAGTAAATTCAAGTGGACTGCTCATGGGGGAGATATCAATACTGGGGGACCCCCCTGCAATGATCCTGAGTTTCAATCAATTGGGGGGGTCTGGGGGGGCTATCCAGTATATACTCATATACAAAAAAATATAACGCCGTAATTGTCCACATCTGACGCTACCGTCTGATGTCATAAGACATATTGTAGCCAAAAATTGTAGCCTATAAACAGCACGACCTATTGTGCACCCCGGAACTGGTGTTACCAAAAAATTTTCCCCAATAGAGTGGTAGATTACTGGAATAGTTTGCCATATAAAACAGTAAACAGTCTGGTAAATATGTAGATTATCGGCCCGGCCGATCCAGGTCGATAAACCGTAGTTTTTTCGTCCGTGTTCCAAAATGTTTCACATTTTTGGAGTACATTTAAGGGGACGGCTCGTGTGGGGGTAAGCACAAGGGGGGGACCACACTACGATGATCCTGAGTTTCATTAAATTGGGGGGGTATGGGGGGCACAGCCCCCCAGTATATAATCCTAATTGTTATAATGTTCTGCCGTTTACAGAGGTGAATGCTTTAACTACATCATGTCAGTGTTTGTAATCGTTTTACGAATTATAATAGGGGTGGGGGGGGTATGATGTCAGAAATGCTTGATATCAATTTTTCTTTCCTACTAAATAGCTTTTTATTATCCTCATTCGGAGTCATTTTTATTTTTCAATATATTTTTCCCCATTTTACTATTTTTGTTACCTTCTTTTATACATTTAAATGTAATTGGCTATATCATTTCAAGGAACTACTTGTTTTTTAGCAGTTTGGGTGTCAAATATTCCCCTTTTATGCAGTTTGAAAATAATCATCGAATCGTGAATTTTGTCCATCGGCTATTGCAGAATTATTAACCCTAGTTTCTGATAAAGATAAATTAAACACCTTTTTGGATGTGTATAATTTAGTGCGAATTAAAAGTGAATGCGACATTTGTGGCCAAGCATTAGATGTGAACCCTAACTTCGAATTTAGATGATCGAAAATAAAATGTGATTCAAGTCAGCTAGATTTCAAATAGGGCGCAGACGCGCAAAATAAATAGGCTTTCCTCTTCACTATTTTGGAAGTATAACCACTGCATTTAAGTACGGGAAACAAAGTGTTTCATTTGGTTATTTTTGGGCAATTTGGTTACTAAAATGGCCTACGTTAACAGCATTTTCGGTCGGTTTAATTTCGAGATTTAAAAAAATAAAATGGCACCTAGCATTCGAACAAAACTCAAACACGCATGAATATTCAAACACGGGTGAACGATAACGCGAACGAAGATTCAAACACGGGTGAACGATAATATTTACACACAAAAAAAATAATTCAGGCCGAGCCGATAATCTACATGTTTACCGACAGTCCAAACTTGAATGTATTCAAATGTAGCTTAGATGATTATATGAGGAGGGAGGGTTAACTTTGGGTGGGTGGGGGGTATTATAGACTCACTCCTGTGGATGCAGTTTTTTATTATTGTATATCACGATTGATTTGGATTTTGACGAGTCTTGATGATGATGCTTTTTGTTTTTCACACATTCCTGTGTATGGTTCGAATCGTTACAAGTCTAATGCAATTAAATGTCTTATAATAACATAATAGAAGCCCGCCTGAGACTCATAACATAATTTAATTTAACGGATGACAAAAGCCACAAGGGCCTATCAAAGGTCATCCGTATCCATCAAATCCCACCCATATAATGCATCCATAGGATTTTGTCAGATCATGCAGCTACAATATACAATTTAACAATCCATAGGAATGTCCAACCATGCATCTACAATATATAATTTAAAGCCTCCATAGGAGTCTGTCAAAAACAAAATCAAAATCCCCCAAAATATACAATAAAAAGAAACTGCATCCACAGGAATGAGTCAAGAAACATATCCACATACCAAAAAGTAAGAAATTAACCCTCCATCCCCATATAATCATCCAATCTGCGCTTGAAAACATTCAAGTTTCGGCTTCGAAGATTGAACGGGGCACTTGGAAATAAACCTGAAGAAGTAGGATCAAAGTTATCGTTTAAATTATGGTTCATTTGTAAACCTCCTATTGTGAAATTCCAATTTGGAAAAACAAAGTGCCACGATTCGCTACGAGAGGAATAGCTATAATAGATGACAACCAACTAATGCCTACCTATTTGATATTAATGGGAGAATAAGACTTTGTCTTGTTTGGGTCCCACCTCAACTTATTTTACAAAGTATTGGACGTTAGTAATTTAAATTGTCACAGTTGTAACCGTTACAGGTCCGCTTCCTTCAGATACTCAAATTAAATGTCTAATTTCCTTTTCATCGGTCACTTTGATCCTAGTTATTATATAATGCAGAATTTGTAGGAAAAGGTTAATTGATATAAATTACAAAACCTGGAAAAATCAATGAAACTCAGACATATTTTAATACAGATATCGAAGTTTACTTTGAGCATTTGAATCTTATATTTCTTGTGAAATGCCCATCTTTTCACAATATGAATGGTATATATGATTGTAATTTATAATTATTGCTTAGAACTCTGTTATAGCGGGTTGTATGAGTTTGTTTTTATGAAACTGTGTACTAACTTCTTTTCTAGTCCTTTTTATAAAATATTATTTGGTTCATAATACTCTTATACTCTTTTTGCTCCATGTATGGTAGCCTACCACTCCATAAAATAATATCCATACCTCATTGATCAACAACATTTATTCTGTATATATATATATATATATATATATATATATATATATATATATATATATATATATATATATATATATACACACTGATGAAGCAGAAGGGATAAGAAACCCCACTTCCGATCCCTCGTAGTTATTCTCTTCCATGCCCACACTATGTTTAGTAGGCTGGAGGGAGAAGGAACGGCGGGAGTCAAGGAGGGAAGATAGGAGGAGGTGAGATATGAAAGAGGGTGAAAAAGAAAGCATAGTAGGGGAGAAAAAGTTCATCTTACATGAAACGCTTCTTTTAGCTGGGGATAGAGAGCTGGAATGAAATAGTTCCATTTTGTTTGGACTTGTGGTGCACTTGGTGCACAAAATATATGAGCATGCTTTAGTGCACACAATATGCGCACACTCAAACCCATGAAGTTATAATGTGTACACTCAGCCAATGTAAATAAATTTATGTGTGTGAAAAGAAACAAAGAGAAACTCAAATGAAACATTATAACATGTAACAGGATATTTTAGGACCACTCCCATTTTATTTACGGTTTTAAAAAATAAACCTTTAAAATGGGTTAGCTCAGTCGTAACGACCCTCGGTGAGCATCAAATTAGAACCATAATATTAGATTTTTAATTTTGTTAAGGAAGACGAAAAAAAAGCGTTTGACCAAATTTCACCGTTTCAGTAAATTTTTTTCACGAGAGAAAGGGTTTTCAAAAGTATTGTATATAAATATATATCTGTATGTTTGTAAATGTGTCGAAGTATAAAACGAGCTATCGAGGAGGATAGAAGATCATTCGAGAGATTTAAGGAGCAATTACACATATCGCTCGCGTATCATACCAATCAAGTCATTTACTCCGCATTAGGAGATAGCATTTACACAACTGATCTTACATCAAGACGAGTCTTATTCATCCAACGTACCAAAGCACGAACATTAAGAGAGTTGTATTTAAACATCATCAAAGATAAGCTCGTGAAATCGATAATCAATCTAATTCCAACTCCTCCATTTGCTATCCAAAGCCACTAAATCAAATAGAACTGCAGTCTTCTTGTTTTTCATCACCATTTTGCTTGAAGGCAAAATCATATCAGAATTTCTGCTCATCGCCCAGCCCCAAATATTCATCATTACCTTTTGGAGTCAGGTAATAATTTCTCGGAACGTTATCGTATCACCCAATTCTGGTTTAACGATCAACGTTTCGCAACAATCTTATGAGGAGCGCAATAGCAAAGAGGATCTCAAAACGAGGTGGAATATAAATATATCTAGTGACTAACAAAGAGATCATATCATCTTCCAATTCCAAACCACCCCAGCCCCTAGACTTACTGGTTAAATAACCGAACCACGACCTGCATTTATTCTATATTATTCTATTCTTTAGTTGCTGCTCTAATGGTATGTTATCGCGCTTTCTGTAAATTTGTAGGGGGAGACACCCAATCGCTGTAATCATTTATTCTTTCTTATGGTCTTGTGTGCTTTCTAGCATTCTCACCGTTAAGTGTATGTATTGTTTAGTGGCTACTCTCTTTGAGTATTGAATATTTTTTCACGTCGTTGAGTAACGAGACGTGTACACGCGTAGTTTAAAAGCTTTGCTTGAATAGTCTCTCTTTTTTAAAGCTAGGATTTCGCAGTCTATTCGCCGTTCGCCAACAGTTGTCTGGCGACCCAAAAAGGTGTTGGCAATTCGCCACCCACAACTTTCGTTCTTTTTTTCATCGCCCCTTTCCAACACTTATCTATCTACAATTTTCGCCGGATCTGAAAGTGTAACGTCATGCCTGTGTTTAAATATTAAATACATGAGAAAAATGTAGTTAGATACTAAATACATTTTCAAAATGTATTTAGTATTTAAATACTAAATACATTAAATGTATTTAGATACATTTTTAAATAATTTCAAATACATAATATATAATGACAATCGATAAGGACCATTGGTATCAAACCAAAAAATATCCATTAAAAGGAAATTCTATATTATAATTACTAATGTAGGATTTTATAACAATTGGACTTAGGTACTACAAAAAAAATAGAAAGTTCCATAGAATGAAATTTCAGTTAGCTATTTATATCAGCATTACATTTAAGTAATATCAGTTACTGAAATGTTTCGTTAGATAAAGAAGAGCTGTTCCACAGGAGCTGACGGCAGAGGGTAGTGTTGTATTTAATAAATAACTTTTTTATGTTTGGATATCTATCTAAGCTTTGAAGTGTTTTATTTGAATCCTGAAAGTAACTGAACAATTATAAATCTGCGATGAATCGTGGTTGAGTGGGTTTTGTAAATCCAAAATAATCGTCACTGTCCGATACACCATTGGATGATTTAGCTTCTGGTCACTCTGCTAAATTCTCAATCATTGAATCATTGTATTTTTAACTGAGTCTTAGTGGCTTGAACTGTTCCATGAAATACTGATACCTACCTAGCGGAGTTTAAAGAATGGATGGTTGTTGATGCAATAATGGCATCTGTAACGCTCGCTTCATTTGCCAGTTTTGTTCTACCTGTTAGGCAATCAATTGCTACTGCAATGGCAGCCATATCTGAGATATACTCCCTAAGAAATTCGATTTCGTGACTTCTGAACACTGGAAGTTCAAGGGACGTCATGAGTTGATTTAGTTTGTCCTTGTGTTTTAAGTAATGACAATGGATCAAACAGAGAGTTCCACCTTGTAATTCAAGGCACCTTTAATCAGCAGTTGATAACAGTTTTGATAATCTCTACTGATTTTGGACGACCGCTTTTGTTTCATATGCTGAGCATTTTCCCATCGCAGCATGATTGATATTTGCAAAAGAATATATTTTCAGTGCCTCATTTTCATCAGTTGTGGCGACGAGACTGAGTGTGTGTGAAGCACAACGCACATGCTTACGTATGCTGAAGCTGCATGGGTCAGACGAAAGGTCTTCTTCCTGATCTAAGGCACTTCTCATTAAGAAACTTTCCTCCAATTCGTGCTCGCCCTGATCATCTTCGCCTACCTGGATTCCATCTTCTTAATCTGTCGACACATTTGCAACAGTGACTGCAAATTCCTTAATCGCCTTAGGAAAATTAGAACCGTTATCAGTGACCGTGCTCGTAATTTTCTGCAGGGGGATATCGTATTTATTGATGATATTTTCCATATGTTCAGCAATCTTGATTTAGTTATGTTCTCCTTCAAAGCGACCACATGCCAATACTCATAGGTGGGCGTTATCGCGATAACGATATCAGGTTATCGGTTATCCGATTTTTTTCGCGTTATTGATTCATCGCTATCGCCGATACTTTTGGTTCCAAACTAGCGATAATCGATCATTTCACTTTTTAATTCCAATTTAGCACAGGGGCGAGCCGCGCGTATCTTGGAGGCAGAAATAGGTAGGACCAGCGGCAACCTCCGTGTCTGCGAGCCCCTGGTCAACACCCTCCTCGTTTCCATGGAGAGGAGGTTCGCCGCCATCTTTGAGGATGAGGAGTGTCTTCTGGCCACTGCCTCCCACCCCAAGTCTCGCATCAAGTGGATGTGGGCTTTTGAGAAAAGAATGGTCAAGAAGTCAGAGGTCAAGTCCCCTCTTCTTGAGGTACAACACGGCGATGCCGAGCAACGCCGCGGTGGAGCGCTTGTTCTCCCTTGGCAAGGACACCATCAGGGCTAAGAGGAGCTCCCTGTCTGATGAAAACTTCAACATGCTCATGTTTACGAAGGAGAACATGCTGCATACCCTGGTCTAGACTGTGGCTATGAAAATTTAGTTATTTTACTTAAAACAGTACTTTTCATTAGTGAAGAGACAGGATAAACATTGAATTTGAAGTTTTTCTAACATTTTAAAAGTTTTTTAAGGTAAAGATAAAAAAGATTGGGATTTATCATTTTTTTATTTAAAATATCAACATCGTTATCGCTAGTAACGGAATTTTAGATTTATTGATTTATCGGTTATCACTTTATCGGGCGATAAATTTATCGCCAGTTATCGAGTATCGGTTATCACCGATAAGGTTATCGTTATCGATTTATCGGAATAGGATGAAGTCAACTAAGAAGGATTTTTCATAGGAAGAGACAGCATTACGCACATCAAACATAAAACGGATATTTGCATTCCTGAATTCCAACCATGCTTGAACAGTAATCGGAGAATTTTGCCCATAATTAGATCTTAGAGTCTTGAAATAAATCCAAGCAGATTTCTTTTGAGATTGAAGAACGTGAGAAACTTTTTTTAACCCAAGGTGGATATGAGGGACTTTGTGATTTATGAGGTACATAGAACTTGAAAGCATTATGCAATAGGGAATTTATCTATGAAATGGATGGGCATTGGCTGAATTCAGTTGAGGATGAGAAGGACTTAGGCGTAGTAGTAGATAGGTCACTGAAGTTTTCAAAACAGTGTATTGAGGCAAAAAATAGAGCTAATAGGGTGCTAGGATACATTAACAGGAATGTTAGCTACAAGAGTAAAGAGGTTATCCTTAAACTCTATAACCCGTATGTTAGGCCACATTTAGAGTACTGTATACAAGCATGGTCACCATATTTTAGACATGACATCAACCTGCTAGAGTCAGTACAAAGGAAGGCAACAAAAATAATACCTTCCCTGAAGCACCTTGAATATGAAGATAGACTGAGGGTACTAAATATGTTCTCATTTGAGAGATGTGTGAGGGGAGATATGATTGAGCTTTTTAAAATCTGCTCTGGGTTGGATAAGTTGGATTTTAGCAAGTTATTTGAGTTGGAAGGTAGGAATAGGACTAGGGGTCACCACTTAGAAATTAAAAAAACAGAGGTGCAGGTTGGATGATAGAAAATATTTTTTCGCCAATAGAGTCGTAGATTACTGGAATAGTTTGCCACCTGAGACGATAGACAGTCCAAACTTGAATGTATTCAAACGCAGATTAGATGATTTTATGAGGAGGGAGGGCTAACTTTGAGGGGTATTCTTGACTCATTCCTGTGGTTGCATTTTTATTATTGTATATTACGATTGATTTGGATTTTGACGAGTCTTGGTGATGATCTTTTTGTTTTTGACACATTCCTGTGTATGGTTTGAATTGTATATTGTAGATGCATGATCCGACACAATCCTATGGATTGTTTAAATTGTATATTGCAGATGCATGATCTGACACAATCCTATGGATGCATTTTGTGGGTGGGTTTTGACAGAGGCGCATGACCTTTGATAGGCCTGTGTGGCTTTTTTCACCCGTGAAATTATGTTATGTTATCGTGATACATTTTTTCGTTATCGCGCCCACCACTGCCAATACTCCACTGTGAAGGACAAGAGCAGCTTCCTCAAGGTGAAAAAAATATGAAATAACAGTCCAATGTTTGTCTCATAAATGTTTCCATAAATTTTATATATTAATATAATCGAGATAAATTCCACCAACAAATAGGTCTGCTTTCAGCCAAGAGCTGATAACTCACTAGTTGTAATGACATTTTCAATTTCATATCTCATAAAGAGCAAAATCTCAACATACCCAATGAACTGTAACGCCCAAAAAACTACGGTGACGAGTTGACCAAATAGCTGCAGTAAGATAAGAAGTGCTGTCTAGTTTAGTTTTCCGTAGAGCTCCTGTCACTTTCACTTCTTCTATAAGATTTCTGCCTAGTGTTCGCCTTGAAATGACGTTAACTGAAGAATTTAGATCTGCGGTAGTGGAATGTGTGATTATTGTGAGTGAAATTGATTTTCACAGTGAAATGAGAATATATGGTATGCATATTAAATTTTTTATATAAAATGTATCTATATGAATATCCTATAGTTATATAGGACTGATATATTAATTTATAAATATATTATTAGTCCTTCATATTCAGAATTACATAGTAAAATATTGACTTTCAATGATGTTAGGAATATATACATTATCAAGCTTTATTTCCTACATTCTGGACGGGTGGGCATACTAGTTTTGACATAATGATATACAGGTATTGCTACTATAACGAAATGCATCGTTATAGGAATTCATCTAATAACTACATATAATCAATATATGTTGTACTAATTATTCCTGATTTTTTTTTTCAATAATACTCGTATCTTCAAGTAAATGATAGCGTGCTTTAAGAATATATGCATGTGTATTCTCATGAAGTTATTGCAATATATTAACCTCTGTTGTTTGTATATGTCTTCTTGTATTTAACTTCGTTATATAGCCTACATAGTGACTAAGGATCCGACTGCTTTAGTATTCGGTCTCCAAAAGAGCTTAACCTCTACTACAAATACTATAATTGTAATCAACATTTGTAACTCAGAACTCACCTTTAATTAATCTCACAAAAGCTGGTTGCTCCATGGTTGATATATAAAAGTTTTCCCTTAGTTTCATGTTTTTCATTCTTATTTTTTGCAAGTTTTAAACTTTCGTTTCCTAGTTTACTCGCATTTATTGATCGCTTGAATTACCTTTCCCCCCTGTATTCAACTGTTTTTTATTTATATTTTTTACTATCATGTATTTGTATTTTAACTTATATTGAACTGTTTGCTTTGCGTGTGTTTTCCTTTCGGATTCCTGACTATTTGATTTTACTTGCCTTTCATTTTTCATTGTTCACCCTGCCCTTACAATTTGTTCAGGTATTACTTTAAAAACAAATTTCTTTTATCCCTATTGCCTTTGATTCATGTTTATTATTTATATTTGTTGTTTAATTTATTTTAAAATTTAAAATTTTCCTTTCTTGGTTAAACTCGTATTTATCGATCGCTTTATCCCTTGCATTCAACGGTTTTTAACATATTTTTTCAATATCATATATCTATAAATTAACCTATATTTAACTACATGCTTATCATTCTGGTTTCATTTATGATACCTCTTTTGTTGAGTTTACTTATTTTTCATATTGTGTGTGCTATTTTAGCAATTTTGTCATCTAATTCTTAAAATGTCTTGTATTCGTATTAGAGTTCAATCCGCCGAAGATGGTCATTGATGGTATTGATTTAGCATTTACAAATACGAATCTACATTGAATTTGAGGGAAATATTATTTAACGAATAATGAATGTAGATTCGAATTTGTAAATGCTAATTTAATACAAAAAAATTTCCTGTCAAGGATCGAACACCTGATTATTAGAGCAGTTAGTGTTGTCTACAAATTTATTTGTCCAGGTTGTTCTTCGGCTTCATATATCGGCAGCACTAGGCGATCATTGGGGGCTCGTTATTCTTCGCATATGGGAATTAGCCATCGAACAAGGTCTGTTCTCTCGACAAAAGAACATTCAGGTGTAAAGTCCAAATAATAAATTGTAAAACATCAATAACAATAAATAACTTTAAAATTATAGCTAGCAATAAATGTCCGAACACACTCAGGATCGCATGATCAATATATATTAAGTCTTTAAAACCTACTCTTAATTCAGATAATTCGTCAGTTCCTCTCCATGTTCTGTAAAAACCACAACCTACCAAACCATACTTAATAATATTGTTCAAATATTCGTCAGTTGAAATATTTCACCGTTTAGTGTTAAGGTGTGTTCTTCACTATAGTTACAAAAATACCTTTTGTATATCATAACTTTGCCGTATTATTTACTTAAATTGCATAGAGTGAATCAGGCATTCACCCTAATTTCCAGTTATTACAATCAATTCTAGTAAGTAATATGAAGCTATATTTCTCATTATTGTTAAATTGCTAATGAATTGTCATATATTCCTAGGAACCAGAAGATGAGCAGTTGTTTTGAATAAATGGATTTAGAAAAATGATTGGATTATTTTTCGTCATTGGTTTGATATATATATATATATATATATATATATATATATATATATATATATATATATATATATATATATATATATATATATATATATATATATATATATATATATATATATATATATTGACTTTAGTGATTTTTATTATGATGAATCCAAGTACCAATGTGGTGACCATGCCTTCACGAAATCCGAGATGTGATTTGTTGTAGAGAGATGGTTTTTGATAACATATTCTGTTTTCTTTTCCAAATTTTCTCGAAGACTTTTCTGTTGAAATTCGGAAGTGATATAGATCTTTAGTTGTATAGAATATCCCGCGTAAGACTCGACTATCTCGCTTGCCTCAATTAAGGTAGACCCAAGCCAAGAATAAAGCCTAAAATTTTTTTTTTCTTACGAGTCCTTCCTTCAATCCAGTGATAACCAAGTTATCTTTCGAACCCAGCCTATAAACGGATTTTCCCTAAGAACTTTGGGAGTCGGAGTAAACTCAACGGTGAGACCTCAAACGCCTTCGTCTAACACCCCTTTACGGGTAACCCAGGTGTTCCTTCTCTAAAGTGATACTCGCCCGGCATCTCATTCACTAAGCGACCCATTATAAACTTAGTGACAACTATAAACTGGTAAATCTCTCACAAAATAAACCCTCTATAAAATATCCCATTCCCAATGTTACGTAAATCAATACCACAATTCCAAATACATAGTATATCACCCTAGGCCATTACCACAAAATTGTTACTCAAATGTTGAACTCCACTATTAGTTACCTAACTCAAACCTAGTCGAATTACTTTTTTCCTTGCCACTATTTCCTTATTTATTTCACCCAAGGTCACCTATTCAATCTATAATAACCCTAAATTTTACTCACAAATGAGATTTATATATGTAATGAGTAGCAAGGTATATTAAAACTGTCCCTTTTTATAGGGTTTAATCAACTATATTCATAATACATCTAGAAAAGAAACAAAACAAAATATTAGTAACATGAATACATGTGAACAAATATAAATGAATAAGTGCAACATATAAATGCAACAAATATAAATGAATAGGTGCAAAATATAACAGTCACTCCCACCCAAATAAATTCATTTCTTTTCAAAATTACGAAATATACAAGCAATACGATAGATAAAGAAAGTTAAAGTAAGGCATCAAAATCGAAAAGATTACAAATCTAAACGGCGTATTGGATTATTGAGCGCGTAAAGATCTTCAGGGGCAGGCATTTCTAATGTCAGATTGTCGTGACTATTCACACTGTTATTAGCATCATGAACATTATCCTCTTTTGTCTGGATAATTTTTTGTTTCTCATTTCCCAATATCATCTCGTTGGCTTGAAGAAAATTAGTAGTTGTAGATGGGGAACCGGAATAGGAAGCTGGATCAAAAGGACACCTGGATTTCGTGATTCAGAATCATTAGGAGGAATATTCCTAGTACATGGAGCTAAATTACGCAGAGCAACAGTGCTCTCTCACCCATCAAGGAATTTCACAAGAGCAATGAGGTCAACTACGTCCACAGCTTGTTCATATTTACTGCGATTCCCAAACCGCTGAAGGAAGACTTCTTGCGGGCCAATGAGCCAAGAAGGTAGGGTTGAACCACTAACTGAACGTCTCACAAAAGCAAAAAGTCGTTCATACGGCGTGGTGCTTGTAAAGGTACAAGGTAGTGAATGTATGGCATATAAAGCATCAGGTAACACATCCTGCGATGCATTTAATGGCTAGCCTCGAGATTCAATAGTCAACTTCACAGTATTCCAAATAATCCCATTATAGCGCTCACATTGGCTATTTCCACGCGGGGTGTATATAGAGGTGTGGCTGCTGTTTACACCAAGAAGTAGTAAGAATTCTTTCAATTCATTGAAAATGAATGACAGGCCGCAGTCTGAATGGATAGATGCAGGTAGACTAAATAACGAAAAAAGATTTGTCAGACAGTCAATAACTACTTTGGATTACATATCGCGGCATGGAAACGCAAACGGAAATCGGCTGAACTCATCAAAAATTGTAAGGAGATAACGCGATGAGTGCGATGAAACTGGAAGCGGACCCTTGAAATAAATTGAAGGACGTTGGAAAGGCGCAATCGCGTGTATCAAAGAAATATTTTCTGGTTTAAAGAAATAAGGTTTAATTTTAGTACATATTTGACAATCAGCAGTAATACGACGGATTTCATCGATGGAGTAAGGAAGGTTTTTAACACGAACATAATGTAGCATTCTCTGGACTCCAGAATGAACGAGACTCTCATGAAGCGATTTTGGACTTGTAATATCCGAAGTGGCTTTGCAATACGACTGTGATAGTGTATCGGCAACAACATTTTCGTGACCCAAACGATTATGAATATCGAAGAAAAATGGAAGTAATTCCATAGGGTAGTGCATGATCTTATCATTCTTGACTTTACCTTTTACATTGGTATCAAACATGAACGACACAGTTCTTTGAACAATTGCTACTTTAAAATGTCTCCCAGCCAAAATAGGTTTCCATTTACTACTGCATACACCTCTTTTACAACGATGTAATGTCTCTTCTCTGATTGGTTCAATGAGCGCGAGAAGAAAGCCACTGGTCGTCCGCACTGTGATAGGCGTGCACCGATTGTATTATCTGATGAATCTGCTTCTATGGAAAAAGGGGTGTCTACATCAAACACTTTCACCGAAGATTTGGCAATGTCATTCTTCAAAGTTTCAAATGCTTGAATTGCCTGAAGAGATAAAGGAAATCTGCAGCAATATACAAGAGTCTGTACTTTCTCTGAATAGTTGCGAGTTGGGGCTTTCCCTGGCTAACGTCCGCCCAAGAAGCAGCATAACTTGGTGGGACGACTGAAACTAGAAACTTTAACATTTAACCCACTTAGCGCAGTATGCAAATAACCCCAAACAACGCTGCAAGTATTTTTTACTAGATGGTACGGGTAATTCTAACAAAGGTCTCACTCGTTCGAGATCGGATTTCAGATTGCCGTCAGAAATTTGGTAACAGAGTATATCAATGCAGGTTAACTTAGATTTCTCAGAAATCAGGGAATGATTGTATTTAGAAGCAGCTTCCATGAAACGCTTTAGATTGTTGTCATGTTCCTTCGTTTTTCCTCAGACTGTTATGTCTTCGAGATAGGCATAAATGTTACATAGTTTGTTATCGGTTATAAACTGATTCATAAAGCGTTGAAAAGCGGAAACCCCATTCGTAACACCCAAAGGTATGCGCCTGAATTGATAAAGATTGTTACCGGCCTGAAAAGCAGTATAAGGTCGGTCCTCTGAGCATATTTCTATCTAATGATATGCATTGGATAAATCAATATTGCTGGAATAGTAATTCTTAGCGATATTTGCAACAATATATTAAATCCTGGGTAGCGGGTAAGCGTCTAAAGGGGTGTACTTATATATCGTTCTAGAAAAGTCAACACCATCATTCGTTTTTTCTTATTTATGTTTGATGTCACTACTACTTGCGCGCGCCAAGGAGAATTATTATTTTCAAAAATTCCCTCGCGAAATAGACGTTTAAGCTAATTTGCGACGAAATCAGCATCTTCGGAGCTTTAATGGCGAGATTTGGTAGCAATTGGAGTGCAATCGGAGGATAAGTTTCGAAACAGTTTAACTATGGGAATCTTTACTTTAGTTAGTCCACACACAGTTAAGCGTGGTTCTTTGCCCCCATAATTTAAGCAAACGTTTTTATTCACTCTTAGAAATGGTAAGCCAAGAATAATACAGTTCAAGCATTTTGAAGTACAGTAGCTTAGACATCCGCATAAGTGCGGCTATTCATCGAAACGTTAACAATACAATGACCTTTAAGATTAACTGAGAAAAAAGAAGACACCATGTAAACAACAGACGATCGTTCATGAAGCGGGAGATGCATAGTTTGTGCAACAGCTTCATTTATAAAATTCTCTGAACTTCCACTGTAATCATACCTTGAGGTAACTGTTTCATATGTACTGGTTATTATATGGTTTACCTAGATAGCATATATATACAATATCATGTACACGTAAATTAGATTGATATAAATGAAGGTTGAATTTTAAGATTTGGGCTACGTGATGGAATTCGACGAACACAAGGAATTTGAATAGACAATCATAGAAAAATATAATCTATTTTGCAATTAACAAGTGGAACACAGATAATTGATTGGGTATATAATAGATGTAAATTAGAATACTAGTTATTATTTAATGGATACTTAAAGAATTAAAAATGGCAATTCATAAGGTAATAATTGGTAATTGAATTAATAGTAACAGAACATCAAATATATGTTAATAGGATATATAATGTTAACAGGATATTAAGTAGATGTAAAAGTTATTTAATATGATATTAAGAAAACTATCAATGTAAATGGGATGTAAAGGAATCACAATGGTAATAAGTAGATTGGGGTCTGTAATAATTAAAATATATATAAGTAGAATACTTACACGTTTGAGATGAATTAGTTAATCTGAATTGTGGAACACTTATTGAACAAACATTTCGAGGCGAGAGTGCAAACACAATGAGGAAGGGCAAAGTTGGTGGGAAGATATTTTAAGCAAGGTGGTTCCAATATTGTTCAGCAATTTAAGAGTTTGCGGTAATTCTAGGGAAATTGTTATATATATATATATATATATATATATATATATATATATATATATATATATATATATATATATATATATATATATATATATATATATATATATATATATATATATATATTTATTTATATATGATTTACAATAAATACAGATACAGTTACTTTGAAGAATAAAAAATTGATTTCAATTATTTGGGGAGTACTATAGATTATATAAATCAGGTCAGGTCGTGCTACAACTACTCCGTACCAAAGAAAGTTACCCCACCCTCTTATTCATAAATATGGTCTTGCTAGTCCTGATAATGCCGAGGTATTTTTATGACGCGACTGGATCGTGTCACACTGCCAGTGGTTTGGCTGCGATCACGGGGACACTTATTCGCTCTGGTAGTGCCAGTTGCGTTGGACGAGGCACCGATACGAGTGGAGGTTGACAAAGCAAAGGTGATCCGTTTCTTGGTTCCTGCCGAGATAGCGTTAAGCGGGACATGAGAGTCTGAAGTCCCGTTTTCTGCTGACGAGGTGACCAGTAGTGGAGAGATTTGCTCCTGGCAGACCACCACTGTCGACGAGAGTTCTTGTAACACAAGAGGCTAATGCAGTAAAACGGAAGTTCAAATTTGTGTAGCAGGGGTGTTTGTAACGGTAGTTTGGGGGTTATTTTGGGGATTCCTGAACAATAAAGGGTTATAGTGGGAGAAAAAGTGGGTACTCAAGGAAAACATTTTCAATAATGGCGGGTTTCCGGCGGTTTATGCGAATAGTATCCTGCTTGGTGTCAAGCTGAAGGACGATGAACTTCAGCTTCCTAGAGATTACGAGAAAGGGTCCATCATAGACAGGTTGCAAGGAAGACAATTCCACAGCGCGGGCAATAGTCTCTTTGGTGCGATAAAACGAATCGCACGCCTCAGTAGACCACTTGAGAGGAGAGTTCTTTTTGGTCTTAGACAGCATCGAGTTGAAAGGTTGCATGGCATGGGCTGGGCACGATTTGGAATGAATCTGGGGTAGAAATTGACCATACAACAGAAAAGTCTGAGTTGTTTGCCTAATGTGGGCTGAGCAAAGTTGCGCATCACGGAAACGTAACTTTGTCTTCGAGAGGGCTAATCCCAGCACTCGAAACGTGGTGTCCCAAGAAGGAGAGATGCGAGACAACAAAAAGAGACTTATAAGTGTTGAGTACGATATCGTACTCTTGAAGGCAAGAAAAGCCTTGACGAAGGTTAGAAAATGGCTTCCTCGAGCGAGGAAGATGCTATTAACAGGTCATCAATGTAGCAAAAGACAAAGGGAAGACTTCTCAGAGCTTGGTCCATGAAACGCTGGAAGGTCTGGCCAGAATTTATCAAAACATAGGGCATTCTAACCATTTCAAAGAAACTAATGGAACGGAATGACGATGTTACTCTTTGCCATATCGTCTTGGTGAATATGGATCTGGTTGAAAACAGGAACCAGATCCAAGCGAAAAAAGATTGTACAGCTGGAGAGAGATGAAATGAAATCGGTTAAGTAAGGCAAAGAATAACGGTCCAGGGTTGTTATCCCGTTTAAGACTCTGTAATCTCCAACTGCTCTGAATTACCCTGGCGTGAATTTGGGGATGATATGGAAGGAGGGCCCCAAGGTGAAGAGGAAGGCCTACAAATGCCAGCATTCATCACGCATGGCAAAAAGTCTATCTGTGGCTAGACGACGAGGTTGGGAGAATACAGGTCCTCCTGTCCTCTCGATTCGATGCACCACATTATTTTAATGGGCCTATCCTTCGAAAGTGAAAGGGTAAAGTCAGAAAACTTCTGCAGGATGCGCTAAAATTGGAGCTCGGTGGGTGGGAGACGAATAGAAAGGAGGGAACTCTGTGAAGGTGAGTAACAACCTGAAACTATAGGAAAAGCTTACGATCAACAACCTTGCGGTGTCGAGAATCGACCAAAAGGTCGTGAGCCGAAAGAAAATTGAGGCCCAATATTGGACAGTCTACTTCAGGCATGACGAAGGTCCATCGAAAAACTCTACTGGGACGAATAAGACTTGAAGGTTACGCGGTCCTAATATTGGTCGAATTAGCTACCTTCAAAACTATATCTGAGGAAGCACACACTTTGTGGCCCTTAGAAATTTGTATAACACTGTATTCCGCACCAGTCTCCACCAAGAATGAGAAACCAGAAAGTGGGTCAAAAATGAGAAAGGAAGGATCTACCTGAACAAGTGAAGTGAGGGTAGTGGATGTATCTCCTGGTCTGGTGTTCGTCAAAGTCACCCGAGATCTTCGATTGCCGGTACACATTTCTCTCTCCCTAAGCAGTTGGCCAATTTCTCGATTAAACCACTTTGGTTGAACAGAAGACCGACGGGGACATTTCAGAGGGATGAAACGCGATTGGAGACTAATGAATGTGCTTTTTAAACTGTTACACGAGTCTTCAACATCATCGCACACTTCTAGCCTGGCGTCAGTCAGTCCAGCACGAAAATCTCCAAAGTCTGCTCTTCTCAAATCAAGTTTCCTCCATTTACTAGTTGGCGGGCCTGCCTTCGGGACTTTGACTACAAATATAATTATTCGTTGGTCAGTGCCACCGAGCTCTTCGCCAACAGAGAGGTCCTCAACGATGTCATTCTCAGAGATGAAAACCAAGTCAAGGATATTGTCTCCTCTCGTAGTTTCTTTCACCCATTGAGTCAGGAACTCGTTGTTCGCGAACTCCAGGAGTAGTGCGTTCTCGCCACAAGGTTCTATGGTTTTCCAGTTAACTTGTGTGTTGAAATCCCCCATGATGATACACACTCTGTCTTTTACAAGTTCACCTAACAGCTGGTACAGACTCCTTTCTTGTTCTAAGAGTTGGGCAGGGGGTCTGTAGAGCACCAGTGTCCTGTATCTGACAGGACCTATCTCTAGGTCAACACCTAGTAGTTCATGGTCGGATACGATGTTGCAATCCGTCGAGTTGAGAGTATCCTTGACATACAACATCACACCGCCACTCTCTCTGTCTAGCCTATATTTCAGAAAGAGCTGGTACCCGGGAATCGTGAATTCACCTTCAAAATCTCGGCTTGAGGTTTTTATCCACGACTCCGTTATGGCCACCATCTCAGGTTCTTTTGTTGCTACGAGGCCACGAAGTTCAAGAAACTTATTCCTGATCGAACTCGCAATAAACAGAAGAACTTTCAGGGAGTCCCTGACTGTAGGACTCCCTACACTCTTCTGTTTTCCGGCTTGTTTGTTGGCGAGAAGGCACCCTTCTTTGCGCCCTGTGAGAAGGTCGTTCCAGGAGTGACACGCGCGTACTGGCGTACGTCCGCCCTCACTCTGGGCTGGATACTCCTTTTTAGTCCTCTTTACGACATCCTACATCCTAGATCATGTTCGACAGAAAGGCCTTTCCTTTAAAGGAAAGATGTACCCCATCCCTTTGGTAGAGATAATTTATACCATAAAAGGTGCAGGCCGGGTCCACAAAAAAGGCCCCTTCTGCCGTACACAAATCTGCCAGGCGCCTGTTTAAAGAGACAGTCATCGATTGAGCGGTCTGTGCTGGACCTCTCCTCGGGAGCATCCCGACTACAACACGCTTGCGTGTTTTCAGCCCACAGTCGTCCACGGCACCCATGACCATGTGGAAGATTTTAACCGTAGGGCTGTAGATAGAGGGGAGTAGGAAAAGGGGCAAAAAAAATAATAGCGTAGGCGAATTGCGAACAGCTTCCCGCGTCGCTGCACCACTGTTAGCCAGCGGCGAATCCACTCGGCCATCCTGAGTCTCAAAAAAGACTCATTCAAACGAAGCTTTTAAGCCGCTCGCCTGCACTTCTCGTACGCTATACAACCCCCCCCCCCCCCTAGAAGCGGAGCGTATTTTGAAGAAATAAAGAGAGCCCATTTGGAAATGTTATCCAAGGGCTAACGCTCCCCCTCTCGGGTCTGGGGACCATTGTAGATAGAGGGGAGTAGGAAAAGGGACGGGGAAAAAATAATAGCGTAGGCGAGTTGCGAACAGCTTCCCGCGTCGCTGGACCACTGTTAGCCAGCGGCGAATCCACTCGGCCATCCTGAGTCTCAAAAAGACTCATTCAAACAAAGCTTTTAAGCCGCTCGCCTGCACTTCTCGTACGCTATAGGGTCTACCCTACCTCCTCTCAGGTAGAGGTCGTTTCCACTGACCATCAGAGCAACGACTGAGCTCTCAGAAATCTGGGATTTCATAGCCTCTACTCTGATGTGGTGGTTACCTCATCCTGGCAGGCAGCTTACCTTCACACTAATGCGAAGGTGGGCCGCTAGCAGGGGCTGCAGACCCCGTGCTTGAGAATCACCAATAAGGGTGACTCTTGCACATTTGTCTGCAGACAACTTAGTCTTCCCTTTCGGAGCGACCTCCCGCTTTCCTCTTGTATCTCTACATTTTTCTTCTTCTTCTTCTTTCCTTGTCTTACTTTGTTTTCTCTTCTTCTGTTTCTCGTTTCCCTTCTTCTGCTTCTACTTTCTTGTCCTCTGTTTTTACTTTCTTTCTTCTCTTTCTACTTTCTCTTATTCGCTTTCTACATTCTCTTCTTATATTTCTAATTTCTCTTCTTTCTTTTCTTCTTTTTGGCTCGTTGAGGCAGTCCTGCAGCAGAAGAAATCTGCTGTTGGACGTCGAAAGCCTTCTCGCCTGAGCATCTGCACCTCTCTGTTTTTAAGAGTTGAACCTCCCTTTTGAGGAGTGAGTTCTCCTCTCTCAGTTGAGCAAAAGCTCTCACCCAGGCGCTTCTCGAGTTCTCAAAAGTCACAGACACCAACGGCATCTGTGAGCTCCTTTCAACTCCTGCCCCCGAAGTCTTCACTCCATCTGTAAACTTTGCATATTTTGCAGGTTAACTTGCGAAACGGAGGACCATTCTTCTTCGCCATCTTAAAAAACTCTCGGACCATACGCATTGAAAAAGGTTTCTTTGTGTGTGATTTTCTTTCGAACTAATCACATCCACCTATTTCCAGGAGGTTTTCGGTCGTTCGGCAAACAGGAACCCTTTGACCAAGCACACCAACCCTAAGGTCTCTCTAGGCCAGACGTCCCCAATCGTGCCGCAGCTCCCAACTGAGCAGCACGAGAGTCCCAGTAAACTGGTTCTCTGATTTTTCGACAGGGGTGCTTGAGGTGTAACTGTATTCCTACTAAGCCCTACTAATCAACTAAAAACCGCCAGACTTAAGGCAAATAATAAAGCTAAGTGCCACGACTTCATCCGAGATTTTTAGCTGATCTGGCAACCAGCAAGGCACAAAAAAGCTCTCTCACCAAAGAGCAGTTGAGCCTTTATTTACTAAGTAGCGGTCACAGGGAGCCATTACACGTTAATAGAAAGATTCTAATGGGTACCTAGCATTTCTCCATTAATCGTACCCCAAACGCCTGAGATCCCTTCAATCTCAGTCTTTTGCAATCTATGGGTGCTCCACGGCGTTATTTAAAGAGGTTCCAAAGCCTCTCTTCTCACACGGCATAAGGGAGCTGGTGAGGCCCTTATTAGTAAAGAACTTATTATAATAGAGATGAATGTTTGTTTTTTATTATTGGGATTTTGTTTTTATTACATTTAAAGAGAGTTGGTGAAACTTAGTACTAACAGAATCGAAGAGGTTGGTAGGGGAATGCAAGGAGACGCATCAAAGAAGTGGTAGAGAGGTTTGACAACCCTTAGTCTGGAGCCTACTACAGCTACCTTACTGGCATGGGTCACCCTACCGGACTAAAAGTCCCCCAGCTTAGCTAGCTTAACTCAAACGGATCACGCAAGCTCTCTCGCCGACGCAAGGTGGTTGTTTTGAGAGAGAGAGAGAGAGAGAGAGAGATAGATAGATAGATAGATAGAGAGAGAGAGAGAGAGAGAGAGAGAGAGAGAGAGCGCTGCAAGGAGCAACAAGGAAAATAAGTAACATAGAAGGCCTTACGGCCCATACAAGGAGAGTACTTTTAGCGCAATCCTCGAAGGGGTCTGTTGGCAACCTCAAGATCACTCGCGAGGATCTTAACGGTGATTTCGCAAGACTTTATCTAGTCTTGACTTCAACTGGTCAACAGATTCACTGTTGACAACTTCCGTCGGAAGTGCATTCTAACTACCACAGGTTCTGTATGTGAGGAATTTCGCACACAGATCAAGGTGGTATCGCTTCAGTTCAAATTTGTAGCCGTGATTTCTTGTTCTCCCCTCGCTGAGCTGGAAAATATCCGCGTAGTCCAGTCTGTCGAAGCCTCGAAAAATTTCAAACACTTCGATAAGCTGACCACGTAGTCTCCGGGTCTCCAGCGAGAACATATTTAATTCCCTTAATCTATCTTCATAACTTTTATTTCTGATAGAGGGAATCAGTTTGGTTGCCCTGGCTTGCACGCATTCCAATCTCGCAATGCCCTTTCTAAGTGAAGGACTCCAAAATGATACGGCATACTCCAGGTGCGGTCGGACAAGTGAGTTGTACAAACACAGTATTATCTCCATGTTCCGATATCCAAACTAGCACTTCATGTAGCCTTGTATCCTTTGGGCATTTTTCTCCGCCTCAATAAACTGCCTTGAGAACTTGAGGTCACTAGTGATTGTTACACCCACTCCTTCTCAGTGTCGGTGGATTCAACAGCAGTGCCCTTGAGGATATACTGAGATTGGGAGTTTCGGTGGCCGATATGTATCACTTTGCATTTGTTCTCGTTAAAAGGTATTTGCCACATGTCCGACCACCCCCCAATCTTCCGAAGATCTTCCTGCAGGCGGGCAGTATTTCCATCGTTTGCAACGTTCATACCAAGCTTGGTATCATCGGCAAATTTAGAAATCTTGGCAACAATGTCACTGTCCATGTCGTTGACGTAGATGATGAATAGTAGTGGTCACAGGACAGAACCTCGAGGCACCCCGCTAGTAACGGGCACCCACCCAGAAGCCTGTCCATTGACCACCACCCGTTGCCGTCTGCCACTTAGCCAGTTCTCTATCCAGCCGGCTACTTTTCCGTCAATGCCCAGCGCTCGCACTTTCCGGAGAAGGCGGCGGTGTGGGACCTCAAGATCACTCGCGAGGATCTAAGTAGACCACATCCACCGCCTTGTCCCGATCGTGCTCACTGAAAACGAAGTGATAGAATTCCACAAGGTTCGTCAGGAATGACCGTTACCTTCGGAAGCCGTGCTGGGAACTCCTCAGTAGCAGCTTTGACTCTAAATGCGATGTCATCTTTTCCACCATAATGATTTCCATGAGTTTACCGACTATCGAAGTCAGACTGATAGGTCGCTAGTTCGACGGTTGGATACGGTCTTATTTCTTGAAGATAAGAGTCACCTCCACTTCACGCCAGTCTCTAGGAACGCAGTCGATCCGGATTGACATGTTGAAGATTGCGCTCAGGTGTCGTGACACTTGATCGCGCATTTCTTTCAACACTTTAGGTAGAAACCCATCCGGGCCAGGTGACTTAATCATCATTAGGTAAGTGATCTTCTTTTCTATTTCTCCTTCGGTGAAGTCCATATCCTCCAGCTTTTTCCCCGAGTAGGAATCCGTTAGCTGGGGGATGGGACCACACTCTTCAGTAAACATTGAAGAGAAGTAGTCGTTAAGGAGGTTAGCATTTTCTGCAGCCGAGTGCTTTAATGTGCCCTCCTCATTCCTCAAAGGGCCAATCGTTCGAAGGATTGGTTTACGGTTGTTTACATATCCAAAGAACTCCTTGGGATTCTCTTTACAGAGTCTAACCACTCAGAGTTCCTCAGGCCGCTTAGCCGCCCTTATGCTGGACTTTACTGTCCTGGCTAGTCTCCGGTATTCGTCAAAGTCACCCAAGATCTTCGATTGCTGGTACACAGTTCTCTTCTCCCTAAGCAGTTGGCTGATTTCTCGATTAAACCACTTTGGTTGAACAGAAGACCGACGGGGGCATTTCAGAGATATGAAACGCGATTGAAGACTCATGAATGTGGTTTTGAAACTACTTCACGAGTCTTCAACAGCATCGCACACTTCTAGCCTCGCGTCAGTCAGTCCAGCACGAAGACCTGCAAAGTCTGCTCTTCTCAAATCGAGTTTTCTCGATTTACTAGTTGCAGGCCCTGCCTTCGGGACTTTGACTACAAATCTAATTATTCGGTGGTCACTACCACCGATCTCTTCGCCAACAGAGAGGTCCTCAACGATGTCATCCTCAGAGGTGAAAACCAAGTCGAGGATATTGTCTCCTCTTGTTGGCTCTCTCACCCATTGAGTCAAGAACTCGTTGTTCGCGAACTCCAGGAGTAGTGCGTTCTCGCCACAAGGTTCTATGGTTTTCCAGTTAACTTGTGTATTGAAATTCTCCATGACGATACACACTCTGTCTTTTACAAGTTCACCCAACAGCTGGTACAGACTCCTGTCCTGTTCAAATAGTTGGGCATGAAGTCTGCAAAGCACCAGGGTCCTGTATTTGGCAGGACCTATCTCTAGGTCAACACCTAGTAGTTCATGGTCGGATACGATGTTGCAATCCGTCGAGTTGAGAGTATCCTTGACATACAACATCACACCGCCACCCTCTCTGTCTGGCCGATCTTTCAGGAAGAGCTGGTACCCGGAAATCGTGAATTCACCTTCAAAATCTCGGCTTGAGGTTTTTATCCACGACTCTGTTATGGCCACCATCTCAGGTTCTTCTGTTGCTACGAGGCCACGAAGTTCAAGAAACTTGTTTCTGATAGACCTCGCATTAAACAGAAGAACCTTGAGGGAGTCCCCGAATGTAGGAATCCCTACCCTCTTTCGTTTTCCGCTTTGTTTCTCTGTGGCGGGGTCACTCCCTTAATTGTGACCTCAGAAAAGGTCGTTCCTGGAGTAACACGAGTGTACTGGCGTTAGTCCTCCTTTATTCGGGGCCTGACACTTCTTTGTGTCGGCTCCACAACATCCTAGATCATGTTTGCGGGTACAGTTTTCCCTTTAACGGAAAGATACACTCCGTCCCTGTTGTGCACGTCGTTTCTCCCGTAAAATGTTCAGTCGGGGTCTACAAAAAAGACTCCTTCCGCCGTACAAAGATCTCCCAGGCGTTGGTTTATGAAGACGTTCCTCGCGTGATCATTGCGGGATGGACCTCGTCTTGTGAGTATCCCGACCACGACACGTCTGCTGTTTTTCAGCCCACAGTCGTCAACTGCTCCCATAACCGTGGTCAGAATCTTTCCGTTGGCGCCGACTTTACCTCCTCGTAGGTAGAGATCGTTGCCACGAGAGTGAGAGAGAGAGAGAGAGTAACAAGGAGTAACAAGGAAAGAAAGTACCCTAGAAGACCTTACGGTCCATTCAATGAGGGTACCTTTCGACTACCTGGCGAGCGGGCACATCTCTGCCCAAATGCTTTACGTCCTTAAACGGCCACTTTTTAAGAACCTGTCTAGTCTTGACTTGAACTGGACAACAGATTCACTGTTTACAATTTCCACTTGAATTGCGTTCCAAATACCGCAGATGCTGTGCGTAAAAAGTTTTTTACACAGATCGCGGTTGTAACGCTTCAGTTTAAGTTTAAAGCTGTTATTTCTTGTTCTGCTCTCAGCAAGTTTAAAAATATCAAGGTAGTCAACATTTTCTAACCCTCAAAGTATTTTGAAAACTTCGATGAGTTAACCCCGCAGTGTACGGGTTTCCAACGAGAAAAGATCTAATTCCCTTAATCTATCTTCATAACTTTTATGTCTGATAGAGGGAATCAGTTTGGTTGCTCTGGCTTGTATGCGTTCCAATCTCGCAATGCCCTTTAGAAATGAAGGACTCCAAAATTATATGGCATAATCCAGGTGCGGTCGGACAAGTGAGTTATACAAACACAGTACAATCTCCTTGTTCCGATATCCAAACTGGCGCTTTATGTTGCCTAGTATCCTTTAGGCATTTTCTTCGCCTCAATGCACCGTTTCGAGAACTTGAGGTAACTAGTGATTGTTACACCCAAGTCCTTCTCAGTGTCGGTGAATTTAATAGCAGTGCCCTTAAGGATATATTGAGATTGGGGATTTCGGTGGCGGGTATGCATCACTTTGCATTTGTTCTCGTTAAAAGGCATTTGCCACGTGTCCGACCTCTCCCCAAACATCCGATGATCTATCTGCAGGCGGGCAGTATTTCCATCTTTTGCAACGTTCATACCAAGCTTGGTATCATCGGCAAATTTGGAAATCTTAAAAACCATGTCACCGTCTATGTCGTTGACGTAGATGATGAATAGTAGTGGTCCCAGGGCAGAGCCTTGCGGCACTCCGCTAGTAATGGGCACCACTCAGAAGCCGGTCCATTCAGCACCACCCGTTGCCGTCTGCCACTTAGCCAGTTCTCTATCCAGCCGGCTACTTTCCTGTCTATGCCAAGCGCTTGCAATTTCTAGAGAAAGCGGTGGGTGGTACCTCATCAAAATCTTTCTGAAAGTCGAAGTAGACCACATCCACCACCTTGTCCCGATCGTGCTCACTGAAAACGAAGTGGAAGAATTCCCCAAGGTTCGTCAGGCATGACCGTTGCCTTCGGAAGCCCTGCTTGGAACTCCTCAGTAGCAGCTTTGACTCTAAATGTCACGTCATTTTGTCCACCATGATGCTTTCCATGAGTTTACCGACTATCGAAGACAGACTGATAGGTCACTAGTTCGACGGTTGGCTACGGTCTCCTTTCTTAAAGATAGGAGTCACCTCCGCTTCACGCCAAACTCTAGGAACGCAGTCGGTCCGGATTGACATGTTGAAGATTGCGCTTAGGTGTCGTGGGACTTGATCACGCACTTCTTTTAACACTTTAGGTAGAAACCTATCCGGACCAGTTGACCTATTCGTCTTTTGGTCAGTGATCTTCTTTTTTTTATTTCTCCTTCGGTGAAGTCCATATCCTCCAGCTTTTCCTCCGAGTAGGAATTCATTGGCTGGGGGATGGGACCACACTCTTCAGTAAACACTGAAGAGAAGTAGTCGTTGAGGAGGTTAGCATTTTCTGCAGCCGAGTGCTTTAATGTGCCCTCCTCATTTCTCAAAGGACCAATCGTTCGAAGGATTGGCTTACGGCTGTTTACATATCCAAAGAACTCCTTGGGATTCTCTTTACAAAGTCTCGCCACTAGGAGTTCCTCAGACCGCTTAGACGCCCTTTTGCTGGACTTCACTCTCCTGGCTAGCGTCTGGCATTTGTCAAAGTCACCCGAGATCTTCGATTCCCAGTACAAATTTCTCTTCTCCCTAAGCAGTTGGCCGATTTCCTGATTAAACCACTTTGGTTGAACAGAAGACCGATGGGGCCATTTCAGAAGGATGAAACGCGATTGAAGACTCATGAATGTGCTTTTGAAACTGTTCCACGAGTCTTCAACAACCTCGCACACTTCTAGCCTCGCGTCAGTCAGTCCAGCACGAAAACTGATAAAAAAAGGGGGGGGTTGGTGAGTTCTACCCGTGTGAGCCGCTCCCACCTATCGATCGGAGACGTTTCGGATCTTTCAGAAGACACGCTCCATGTTCTGCTGTTCGTTCGACCGAGTCGTCAAACCTCGGCGTGCCGTGGCTCCCAATCAAACAGCACTGACGGTCCCCGAAGGGGCCATCGATTTCTCACTAGGTGAACAACGGAGCACGCCCCGTACTAAATTCCTACTAGTTCCCTTCATGACGGCCAGGATCTCGGAGTAGCGTTCAATGGATATCTCACCACACCAAGAGACTCGATCCAAAGCTTTTTATTGGTCTGGCACCCAACCTGGGATCAAAGGGCCGTCACCTCGGACCGATGCTACCAGAGGCACCCGTCAACGATCTCTGGGAATGGTCAATAATTACGTGCCAGGGAAGGGGTTAACGGGGAACTACCCTCATCCCATTCATCGTGCCCCAACGCCTAGGACACCTCTACTTCTAGTCTCTCGCAACCAGTAAGCGTCAATTGGCGTTGTTTATAGATGTTCCAAAGCCTTTCTTCTGACGCATGAGGTAGCTACCAGGTTTTTATATGTAGATGTAGATAGAGGAAAAAAAGGGCAAGAGTGACCTGATAGGAGTAGGTTTTTTATTGTTTTTTGTTTTCTTTTTGGAAAATAAGTGGAATAGATAGGATAAAGAGAAAAAGGAGGATAGAATAGAAAAAAGGAAAGACGCACTTAGTCTGGAACCTTGTTTCTGACCAAATTGACAAGGGAAGCCTTCCTAGGGGTACCCAGAAGAGATGTACCTCAGCCGACATAGCTCGAAAAGTCAAAGGTACACACAAGATCTCTTCCCGCCACAAGGGGGCCTCACCTCTCCCAATAGAGAGAGGAAAGGGGCGGAGAGATACCCAGACCGCCGATAGTGATAGATCGTGAGTTAGTATCACTAGAAGCAATAACTACAACTTCCGAAGAGGTTGCTAGGAGGCTAGGTCAGTTAAATGAGTATGAATTTTCAGGTCCTGACGGCTTCCTGCCAAGAGTGCTGCGTGAGGGAAAAGATCAGGTGAGCCCTAATCTTTCTGAGATCTTCAACTCATCGCTCGACTGTGGCGAAGTACCTGCAGACTGCGTATGGCTAATTTCATCCCGATCCACAAAAGGGGGACCCTGGCACAGCAGGAAACTACCGACTAATAAATCTCACTTTAATCGTGGGCAAATTACTGGAAGGCATCATAGGGGATAGGATAATGAATCATTTAGAGTCTCACGACCTGTTGAGAGACAGTCAGCATGGCTTCCGAAGAAAGCGCTCGTGCCTTACGAACTTGCTTGAATTCTTCCACGGGATAATGAGTGAGTTTGACAGAAGTTGAGCGGTGGACATACTTTATTTGGATTTCCAAAAGGCTTTCGATAAAGTCCCCCTCCGCTGACTGTTGGCGAAGTACGTGCCCTGGGAATAAGAGGAAAGGTCGCAAAATGGTTAGAAAGTTGGTTGTCGGACAGGCGACAGAGAGTTACCATCGGAGGCCACACCTCTCGGTGGTCGTCAGTAACGAGCGGATTCCCTCAGGGTTCCGTGTTAGGCCCTCTTTTATTCATCATCTACATCAACGATATAGATAAAGGACTGGTGAGTCGTCTAGCGAAATTTGCCGACGACACAAAACTTAGAGCTAACGTAGCGAATCCTGAAAACATCGAGATGTTGAGGGGTGACATACACATGATTGGTGAGTGTGTTGACAAGTGGCAGATGCCTTTCAACTAAGACAAGTGTAAGGTGATGCATATCGGGTATGCGAACCCCCGGTCAGGCTACGAGATACAAGGTATGCGTCTTGAGTCTACTGATGTCGAGAAGGACTTAGGTGTGCTGATTAGCAGTGATCTCAAATTCTCGAAGCAATGCTTACAGGTGGAGAAAAAGGCTCATCGCCTGTTGGGTTACATCAAGAGGCAATTCACCTTTCGAACAAAAGAGGTTTGTTTGCCTTTGTACAACTTGCTGGTGAGGCTTCACCTAGAGTACGCTGTTCAGTTCTGGTCTCCTCATTATCGAAAAGACATCGACCGTCTGGAAAAGGTGCAAGCCAGGGCCACGAAACTGATCCCATTGCTAAGGAACAAGTCATACCAAGAAAGACTGCAAGAGCTCGATCTCTATTCGTTAGAGCCTCAAAGACTGGGCGGTCGTCTAATAGAGACTTTTAAAATCTTGAAAAGATTTGAAAATGTCGACTCCACCAAGTTCTTTACCCTCAACCGGAATATGACTCGAAATCACGGATGGAAGGTGGAGCTACCCAAATTCAATACAATTCCGGTGGGTAAGTCATTCACATATGACATTTGCGACACATGGAATAAACTACCAGCGGGAGTTGTTGAGAGTAGCAGTGTCGAACAGTTCAAGAGTAAACTTTAAAAAAATATATTTGAAAACTTGATGATCTCATAGCAAGTAATTAGTACGTGCTAAGAATCGAAACCGCAAAAAAGTGCCTCCTCGACATGGGCCGCAAGGCCTTTGAGGTACTTTTTTCTTGTAACTCCTTGTAACACCACATGAATTCGGAAGGAACCAGAATTTTCGGACGATCCAGAAACAAGAAGAGCAGAGAGTTCCTCGAAGCATGGTTCTCCAATGAAACTTGCATCAATCGACACATCAATATTCCCAGCTGCTACAACAGTCTGGAATAACACGACGATTTATTGCTTTCATTTACTGTGCAATAGTTCTTATAATCACTTTTACCCCTTAAAAAATTGTTTATAATGACGTTATTGTGGAATATTGAGTATTATATTCTTTTAATCTCTCTTAGCCCATAAAGTCCGGCTTATCCTTATTTTTACCCCAAGGCTTACCTGACGCTACTTCACCAGCCGAATCCCGGCTATAAATCATGTGCCCTTTCTCAAGCTAAACCTTGAAAGGAAGACCATTGGAATTCTTTTCGACGCAACGTTAGAGATTGGCAAAGCAATTCACCGGATTATTGTCTATAGAAGAAGAACGCTTGGATAATTTACGGATTGATCTCTCAAGACCTTAAAGACCTTTAAGGAATTATCCTTACTCACATACGTGCAAAGAAGAAGCCGCCGCCCATCTCATCTTCGGTATTTTCACATTCCTTTTCATTTTCATTTTTCACCTTTCATCTCATTCACCGTTTCTTCTTCCATACCCCAAATCCCCCTATTAGGGAGGTGTCTAAAAAGAGAGAAAAATACTTTTTAAGGCCGTTACTCATTTAATAATGACTGCCTAATTCCCCCCACTCCCCCCCACCAACCTGGGCCCATGCCCTGACTGGTGATCGCTGTCATTTCAACCTCGTCCCAACTATTCGAGGCAGTGGCTTTTGCATAATTGTGGGTACAGGTAGAGAGAGGTCTGAGGACTAGCCCGCTGCCAGAAGCCCGTAGTAGAGGAACCCCCGGACAATGGACCGGGTTGCAACCTCCTCAGGGGAGTCTCACAACTTTGCCTGTGGGGGAGGGGGCCCAAGACCACTGAGGGACATGCAACCATCTCAGTGAAAGGTAGCACGCAGCAGATCATTCATCTGCCGCAAGGTAGATCTCTACGTGGGATCCCATACGGCAGAAGAACTAAAGGAAGAGATCGAAGGGGAAAACAAACACCTGAAAGTGACTGAGCTGATCAAATTTGGGCACCCCACCCATGTGTTCAAGGTGATCTGTGCCACGGCTGAAATGCCTGGCAGAGCAACAACTAACGGACTCCTTGCATTTGGGATGAGGATTCCCCCAGAAAATATCGAGAAAGAGAAGTTCATTAATGTGCAGACATGTTTTCAATGTTATGCCACTGAAGAACACATTACGAAGAACTGCCCACACAAAGACAGAAAAATATGCTCGGAGTGCGGAAACGTTGGAAATAACTTCCGATAATGTAAAGAAACAACCAAAAAGTGCATTAACTGCCAAGGTGCCCATAGAACCATGGCTGTTAATTGCCCAAAGAGAAAACAAATCATAAAAGAGAAAGAAGAAGAGGAAAGAAAGGATAAAGAAAAACGGACCAACCAGACTTACGCAAGCGTAGTGAGAACTACGGTCAAAGAAATCAAGGAAACTCAGGAGCCCAAAATAAACATTAATGTTAACGAAGGAACAGTGCTAGACATCCTGGCATGCATTATGTTCGCGCACGTACATAATATCGCACAGCCACGAACCTTCTCGGAAACACTGAATTTACTCCTTGAAAAGAACGGAATCAGAAAAGTGTGGTTCCCGCCCAACCCGCCCAACCCGCCCTCGGCCCTAATATACGTAGTGACGGAAGGAAAAACGCTGCAAGTAAAGGAGATGTTTGAGACTGGAGCCAAAATAGCCGAAAAATAAACAACGGCAGACTCGGAAACATCAAGTCAAGAAGAAAAGGAGGCTGAAAACATAGACAATAGACCGAAAAAGAAAAAGAAAGCAAAAACCACTAAAGAAACCCAAAACGAAGAAACCGCAACAGAAACAGACACAGAAGCAGTGGAAGGATGTACCTTCGAGGCAAGGGACTTTAGGCTAAAGATATTCGTCCACGAGACCTCCCCCTTACCGAAAGGAGCTAAACCAATCGACGTCAAAAAAGGCATCCAAAGAGGCACGTGTAAGTCGACGTGCGCCTCAGATCATGATGAAGAATCGATCGATAAACTGATCGAAGAAAACAGAATAAGATTTTTCTCAAACGACATCAAGCCACTAAAAAAGGAAATTTTCGAAAAAGTCATAAATAGAAGATGGAGAAACAAAAAGAACGAATAAGACCAGAACCCAAAGTTGAAATGGAAAAGTAAAATGGATCAAAAAAAGCTTCGAATACTACATATTAACTCAAACGGGTGGAAAAAGAAATCCCCCCAATATGGCAACATATTTAGAAATATAGAGCCTGGCATCATTACGATATCGGAACACGATCTAAAAGATGAACAAAAAATTAAAACTTTTAATTACAACATCATCAGAATAAAACCCAGTGGGGTAAGATTCGATGGGACAGCAATTGCCATCAAAAAACATCTGAAATATACCCAGGAACGGGAAGTCGAAGAGGCCTACGTGGCTGCGACGATGGAAATGGAGTATAGCCCGCTCACAATCGTAGAGGCCTACCAGCCACCCCGCCGTTCATATATTCCAATTCATTCGGTAAGGGAGCTGCTGCATAAAAACCATCCAGCCATACTACTGGGGAATCTTAATGCGAGAATTCCGGAATCAGGATATCGCAGTATGAAGCCCGCAGGAATAAATCTGGAATTGCTGATGGAGAGGAATATACTTGAAAGAGTAGGCCCGGACTTCTCGACCTACGTCACTGGAAGATCCTCAACAAAGCCGGACATAATAATGACCATGCCGCAATCCCCTTCAACATCCATATGGAACCAGTTCCCATAGTGTGTAGCGACTACATTGGAATTTTGGTCACAATCAACCAAAATATAATTCAAATTCTAATTAAGACCAGAAAGTCCTACAGAATGGCGAACTGGGGTACATAGATCGCGACGCTGGAGGGATATACACAGCCCGACCTAAATGGAAAAACCCGAGAAGAACTGGAGGAAACAATGAACTCCCTTATAGAAGAAATAAAAGAAGCGGAGGAAGCAAGTATCCCTAAAATAAAATATAAAACTCTACCACACCTAAAGTGGACTAACGAAATGAAGAGGGAAGTAAGAAGAATTAAGAAAGTAAGAAGGAGTTAGGAACAGCAGTAGAAAGAAGCAAGGAATTAAAGAGATTAAAAGAAAAGATGATTTTCCTGATAAATGAACAGCAAGAAGATAGATGGAAATAATTTATAGATAAAATAGAAAACCCAGAAAACCCAAAAGAACTATGGAGCAAAATATATGCAATAAAGGGTAGACCACCGAGAGAAAAGATAAAAATTAAAAACGAAGAGGAAGAATTTATAACAAGCGGAAGAGAGTTAGAAGAAAAATTTAGGGAACACTGGGAAAAAAATCTATGCCATCGATGAAGAGGACAATGAAAGGTTCGATAGAGTAACAAAACAAATTGTCAACGAAAACCTAAGGAACAACAGAGAACGAATAACACCCCTCATAAGAGTTGACATTAATACAGATACGCGCACAGGTCCAGGGGCTATAATAACAAACGAAAAAGTGAAGCAAACAATAAGCTCCTTCAAACAGAAGATCCCTGGAACAACAGGTCTCACAAAAACAACTATGTTAGAATCCCAGAAAATATAATTAAAAATATAATAGATCTCTTCAACGCCTTCCTAAACATCGGAGCATTCCCAAGAATTTTTATGGCAGCGAAAATGATTTTTCTACCAAAACCTGGAAAAACACCAAATATGGTATCCAGTTTCAGGTCTACTTCGCTCCTAAACTTTCTGGAAAAGGTGTTCGAAAAGATCAACAACAACCGATTAATACAACACCTAGAAGAAAAAGGAAAATACAACAAACATCAGTACGGCTTTAGGAAAAATAGACTCAACAATGGCACTCACCATTATAACAGAAAAAATCGCTAAGACAATGACAGAAGGGGAAAACGTGGACGTGGTACTCCGGGATGTCGAGAAGGCCTTCGACAAGGTCTGGGTCGATGGGTTGAAGCATAAATTGCTCCAACTCGAACTCGGCACCTGGAGGAAGAGAATCTTGGCTGACTACTCATCAGACAGGAATGCGTACATAAGTACGAGTATAGAGGGGTACGATGGACCCCTATTCCATCTCCAAACGGGAGTCCCGCAAGGGAGGTGCTTCAGCCCCACCTTATACTCCATCTATACCGCTGATATGCCAGTCCCAATAACACCAGGAGGAATGAATATCCAGTACGCAGATGATGTCAGTCAGGTAATTTCCACGCGATTCCCGAATCCCAGATGGCAAGCCAGAATAACAGAGCGAGAAATCAACAATATAAACCAATTTGAACAAAAATGGAAAATTAAAACTAATACAAATAAATTTAAAATAATACCAATTATGAGGAATAAGAAATAAATAATGTATATAGACGGTCAAAATTACGAGTACACAAATGAAGGAAAAGTGTTGGGCCTACAATTAAACGAAAGAGGTTACCACGCACACATAGGAGTGAGAATTCCTCAAGCTAAAATGGGGTTACGACTCCTATACAACCTTAAGGATCTCAATACCAAGAGAAAAAAAGACTCTATATAAGGCTTTTGTGGAATCGGTGCTTGTATATTCCCCGATTCCCAAACATACAATATCAGAAACGAATAAGAGAAAACTCCAAAAACAACAAAATAAAGCAGCATATCTCATTACAAACACGAAGACAAGAGAAGGAAAAAGACTACGAGACATCATGATAACAGCCGGATTAGAACCCTTTAAGCAAGATTCTTGAGAAAGGGGTCAAACAAATCTGGCAGAAAATAGAAGAAGACCACGAAGAGACCAGTAGATCCCTGGTCATACAAAATCTAGAAAATAATCGGAAAACCTTCCCGAGCAGTCGGCTAAAGCTGCTGCAAGAGGAAGATCCAATTATAACATAAAAACAACAAATACAAGCAAAACCGAATATAACGCCATGAAAGCCTAAAAACAATCAAGGTAAACAAATAAAACCAAAGAAGAAAGAGAACACAAAAGTGTAAACAAACAAACCCAAAACGAAAAGAATTAGAACTACACTACCATTAAGGTACCAAATCAAATAACAATTAATAATTTAACCAACGAATGGAACACCAAATATGACGAATTAGAAGTAGGCTACCTATAAGGTACCCAAATCGAATAGAAAAACAATAATTTGACAAGAAAAATACAAGACGAGAAGAATAAAACCGAATTTAGAATAAACCATAATACAGAAGGAACAAATAAAGAACGAAATGTAAATAGAATATCAAAAGAAATTGAAGAACCAGTAACCTGGCAAACCAAACCACACTCCCCACACATATATACTTTTAACATAACCGCCCCTTCCATAGTATATTAGGTTTAAGTATTTTTACAAAAAACAAACAAACCCACCTCTCATGCTATCCTCTCTAACCACCCTCTTATCTCACCGCGACCTAAAACAATCCTAGTTTGGATTCCACCCCGCTCAATACTTCTCTGAAGAAGGACCCTAGTTTGGGTCTGAAAGCTCAGAAATAAACCCTCAAAGCTCAGTCGTGCATATCGTTTCCCTCAACATGTTCCCTGAGATACAAGTTTTTTGTGATACGAGTGTGTGTATATATATATATATATATATATATATATATATATATATATATATATATATATATATATATATATATATATATATATATATATATATATATATATATATATAAGTAAAGGAACTCAATGGTGAGTTATGGTATATGATAGTGAAACCAGTGTATATGAGCCAAAAGTTTAATTTACGAGACTAGTTTCAGTATACCTATAGTTTATCATACCCTCTTCAGTCGTATACTGAGAATGCAATTGTTACAAAAGTCTATAAATAGCGTACAAATCAGAAAAAAAACAAAAAGTCGATACGCGATATAATAGGTCGGAGTGGCGTTCCTCTTTTGTGGGTTTTTGGCAGACCATACATACGGGGAACTGATGGGTTTTAAACCTACCAACCCATCACTGCCCCGTATGTATGGTCTGCCAAAAACCTACAAAAGAGGAACGCCACTCCGACCTATTATATCGCGTATCGACTCTCATGCAGACAAACTCTCGAAGTGGTTACCCTCCCTTCTTGCTGACGGTGTTGGATTGACCTCTCCTTCACACATAAACCATTCCTCTGATTTCATTGAAAAATTTAGGAAAATCAACATAAAAGGAAGCCGCTTAATAAGCTTTGATGTAGACAGCCTGTTAATTAATGTCCCAGTTAACGAAGCTCTTGCTGTTCTATCTAAGGTATTAGATAATCAAAAATTAAACCTCCCTCTAGGCAAAAATAAAATTACCAATCTTGTTAAACTTTATGCTACTGACAATGTATTTATCAGCGATATGGGTTTTTTTCCGTCAAAAATATGGTCTTAGCATGAATAATTCTTTATCGCCCATATTATGTAACCTTTTTATGGAGCATTTCGAAGTATCATTACTTCCTTCTGTGATTCTCCATTATAACTTTGTATGGTATAGGTATGTAGATGATGTCATATGGATTTGGCCTATAAATAGTTTAAAATTATTTGATAATTTCCTTCAAAATCTTAACGACCTCAATCCCACTATCAATTTTAAAGTAGAGTGGGAAAAATATAATTGTATATCCTTTCTTGATGTAAAAGTTGTTAATCATTGACAAAATTAGCTTCACCGTGTACCGAAAACCAACCCATTCTAACTCTCATATCCATTTCTTTTCTCATCATGATATTAACATTAAGCGAGCCGTTGCATCAGGTATGTTTTTAAAGAACACTTATGATATGTGACCCTTGCTTTCTACAAGATGAGATTACATAATATAACCTGCAGTTTCATTGAATTAAATTATCCCCTCCACGTGATCAATGAAAATTTATCTAAAGTAAAATCTACTCATTACCGTTCCAAGGATAAAAACAAATTTAGTAATACGAAGTGTCTATCCCTTCCTTTTTCTCCCCTCCTCAAAGGAGTGAACAAAATTATTTCTCCAGGCCTAACCACATTTAAATCCCCTTTTACTATCCTTAAATCTTTCCCTTCGACCAAGCCCGAGGATCAGCCTAATGAAGCAGGTGTATATTTAATCCCGTGTGGCTCTACAAACAATCTCTCATTTTACATAGGAGAGACCGGAAGAACCTTACAAAACGAATTTATGAACATAAAGGTGATGTCAGAAGAGGCAGTACCACATCCAGTATTTTTAATCATTTTAATAATTTCAACCAACAAATTGACTATTCAAAGGCACAAATCATATATAATTGTAAATATTTCCGTAAAAGAAAAATAGTAGAATTTATATTAATAGGAGAAATTCCCAATGTTAATTTGTCGGATGGGCAATTGAAATGCAGCCTCCATTCCCGTAACGTCATCGTAAACAGATTAGTCAGCGATCTTAGAATTACACCCCCTGATTAATGACCTTTTTTTCCCCGTTTTGTGTTTGTGGAGAAATCAATATCGCAATGACCAAACAGAAGCTAGTTCGGTTACACAGCGTCAACAGCTACATGACATATGGGCTGATACTCCCCCCCCCTTCCCTTTTTGCCTCGCTGGCACAACAATCCTCGATATCACTCGCAAGGAAACATTATAATCAGCAGATTTCGTAGGCCGTTAGCAAAAAAAAGGAGGGTGGTATAGTCTTTATAATAAATAATCTATGAACAGGATCACTGTTCCCTCCTATTGTTTAGGTCTAGTTTCGCCAAATAGACGAAATTTGATTTTCTCCGACGAAAACCAGGAGACCATTAGGGTTAAGGGCCACCACGCTGAAAAGTGATGCCCTAGGAGAGATGCTTAAAGGTGGGCACTCATCTTCCTTCCCCTCCCCCTAGGGGATAATTGAGGTATATATACGTCGATCTGGATAAAAGAAGGAGAATCGAGTTAGCGACCTAGAAAAGACGAGTACCGGAGTCAGTCCGAGCATTAAGAAGAAGAAAAAAGTGGAACCGAGAGGGAGTTTTCTTCCCGAGGCTGTTCCTTTTGGTCACATCGAAGAGTAGACCATCATTATAGAGAATCACTCTCATACCAATCTCGTCAGAGAAACCCCCTATTTCAGTTTTCGAATAAAACCAGAGATATCCCTCACCATTGAAGAATACCAAAGTGAAGTTCCACTCGAAAAAGGATTTACTTCTTGGTCAAGGCTCATCATCGAGAAGCCCACAAAGGTAACCCAAGGATTGGAATAATCTTACCTCCACTATCTCCTCGCTTATAGCATCAAGTCAAGAAGCATTGACACGCGCACCTCGTCACTTACCTCGAAGTCAGCTGATATTTTCCTTCGCGAAGCAAGACGAACAGCTGTGCGTTCGATTCAGCCTCACGTCCGCGACAACGCAAGCCATTGCATCCCCTCAACGAGATTCTCGTTCAAGGTCATCTCCACGCACGCCTCGCACATAGTTTAAAGGTAAAAGGATTCTAACTTATTTAATGTTCCTTAGTTAACATTCCGTACTAAAGTGAATCTTTACGTCAACCATCGCGTAGTATTCATTGGTAGTAGTAATTTTTATTCAGACCGTCTTAGTATATCCTTAGTATATTTAAAGTTTTATTATTTCATTCCTTTATGCAATTAAAAGTATATTTTTGCTCTAATTGTTTAATTAAATCCTAGAAACGCTGCATATGGCAATATATATATATAAATATATATATATATATATATATATATATATATATATATATATATATATATATATATAATATAATATAACGCATCCTCCCTGATTAAAGAATCAAAACAAAAAGATAAATAAGTAATATAGCACTCCTAGAGAAAAAAGGAACGGAGTTATTCATTTACGGAACAAACGTACATACATACTCGGCCGTATACCACGACAGTGTTTTTTTGTGTTTTTTTCTGATTTGTACACTATTTATAGACTTTTTTAACAATTGCATTCTTAGTATACAACTGAAGAGGGTGTGATAAACTACATACTGAAACTAGTCTCGTAAATTAAACTTTTGGCTCTTATACAGTAGTTTCACTAATATATATATATATATACACACACACACACACACACACATATATATATATATATATATATATATATATATATATATATATATATATATATATATATATATATATATATATATATATATATATATGCAAAAAATCCTAATCCTGCTTTCTTTTTTCGTAATCTAAACCGCATCCAACCCCATTTTGACAACAACATATTTTAGATCGCCATTCGTGCTTTTAAAAACCTACTGACCTGCCTGCTGCAGTTGGGCCACAGGCTTCCACTCTTCTACATCTCCAAATAGTTCCAAACTTCTTCGAGGGGAAGTTACTCTCACGCATCTCCCTTTCTTCGGAACCGCAATAGCTGTCCATAATACATAATCACTTTCAAGGTCCTTCGGCTTGCATCCTAAGACCTTAAATGCCCCCTTAAATCCCACCAATGAGAATCCTATGCTCTGCCTCCTCTATTGATTGTTCCTCTTTGTCGTATGTGGTTTCTTTATATTTGTCTCGAGAATGCGGATTGATGTGCCTCCTACGTCACGCGCCTCCTCTTTCATTGGTACCCCCAATCTTGCCTTGTAACCCCGCTTTTTCTCTCAAGCTTAGACTTACTGGATAGATAGGCACTATTGGTATGCCTATAGCCTTGAAGAGCATTATACATATATATATATATATATATATATATATATATATATATATATATATATATATATATATATAAATATAAATATAACGAAATTATTGCTCTTTGAAAGTTCATTTTCATTCCTAATATAACTTGTAATGGTTCTGTTAACAATGTTTCTAATTATTCTTAACTTAAGCAAATAACATGATTTTAACCTCACTATCTCATATTAAACCTAAGTTTATTATGTTTCCAGTCAAGATTCCTGAGTCTATCTCGGAGCACTTCCGTAAAAAGATAGATTCCCATTTTTGATGCTCCCCTGCATGATTTTTGCATAAATCTCCTATATATAAAGTATTTAATGCCAGTTTAATATAACATGAAAAAACTAATCAATGAATTGTTGTAAAAAGGGTCAAGTTTATCTAAGTTATCTCCTTTCTTTCCTGGATAGTCTTTTTCTCATGAACGGTAGGTTGAAATTTTGATCTAGTGGCAACTGTATTTATGATCATTTTTTTTTTATTATACAATGCCTCCTTATTTATCTACTTTTCTCTTTCTTCTAAGTTTATTTTTCACTTTGTTCTTTTGTGTCGGTATTCGTTGTCTACCACTTATTAGGATTTTTAAAATGATTTATTGTGATCATTAATAATTTTGGCTAAATTAGCATAGGCTTGTGGCTTATTTGGAATAATTTCTTATCCACTTTGTGGGTTTATAATTCATTCGATTAGTTTTTTTATTGTAACCTTCCATCTCTGTTTCATTTTTTTTCACTTTTTGCAGCCTCAATTATTTTAGTATATTTTTATTACTAATTATTTACGTTAGACCTTTTAAATAAATAAAATTTACTTGGAACATTTGTTCCTTTTAAAGAATATGTAATCAACTTAATATTTTTTACTACATTTAGTTCGATCCATTAACATATTTTTTGCTTTACTTCTTTTGAAAAAAGGAATTCGTAATGTAGACATTTGCTCATTCTGGAAAATATGATATATAAATATTACCATAACGAGCTCTTATTTTACTTCAAATTTGACTAGCTCGTCGTCATCCTCAATTTGATCCTTGACGTTTCCCTTGTACCTCCCTCGTGTGTATTCATGAATGCGTTATGGACATCATACACTTCTTTAACTTATAGCAGCCATGCCTGTCTCTTTACAAAGAATATTTATTAAGAATGTGACATAATCGAAAAATAATAACGAGTCCCATAATAGTTCATAAGAATTGAAAGTGCAGAAATTATTTGTTTCCGCACATGCTCATATGAGCCTCGGCTCAGTGCAAATCTTGAGGCGGAGATACGCCATTGTTGATCGAAATTTCATTCTAGCAAAATCGGCGTTTGTGAAATTTGTGTTTCAAGAAATATTATTATCAAGGTCATGTAAGTACTCAGCAAATTGGCCCCAACATCCCCACCTACTTTAGATCAGGTGGTGCCACAAAACCATACACCTGTCTGGCTAATGGTCAATTACCGCTTAACTACAATATGGAACCCTTTCAGGTACCATGTAGTAACCATACACTAGGGATCCTACTTACTATCACTAATCTGAGACATATTCAAGTGCCAGTCGTAGAAAGAAAACACTACCAAAGGGCCGACAGGGTCGCGGTATACACACTCCTAGAGAACTATCATCCTCCCACTTTGGATAAGGCTATTCTTGAGGAGATTGACGAGGCACTCGACGACCCTACCAACCATCTAATCTCAACATGCCAGTATACTGTAGATGGACCGAATACATGAGCTGAAATTATTATACAAGATTAACACCAGAAACGCATCAATTGATTCGATACAAAGAAGTAATGAAATTAAAGAAAAACTCAATCAATTGATCCTAAAACAACAGTGGAGAAGATGGGACGATACGATCGAAAACCAAGATCAGAATTCATTTCTCAAAAGATTTATTTGGCAGAAAATCAGGCAGCTCAAAGGATCGACTGGAAGAGCGAAAAAAATGGATATTAGAAAGGAAGACGGAAACATCGAAACGCAAGAAAAAAATTTAGAAGCAATATTGCGAAGTTTGGCGGAAAACATATTCAGTATAACTGAATATGAAAAATATGACATGGAGTTCGAACACGCCACCATAGACGAGCTGAACACCCAAATCCATAGGACGCACCCGCTCAACCAGGTGAATAGACAGCGCAACTGAAGCACCGAGATAGCCGAGAAAGAACTACTTGGCGCATTCCGCTCATTCCACCAGAAAGACCAAGGAAATCGGGGCTAACCAAATTAAATTTTGAAAAGGCACCAGCCAACATCATCGAAGGAATGAGGAAAATCTTTAACGCCTGTCTAAATACATGATTCTTCCCCCATGCTTTCAAGACCGCTAAAATGATCTTCTTAGTCAAGCGCGGGAAGAATCCAACGAGGAAGGACAGCTACCGACCAATTTCACTCTTGGAATTTGGTGGGAAGCTCTTCGAGAAGATCCACAATAGGAGACTGATGTCTCAGCTGGGAGAGAAGTCCTTGTTACAATCCGTACCAATTTTGGTTCCGGAAAAAGCGAAGTACAGAGATGGCGATCAATGTCGCAGTAAAGCTCACCCAAGCGAAAAGGGAGGGTAGTTACGTAGACATTGTATGTCGGGATCTATCAAAAGCATTTGATAAGGTTTGGCAAAGGGGGGTGCAATTTAAGATCCTGCAACTGGGACTAAGTGGAAACTTAGAAAGAACTCTTTGTGACTATGTCATGGAAAGAACAGAGTATATCTGTTTGAGGAGCATGGACGGACCTACGTTCATGCTTAATGCAGGCATTCTGCGTGGGGATATATGTCCCCCACTCTTTACTCGATATACACCGCATATATTCCAGCCCCTGCAAACATTCAATTCGCGCATGATTCCAGACAGATAATGGAGTGCCCTTGGAGTAATGCACCTATCGAATTCGTATGACGGTGGGAGAAATCGAAATATTAAGCATCTACGAGGCCAAATGGAAAATAAGAAAGAATCAGGAGAAATCCAAGGTGGTTCCGATTGGAAGGAGACTACTTTCAGATGCGGAGTGGGGTAGAGGCGCTATCCCTACACTACGGAGTGCAATGTACTCGGTATGAAAATTACTTCATCCAGCTACAGGAAGCACGTCTCTGATCGAGTGTGCGAAAACACTGGAAAAGAATAAAAATATTATACCGATTACGAGAACAACCTTACCAATTTCGACTTAAATAACTTACCAATTTTAACTCAAGAAGAAGGAACTCGAAGAAAGAAGAAAGAAAATAAACAAACGACATGCACTACAGAATAGAAGAAATTCTAAAAAAACACTAAGTATTACAAATAATACTAAAGTAATTAAACCATAAAACAACAACAAATGCGCCTAACAAAAACAAGAAACATTATTCTTTTACACAAAAGGCTTGAAAACCGTTTAAAACACGAATGACAACCAAAGATATACACAAAAAAATAAAATAAAAGCAATAAGCCTGATCGCCAGGCGCTTTGCATACCCTTGCAAATATCCTACATTACCTTCTCTTTTCACTACTTTATTTCTTTCTATCTATACCACACATGTTTTGTCTCCATCCACACGCGCACATACACTTACATTAATTGGAATTGGAATCAGTCTAAAACAACCATTCTTATATGTGCGGAGGATAGATCAGGCGCTGCTTATTACGGAATAATACATTATTAATCGTAAAATTGCAATATAACAATTTTATCTACATAAATATTTATTTCAATAATATTACAACACAAATATTATAATTCGAGAATATAAAAATATTTTGAAATCGCCATTTTCTCACTAGATAGCATTTGATTCCTTTGAATAGTGTTTGTTCGACTTCAATACGACTTGTGTTAATTCATCGGTCAATTTAATAGACTTTTCTATAGATCGTAGTCTCATTTAAAAGAAGCGCGGCTCAATTATAATAGTGAAAGGTGGAGATAGGGTAAACTTGAAGATCTGCGTCACGCGCTCGCCTCCGCTGTTCCCCGGTCCTGGCCGCATAATATTTCGTCCATGTTCCAATATGTTTCACCTTTTTGAGTAAATTCAAGGGGACTGCTCGTGGGGGAGATATCACTGCGGGAGACCCCCCTACGATGATCTTGAGTTTCAATCAATTGGGGGGGGGGGCATCGCCTCCCCAGTATATACTCATATACTAAAGAAATGTTAATTTTTGGCGGCAATAGCCTAAATTAGATGGCGCTATTGTCTTTGTTATTTTTATAAACGTGCGATCGGCTCTGCACGTTTATCGAAATAATAAATACGATAGCGCCGCCTACCCCAAAAATTATCATTTTTAGTTACTTTCGAAATGAGGGGCTTCGCCTTATGACGTCTGACGCCTAAATTATAGCCCCAAATTGTAGCCCAGAAAGAGCGCCCCCTAGCGAGCGCCCCCTAAACTGAAGTATTACCCTCAACTTTAGCCCATAAAACTGACAAAAATAATTGCGTATATTCAAATCATTATTTGAATAATCCCAATTGCTTGTTCTTTTTTAAACTTATTTTGGTTATCATGTACATCGTTTTCATGATTGCTTTTATTTCTTCTTCTTATCTTGTGTACTATAAGTATTATTAAATATTATTCAATCATTCCATGAGATTCTTTGCTCTCAAGAGTCGTTTAGCTCATCTTCATCATGACGTTGCTATTGTTAATAAGATTTAATTTTGTATTTGCTATTTTTATCATGCCGAATATAACTAACTTTAGACAGTTCCCCTCTAAATCTAAAGGTACGATTATAGGAACATTTTAACATACGTTTGTAATATTTGCAGAAAATTCGTATCTAAATATGTTAGGCTTAATTACACTACCGTATATTCTTATTATTTTTTTCTATTTGAATATTGGTATATTTCGATGTACGAAGAATTTTATGAAGACGCAGAAGAAAACCATCACATCAAAGTGTTTATGGGCTATTCCACTGCAAACTTTACTTGGTGGACCAAAATACTTTCGTCATTCAGGAGTTATAGGATAAACATTAATTTCTAGATTTATTTTTACTGTGTTAAGTGATTATTAAGAAAACTGCGTTAAAAACAAAGGATGATGAGATAGTTTATACGATTCAATAATATTAACTTCTGGATGCCTAATAAATTTAATCATACATTTTAATAATATTGCATGCAGTTAAGATTATTCGTAAACAATGAAAATACGTGAACAATTATGAAAATATATTGCATGAGAGAACGCGAACAAATACACGTGTGATATGCGTTTTCTAAAGTAGTATTTAAGACCAAAACTCAATTTAGATATATCGTGCTTTACGCTATTCTGGGCGATTTAATGCATTTGGAATAATTCACAATACTTAAGACTAAAACAGTTCATTATATGTATTTAGACGTTGGGTTGGTTTCATAAAAGCAGCAGGTTTTGAGCAGTTCCAGCTTAGCCCTTCGGAATGGAAACTATGATCTCGGTGAGAAACACAATGAACGAAGCGACAAGACCTGTGAAAACATAAAGAAAGAAACACGTGTTTATAAAAATTCTTACTTCGGTATTTTCGTGATTAATAAGTTAGATTATTTTATCGAATGCTTGTATTCACTAAAGTATACTTTAAAATGATGTATTGGAAATAGTTGCATTGATATTAGGAACTTCAAGGGAGTCAGAGACTCTCCGAATCAGTCATTATTTGTAAACTTGAATAGTCGCATAAATTTGAAAGTAAACTTGAATAGTCACATAAATTTGAAAGTAAGCTTGAATAGTCGCATAAATTTGAAAGTAAACTTGAATAGTCACATAAATTTGAAAGTAAACTTGAATAGTCGTATAAAGTTGAAAGTAAACTTGAATAGTCGTATAAAGTTGAAAGTAAACTTGAATAGTCGTATAAAGTTGAAAGTAAACTTGAATAGTCGTATAAAGTTGAAAGTAAACTTGAATAGTCACATAAATTTGAAAGTAAGCTGGAATAGTCGCATAAATTTGAAAGTAAACTTGAATAGTCGTATAAAGTTGAAAGTAAGCTTGAATAGTCGCATAAATTTGAAAGTAAACTTGAATAGTCGTATAAAGTTGAAAGTAAACTTGAATAGTCGTATAAAGTTGAAAGTAAACTTGAATAGTCACATAAATTTGAAAGTAAACTTGAATAGTCGTATAAAGTTGAAAGTAAACTTGAATAGTCGTATAAAGTTGAAAGTAAACTTGAATAGTCGTATAAAGTTGAAAGTAAACTTGAATAGTCGTATAAAGTTGAAAGTAAACTTGAATAGTCGTATAAAGTTGAAAGTAAACTTGAATAGTCGTATAAAGTTGAAAGTAAACTTGAATAGTCACATAAATTTGAAAGTAAGCTGGAATAGTCGCATAAATTTGAAAGTAAACTTGAATAGTCGTATAAAGTTGAAAGTAAGCTTGAATAGTCGCATAAATTTGAAAGTAAACTTGAATAGTCGTATAAAGTTGAAAGTAAACTTGAATAGTCGTATAAAGTTGAAAGTAAACTTGAATAGTCACATAAATTTGAAAGTAAACTTGAATAGTCGTATAAAGTTGAAAGTAAACTTGAATAGTCGTATAAAGTTGAAAGTAAACTTGAATAGTCGTATAAAGTTGAAAGTAAACTTGAATAGTCGTATAAATTTGAAAGTAAACTTGAATAGTCGTATAAAGTTGAAAGTAAGCTTGAATAGTCGCATAAATTTGAAAGTAAACTTGAATAGTCGTATAAAGTTGAAAGTAAACTTGAATAGTCGTATAAAGTTGAAAGTAAACTTGAATAGTCACATAAATTTGAAAGTAAACTTGAATAGTCGTATAAAGTTGAAAGTAAACTTGAATAGTCGTATAAAGTTGAAAGTAAACTTGAATAGTCGTATAAAGTTGAAAGTAAACTTGAATAGTCATATATAGTTGAAAGTAAACTTGAATAGTCACATAAATTTGAAAGTAAGCTGGAATAGTCGCATAAATTTGAAAGTAAACTTGAATAGTCGTATAAAGTTGAAAGTAAACTTGAATAGTCGCATAAAGTTGAAAGTAAACTTGAATGGTCGTATAAAGTTGAAAGTAAACTTGAATAGTCGTATAAAGTTGAAAGTAAACTTGAATAGTCGCATAAAGTTGAAAGTAAACTTGAATAGTCGTATAAAGTTGAAAGTAAACTTGAATAGTCGTATAAAGTTGAAAGTAAACTTGAATAGTCGTATAAAGTTGAAAGAAAACTTGAATAGTCGTATAAAGTTGAAAATAAACTTGAATAGTCGTATAAAGTTGAAAGTAAACTTGAATAGTCGTATAAAGTTGAAAGTAAACTTGAATAGTCGTATAAAGTTGAAAGTAAACTTGAATAGTCGTATAAAGTTGAAAGTAAACTTGAATAGTCGTATAAAGTTGAAAGTAAACTTGAATAGTCGTATAAAGTTGAAAGTAAACTTGAATAGTCGTATAAAGTTGAAAGTAAACTTGAATAGTCGTATAAAGTTGAAAGTAAACTTGAATAGTCGTATAAAGTTGAAAGTAAACTTGAATAGTCGTATAAAGTTGAAAGTAAACTTGAATAGTCGTATAAAGTTGAAAGTAAACTTGAATAGTCACATAAATTTGAAAGTAAACTTGAATAGTCGTATAAAGTTGAAAGTAAACTTGAATAGTCGTATAAAGTTGAAAGTAAACTTGAATAGTCGTATAAAGTTGAAAGTAAACTTGAATAGTCATATATAGTTGAAAGTAAACTTGAATAGTCACATAAATTTGAAAGTAAGCTGGAATAGTCGCATAAATTTGAAAGTAAACTTGAATAGTCGTATAAAGTTGAAAGTAAACTTGAATAGTCGCATAAAGTTGAAAGTAAACTTGAATGGTCGTATAAAGTTGAAAGTAAACTTGAATAGTCGTATAAAGTTGAAAGTAAACTTGAATAGTCGCATAAAGTTGAAAGTAAACTTGAATAGTCGTATAAAGTTGAAAGTAAACTTGAATAGTCGTATAAAGTTGAAAGTAAACTTGAATAGTCGTATAAAGTTGAAAGAAAACTTGAATAGTCGTATAAAGTTGAAAGTAAACTTGAATAGTCGTATAAAGTTGAAAGTAAACTTGAATAGTCGTATAAAGTTGAAAGTAAACTTGAATAGTCGTATAAAGTTGAAAGTAAACTTGAATAGTCGTATAAAGTTGAAAGTAAACTTGAATAGTCGTATAAAGTTGAAAGTAAACTTGAATAGTCGTATAAAGTTGAAAGTAAACTTGAATAGTCGTATAAAGTTGAAAGTAAACTTGAATAGTCGTATAAAGTTGAAAGTAAACTTGAATAGTCGTATAAAGTTGAAAGTAAACTTGAATAGTCGTATAAAGTTGAAAGTAAACTTGAATAGTCGTATAAAGTTGAAAGTAAACTTGAATAGTCGTATAAAGTTGAAAGTAAACTTGAATAGTCGTATAAAGTTGAAAGTAAACTTGAATAGTCGCATAAAGTTGAAAGTAAACTTGAATAGTCGTATAAAGTTGAAAGTAAACTTGAATAGTCGTATAAAGTTGAAAGTAAACTTGAATAGTCGTATAAAGTTGAAAGTAAACTTGAATAGTCGTATAAAGTTGAAAGTAAACTTGAATAGTCGTATAAAGTTGAAAGTAAACTTGAATAGTCGTATAAAGTTGAAAGTAAACTTGAATAGTCGCATAAAGTTGAAAGTAAACTTGAATAGTCGTATAAAGTTGAAAGTAAACTTGAATAGTCGTATAAAGTTGAAAGTAAACTTGAATAGTCGTATAAAGTTGAAAGTAAACTTGAATAGTCGTATAAAGTTGAAAGTAAACTTGAATAGTCGTATAAAGTTGAAAGTAAACTTGAATAGTCGTATAAAGTTGAAAGTAAACTTGAATAGTCGTATAAAGTTGAAAGTAAACTTGAATAGTCGTATAAAGTTGAAAGTAAACTTGAATAGTCGTATAAAGTTGAAAGTAAACTTGAATAGTCGTATAAAGTTGAAAGTAAACTTGAATAGTCGTATAAAGTTGAAAGTAAACTTGAATAGTCGTATAAAGTTGAAAGTAAACTTGAATAGTCGTATAAAGTTGAAAGTAAACTTGAATAGTCGTATAAAGTTGAAAGTAAACTTGAATAGTCGTATAAAGTTGAAAGTAAACTTGAATAGTCGTATAAAGTTGAAAGTAAACTTGAATAGTCGTATAAAGTTGAAAGTAAACTTGAATAGTCGTATAAAGTTGAAAGTAAACTTGAATAGTCGTATAAAGTTGAAAGTAAACTTGAATAGTCGTATAAAGTTGAAAGTAAACTTGAATAGTCGTATAAAGTTGAAAGTAAACTTGAATAGTCGTATAAAGTTGAAAGTAAACTTGAATAGTCGTATAAAGTTGAAAGTAAACTTGAATAGTCGTATAAAGTTGAAAGTAAACTTGAATAGTCGTATAAAGTTGAAAGTAACTGACCAATTGCTAAAAGAACGAAAGTTCCGTAGAAATCTGCTAGGATAAGAGGGCGCATGTCGGTAGAGATACTATCATATGATCGAATGCCGCATTTAGTGGCATTCGCCAGAAGACGACTCTTTTTGTAGTTAAAAATGCCGAATTCTCTAAAGCCATTGATCCTTTTGAAAAGAAAGAGGAAAAATTAGGAAAGGGCCATGGCCTTAAAATCCCCTCCAGACAAATTCTCAAAAGGACAGAAATCAGAGTAGGTAAAGGAAGAGAAAAATAGGAAAAAAACATGCAATGGCTTTGCCGAGGGGAGCTTGCGCTTCGCTACTAAGATTAAAATTTAAAATCTATAAAAAAGCAGCCATGGTTAAATTTTAAAAAGGAACTTTAAACTAAATTTTCCCCCTTTCAAAATATCACGTTGCCAAAATATAGAGTTATAGAAGATATATAAAAATAAATTTTCTGAACTTCACCATTTGTAATTCTTTGGGTTTTAAAATTTCACAAAATTACGATACTTATATTTATTTCTGAACTTCACCATTTTGTTTTTTGATATTATAAAAGAATTATTGAAAATAACTTTGATAAAAAACCATAAGTCATAACCAAACTAAGATGAAATTATTATTCAAATACTCAAAAAAAATCCCCTTCTTAAATTATAGAGTTAGTGATGATGATAATTAATTGAATTTTCGTTATATTTTAAACTAATATTTATATATTCCATTCTTTAAACATATTTACTAAGGTGCTTTAAATGACCTTCTTTGGCAAGTTATTCCAAATTGTGCTACTTTATAATAAAATAATTTTGTGCTATCGCAGTGTTAAATTTTGTGTTTCCTAGCTTAGAAGCATTCAGTAAAAATTATATTAATGAACCCGTTGATATTTTAAAAACTTCAATAAAGTGATCGCGTAGAAACGGATCTTTCAGTGACAGTCATTTGAGACGCCTCAGTCTGCCTTCGTAAAATCCTTTTCTAAGTTCAGAAATAAACTTCATCGCCGTGTCCTCTGTTTTGACGGGGCCAGTGCTATAATGGATAAGTTCCGAGGGTGTGCAGCCGTGGTAGCGCAAGAATATCCACTTTCAAAGGCAATACATTGCTTTAATCATCAGCTAAACTTCGTCCCGATTAAGGCCTGTGACACGAATGAGGTAAAGATCGCTCTCCAATCCTCAACGAAGTTTACAACTTCATTTATTCATCAAATATGCGCTCAAAGAGGTTTACTAAGCTCATGAAAGGCCTCTTGTCCACTAATCGAAAAAGCTGGTCAGCTTCCGCACTAATAGATGGGTTGAGACATGATGCAGTGATTGTGTTTACTGAATTCCTGCCGGTAATTGCTGTCTTCCTTGAGGGTGGGAGCAGCTCAGATGTGAAGGCGTGACTATTATTGATCGCAATCCGAAAGCCACGCTTTCCGATTGGCCTCATCGTTGCTGAGTGCATTCTAGCTAACACTATGGAGCCAAGCCGAGCCCTGCAGTCTTCTATAGTTGATCTAGTTTCAGCATCCACTGCAATTAATGAAGTAGTAGCGTATCTCAAAAAGACCCTGAAACCTGCTTTGATCTGTTTCCATGACGTCTTTAATAAGGCAGAGAAGCTTCTTCAGAAGATCGGCTCATCACATGACACCATTCCAGTGCCTCGAATTTGCAAACAACAAACGCAGCGAGCAAATGTACCATTCCAGACAGCGGAAGAATATTATCGCCGATCTGTCTAAATTCCTTTCCTTAACCAGATGTTGACTGAGCTGCTTACCCGATTTGGGGGAGGGGGGGGGGATACTTTTCCGGTAATACTTTTCTTAGCCTCCGGCGCTAGTATACTGGTTAGCGCGCTTGCCCGGCAATCGTTGGGCCAGCAGTTCGAATTTCCGTCCGTTCGGTTCTTTTTAAAAAAGCTGACACTATTTACTAGGGAGGTTACTTTCGTGACTGGGTATCACGATGGAGACGGGTAGGTGGAGCTCGTAGCCATGAGGGGCAGTCCGCCTAAGAGAAGGATAACTCTGATTTCAAAACCTTGGATGTCCTGGCTACAAGCGCCACACGCCGGTAACCACTTCACCAGGTGGGCTAAACCATGTGAGAGGAACTCATCTATGGATACAGGTAGATGAAAGGGAAAGGGCGAGTATAAACAGACATATACCTCGATTGTTTCGTCTACTCCGCCCCTCTTCATGGAGAGGGGGAACACACTCAAGTTAGTAGAGCACTGCGCTTGGGAAGTCTATGGTAAGTGCCCAAGTATACCGTGTTCAATTTCTTTTTCATGTCTGCTATAACAGGCAGAGGCAGAGCAAGGGGTCGTTACGACCTGCGCCCATAAATCAAGTAAGTCGAGTCTTTTCCAGTCTCATTCATCATTAAACATCTGCTCAGCGGCACCAACGGAGTTCCTTCTGCTTTAATGAGTCCGGCAAACGTATACGAGGCTGATATCGAGGCCTTGAGTCTTGTCAAGGAAGAAATGGAGCGCTGGTTATGTCAACAGTCAAGTTTGACTCCATTAGAGATGCCCTTAATCACTTACTCACGCCCAGGATCAAATGCATCGTAACCTCGCAAAGCTCCTCCAACTTCCCATCACGCTCCCAATCTCAAACGCGGACGCTGACCGCTCATTTTCAACCCTGAAGCGTCTGAAAACATATTTAATGAATACCATAGGTCAAAAACGCCTGAACAGCCTGGCACTACTCGTTGTTCACAACGAAAGTGAAGTTAAAATAGGCAGTGTAATCAACTTATTTACCCCCCCAAAACAGGAGGTTGATGCTCGTGTGAAATAATAAATAGCGAATGTCTTATTTACTATTGTTATATGTATAATGCTATTTTTATATTGCTATTGTATACATTTATATTTATATTTATTTATTTTACAATACAAACAATCTGAAAAATCTTTTCTTTAGTTGAGTGTTATACCTCAGACTTCTCAGAGGAGGAAATTTTGGTTAGCCCCCTTAAATTTTGATCCTGGATCCGCCCTTGGACGCTGCATAGAGGCAGGAAGGGAGCACTTTGAAGGAATGTAGACTACTGTTTGGATTTACCTCTGTTATACGAAAATATACGCTCTCACTGTCATTACTTTATGATGAGTGGATGTTTAGAAAGAATCCTTATTATTCTTTTTCTAAGCTTGTTGACAACTTGGATAATGGGGTCAATGTAACGAAGTAATAAAAGGAAAAAGAAAGTTCTTTTTGAAAACTGACAAGGAAGGTGAAAAATGAGCATTTAGATCACATAAAAGTGGATTAAAGGATTTAATGCCCGATTTATACCTTGGTCGGCCCTATCTATGCGTGAGAGGGAGGGGATAGCAACAGAAGAAGAAATGGTAATAAGCATAAAAACAAAATAAACAAATCCCTGGGAAAAAGGAGATACAAAATTTCAGTCGTATAAGGAACTCTCGCCTTTGTTTCCTTGAATTTAAAGTGCGATAATAACGAAGTCATCTCCCGCAGATAGTAAACTGAGGGTGTTGGGATCGGTAACGAAAGCAAACTTCGAGGCATCACGTAGCATCTGCTTGCACCTGGAGTTTAATTCACCTACGTCACTCCCACTACACATTATTGCGGTCTATCAGAATATGCACGAGGGATTTTCAGTCTAATTCTCCCTTGACGATAAATGGGTAGGTCGCTTGAGCCACCAAGAGTTCCAACCGATCGCTGGCTGGTGGCAAATAGAAAGTACTACAGTTCCTCATACCCCTGCCGCTATAACAACGACCTGATCCTGGTGCCCTTTGGGTTTACAGTGATTGCCATACTGATCTTTATCTTGATTTTATTATACATTTGGGTAAACTCCCAAATGAAAAAGACAGATGGGGTTAGTAAACAAATAAATCAAATGACTCGCTACTGAAAAACTCAATTACTTCTAAATGTTAGGGCTGGAGGGGCACATTGGAAGACATTCGGGAGGAGTTCGTACAATGAGTACAGGTACTCATAAGTACGATTTTAGCACCATACTGCTCATATAACAAATTTTATGGACCAACCTTAAGAGTATATGGAAGGGTGTTTGATAGAAAATTTAGGCATGTGATCATTAGATGTGTGTAGGGGCGGGATCGCTCCCTTACGCCCCACAGATTTGAACACACATGCATGAACTCCTTGAAGAAAGGCCTTTATACGAACTGGGAGGAGTTCAAAGGCACATAACTAAGAACATACCACACAACCTCAACTTGTAGAACACCAACCCTAGTCACATAGACCACTGGTAATATACTCATGGAGACCATAAACACCGCACGGAAGCTACACATACCACGTAAAACATATACATACATAAAACACTTTACATTCTTTATACACAAAAAAAACATACATCAACCACTAAAACAAAGACACAATATTACATAATAACACAATCCTACGTTCTCGCATTCTACAATGCATGCAGCTAGACCGGAACTTCCAGTGGCGCGAGGTGGTTCGCACTGCGGACGACGCTCGCTGCATTGACCCTTCCTCCTCCTGCTGGCGCGTATAGAGGATGTTGGACACGGACTCTCCAACGCTCAATGACACTAGTGACATGATCGACGCATTTAGGTCCCATTGGTACACTATGCAGATACACAAATCACTCAAAACACACACACAAGAGCACTTCCAGAAAGTCCATGAATGATGCCGGCTCCACGACGATTAGCCTGGGCCCATCCTCCCTGATACGATGATACGAATGGAGGTACTCGATAACACCACCACATTAACCATTCCTATCACATTCGAGGAAACAAAACACTAAAACCTGCTCCAGGCCCATTGGGTTTTACAGTCACTATAATTCACCACCTGCCAGAAACCTTATTCGCTACGCTAACACAACTATTCAACACTTCACTCGCCTCTGGCCTCTTCCCACAACCATTCAAATATCCTCACATCATAATACTACACAATTAAAATAAAAGCTCCAAACATATCAATAACTACAGGCCTACTGCTCTCTTAGAGTACCTAAGCAAGATATTAGAACGTATGGACAATAACTGTCTCCTGAATTTTCTGGAGGAGAGGGACTGATTCTCCCCCTGTCCAAGCTGTTGTGGCCACCATTCATGACATGCTACAAAAATGACGCCAAACACGACAGAAAACACTCTTAATCGGTAAGGACGTAGAGAAGGCTTTTGAAAAGCTGTAGCACGAAGGAAAGGACTCCGTTAGAACCTAGTCAAAAACACTGAGCTCTCTCAGTGCACTAAAAGGCTTCTTTCTAACTACCCTGTAGACAGGGGTGCCTAATAAAATCAAATAACACTACATCACGCCCATTTACACCACACGTAGGTGTATCCCAGGGTAGCGTAGTTGCACATATATTCTAGATAATGTACACAAACGACAAACCACGCCCACTCAAAAACTGCAGACCTACATATCCACTGTCGCATGCCGACGACAAGACCATTCTCATCTGCGGAGAGAGACTGAACAGAAACGCACGTCATGTGCAGATAGGTAATCATCGATGAGGATACAAAGTATGAGGATAATTGGCTCGTAGCTACTAATCCTCAGAAGACACAAGTGACACTCTTCGGCTCACGCGATCACTACATGTACAACATACAAATATAAACACACACCAGAACCCAACCATCCGGACACAACAAGACTCACATACACACCTCACACCAAAATCTTAGGGATAACATTCGACAAGTTCCTAAGATTCCATACACACCAAAACATCATACAAACAACGTCCAAAAACATTAACAAGAATCTTATCATGTTCTATACTGCCAGCCGTAAACTACAACTACACTTGTACAAAACACAAATAGATTGCTCTTCACGTACTCTCCAATTACACTCGTAGCTGCCAGTCATACAAGACAGAGGTAAGCATAGCGCATTCAGAATATTGCTCTATAATGCGTATATCGCTCTCACGTGTACACGCGAATGGCTACACTTCATGAAAACAACAACAAACTAACACCACTCAACACATACACCAACACGCGTCTAGCGTGACAACTGAGGAAACTCGGAAGAGACCCCCACATATATACCCATACGCACAAGATAATACAGTGCGATGGCATTAAGATACTGAGCAGCTCTAGACCACACACAGTTAATACCTATACACATATAGGTTAACGATAACGAACAGCGCGTTTCCATGAACACGCACCTCTCATTCTACCTCATTCTCCCCCCCCCCCCTTCACTCCAATTGTAACTAATATTTAGCCACTGACCCATTAACTCCTCCTATCCCCTCGAAATTTTTTTCCGAACATTTTCCTCTTCTTCTCCCCGATTTCCTGCGTTACTCCGCTGCGATCCCTCTTCAGTTCTTTTTATTCATTTAATTCTTTTCGAATAACTTTCGGTTCTGTCTCCTATTTTTTCGCATGATGGCAAGGGGTGATTGCCCGGTATATCGCCTCTTTTCCTGCGTTCCCATCTTGGCTAAGCCTTCGGGTCACGAATCATCTCTGCGGTGGAGGCACCGGATCGGCAAAGGAGATTAGCCTATTCCTTTTGCATCCGCTGACCTCAGACTTGAATGGTAATAATTTTCTTTAAGCATGGGAAGGCCTGTAGTTTGTTTACCGTGTGGAGAAACATAGCTCGCTTGCATATGCTAAAGAAAGGACAAGCCATTAAACCTGTTCGCAAAAAAGACGAAATCCTACTTCGTCAAGTTTATCCAAGACGCACACTTCTCGACGATTTTCCATTCAAAGAGAACGAACTATCTTCTCTCTCTCTCTCTCTCTCTCTCTCTCTCTCTCTCTCTCATATATATATATATATATATATATATATATATATATATATATATATATATATATATATATATATCCCTCTCTCTAGCTGCCTCGATCTAATTCACTCGGTCCATTATCCTATGCCACTTGGTGTATAACTCTCTTGCACAACCAGCTTAAGTTTCCCGCTACGATTCCATCAAGTACTCTACATAAACGCAATGCAGTGCAATGGGTAAATTTGAGTAAAAATAAATCTGGTTCAACTAAATAATTATTTCCATACAAAACGCCTTCATCATTTCTAATCCGTAAATATGATTACTAAATTTGCAAGTGCATCCCGATAATAGCTTGTAGTTATTTAAATTATTCCTTCCACCGTTGCTGTACCAAATTGCTATCATAAATAACTTTCCTGATAAATGGTCAGAAGGAACCAACAGATGGAACTTTATAATATGACCGTTTGGCCCCAGCATTTACATAGTGCTTAAGATGTTTGCTATTTTCAACTCTGATGTTCTTAACCGTTTTTAACTAAATTTGAAAATAAGGGGGGGGGGGAACTTGTTCACAAAAATTGTCCGTCCACCCCAGCCCTTCAAATAGTTCCCACTTTGGGTCTCTCAGCATTTTTTATTAATGGCATCTTTTTAGAAAGTCTTGATGGCAATGCTCCAGATAGTTTTTATTTTAAACGATTCGTGTTTCTTTTTCCTATTGATGCGCCTTTTTATTTCATCTGACCCATTATTTATCCTTTGAGTAAATGTTGTCATTGTTTACATCATTTTAATTTGTCGTAAATTAAAAAAAAATAACAGGTAAGCAAAGTTCTCAAATAAAAGGCATCAGGTGCGTTTTAAAATGATGCGAGAACAACCTGTTTAAGTATGTAATTGTAATTTGCACCGACATCTTTTCGGAAAGTCTTGATGGCAATGCACCAGATAGTTTTTATTTTTAACGATTTGTGTTTTTAGTCGCGTGCCACTTTATATCTCACCATGTCGGTCGGTCGGGCCCTGTTTTGCTTTTTGGGGGGGTGGGAGGTAATAACATTGTAACTATTTGGTAGATTCTGACAAATTTTGAAATCCTTATGTTGTTTTACATTTTCTTTCGAATGATGTAATTGCCAAGGTCCTCCCAAGGTTAGCCCAGGAGTTATTTTGTTTGGGCAATAACATCATAACTATTCGGCCGATTCTAACGAAATTTGAAACCCTTGTGTTGTTTTACATTCTCTTTCGAATGATATAAGTGCCAAGGTCCTACCTAAGTTCCTTCGGGAATATTTGAAAGTCGTAAGGTGATAAATCAGAATAAGTGAGAGCACGCGACTTTGGTCAGCAAACCTTGTTTCTATTGATCTGCCTTTTTTTCAGAGTATCGATTTTATTTATTAATCACAACTACAGACCAAATTTCAGAACACTAAGTTCGACCTTTAGTCCTGTACTTGTGATCCATGACAAATCATTATCTTTAAAAAAATCCTTTGTTTAGAATAAATTACCGACTCATCATGTAAACTACGCTAATACATAGACAACACTGTAGATTAATTTTATGCTTACACTCGGTTCATTTTGGGCAAGAGGGTCGAGTTCTTGGTGATTATCATGGCATTAGTGACCTCATAAAATGTGTCCTTCATCAGGGCCCGACTGCAGTAACCTTTCTGTGGGCAGAGGACATCTAATAAACATGTAAGTTTTATTAATAGATTTCAGACTTAAATTCAAAGGACGGGGAATGAAAGAAACTTGTTTATCTTTTTTGGTTTGTTGTTCATGGCAATTTGATATTTTATTTGTTTAATTCGGGTAAATTTCTTAATTTATTAATGTAACCTATATTGGTTTGTTTGTTATTTTGTTAAGGACTTCTTCAACGTCTGCTGGTGAAATTCTTTCTCCAAAAACAAATTACTCCAACATTCGAAAAAGATGTTGATCTTGAAAATTGGGAAGGAGGTGCTTAAGTAGATTGTGGAATGTAGATAGCCATGCGAAAGACAAGAAGACAAGGGAAGCCAGAAGAAGTTAGGACAAAAACAAATCAAAGGAAAACGAGCGGTTCTAGAAACATGCAAATTAGCTTGTGAAAAGAGCACTAGCGAGGGCAAAGTCTAAGGTAGTAAATGGAATGTATCAGAAAAAGGAAAGACCATAGATTTGACTCAAATCAAACAAATAAATGAGGATAAAGACAAGATCATATCAAAGTAAGAGAAATAATTATTTTGGAAATGTATTAAATAAAGACAATCCGAGAACAGTAAGAGAAAAGTGGTTACCAAATGAATGGGGAAAACAGCCGAGTTTTCGCTTCTAACCATTTTGATGAGAACTATATCGGATTCATTTACGCTGCTAAGAGAGCTTACCCGGGGACTTAACTGAATTTGTATTCACTTTAAAAAAGAGAGATTTTTATTGAGAAAGTTATAATTAAATAAGGGCTTTAAAAAACCGTTGCTCCCGCCCATCGACTAACGTGGAACTGTCTCAGATATCTGCCATTCATTAATTTCGTCTTAACTATGCCGGCTACTTGGAACTGGCATAATTAGGGGGGGTCATGTGGAAAGTGGTTTGAGGAATAGCCCACAGTGGAATCACGAGTCAGAAATATTTTCGGTATGGTACTTAACTGCAACCTTCGGGTGGGGGAGTAATCCTCACATCAGATGGATCGACTAGGACTACGGAGGGAAGTAAGTAACCCCGTCTCTGTGTATGTTGGGAGCAGTTATGACGTAAGTAGCCGAGGGGTGGTGACAAAAGGGTAGCAGGAGATGATTCAGCCACTATGATTCATTCCCCATGAGGAGCCCAATCGGATCCATCCATCCATCATCATCCCTAATTCCGGGAGCACATGAGCAGGGGACCAATTGTGTTAAGGGCTGGAGCGTTGTAACCAATTTATCATCATACATACCTCGTTTTCTCGTTTACGTCACACACAAACATTCATCTACACTCTTTTTCGAAGAAAAAAACAAGAAAATGCAAGAAGGACCAAGAGGACGCAGGAGGACCATGGAGACCCTCACTAAGAGGGTAGCTTTGACAGCCAGACCCCGCCCCAAAAGAGCCGACTCTGTGAAGCATTATAAGCCAAACTACAGGTCACTCTAGTGAAACTCATAGAGGTGCCAACTGGGTTTATCGCAATATGGCGGAGGGAGACAAAAGACGTAGACATGTTCCTATCGGAAGAGGGAGCTAGTCTACTCGTAATGATTTGTCCTCGACGCGAAGGCCCCACCCCCCGCAAGTGGCAGCAAAGCGAAGTGTAATCTGCCGCAAAGTCGAGAGCTGGGTCGGCGAACACTCGGCTGAGGAGCTAAAAACCAAAATTGAGAACCAGCATGCGTGGGAGAAGGTTCGTGAGGTGATTAAATTCCGCAAGCACACGCATGTGTTTCAAGTCATCTTTGCCTCTACAGAAATGGCACCTAAAGGGACCACCGATGGACTCCTAGTGTTCAGCATGAGTATCGCAGGAAAGAATATTGAACAAGAGAGTTTCCATAACAAACAAACGTGCTTTGTATGCTACAAGCTGGAACAACACACCTCAGCGACATGTCTCGAGAAGGAAAAATTGTGGTGCAGAGAATGTACCACAGCTGGCCACAAATTCGAAAAGTGCGAGAGAACCAAGAAAAAGTGCCTCAACTGTAAGGGGGATCACAGGACTATGGCTCTGAACTTCCCTTTAGAGGAAAGAAAAAAAAAGAACAGGAAAGAGCAAAGGAGAATACATACGCGAGCGCCGCGAGGAGCTGCGACCAACAAGGGCATTACCAGCAGAAACTCGCATCACTAACGACCTCTGCGCGCGTATCCTCATTTGTATAACATATGCAAACATGGCAAACGTGGACAAACTCGGTTGCTACAATGAGGTTCTCAATTCGCTCATGTAGTCAAACGGACTACCATCTATAATAATGCCCGCAAATCCTGACTTCTCCGAGGCTTTCAAGGACTCACTTATCCAAAACCACGTGTTTAGGAAAGCTGGACTTACAGCAGCTGAGCAAACACCCTCTCCGGAAGAATCCGAAGAGAATGAGGAAGCAAGGGAATAAGAAGATGAAAACAGTACCTCTCCGGAAAGTGACGAAGGCGACGAAAAGTAAGTCAAAACTCCAAATCCCCCTCCAAAGAGCGAAAAGCTTGGACTCTCGAAACCTGTCCCATAGGCTAAAAATGAAAATAAGAAGAAACAACGGTAAAATAACACTACATCATGCACCGAAACGGAGTGAAGATATTGGAAATTAACACCAATGGTTCGACGACAAAAAAGACACCTTACGTAAACGTATTTACTGAGATTGATGCAGATATCATCTTGATTTCAGAACAAAGGATCGACACGCGTAATGAAGAAATAAAAATTTGGAATTACGATGTTTGATCACAAATTATTCGCAAGAGCGGTAAGACGGAGCCGTTATTACGATTAAAAAAAAAGGATAAAATACATGCAAGTCAGAAATCTTGAAGAATCCTATCTCGCGATATAGGTTGAACTCCACATAGGAAAAATGGTCATAGTACCGGATACCAGCCGCCAAGGAGAGACTTCTTACCTCTGCAGTCTCTTACTGGCCTATTTGGCAGAAGATCTGAATGCCAGGTGCCAGGAGTCCGGCTATCGAACTTTCAATGGGATTGGAAGGAGCCTGGATACTTTGCTGGACAGAAACATCGTCCAGCGAATTGGCCCCAACTTCCCCACCCTTGTTAGAGGAAGGAGTGCCACTCAACCATACATATATCTGACCAATTGCCAGCTACCTTCCAACTCCTACATGGAGCCAGTCCAGGTACCATGTAGTGTTCATATAGGGATCCTAGTCACTATCGATATGAAACATATACAAGTCCCAGCCGTAGTAAGAACAAACTACAAAAAAGCAGATTGGCCACGGTAGGACTATCATCCTCCCAATTTGGATGATGCGATTCTCGAGAAGATTGATGAGGCACTCGACGATTTTAAAACCATCTAGTTAATGCGGATCAGGCTTGTATCCCGACATCCCAGTATAAGTCCATCTCGACATATAAAAAAGTCCGAATACATGAAGGATATATGCCGTGAACTGAAATTCCTGTATGGGATTAACAACAGAAACGCATCAATTGATTCAATACGACGTAATAAGTAGATCAAAGAAGAACTCAACCAGTTTATCCTTGATCAACAGTGAAGACGTTGCGACGATGTGATCGAAAGCCTCGATCCTGATGCATCTCCCAAGAATTTTGCCAGAAAACCAGGCGTCTCAAAGGATCGACTGAAAGAACGAATAAAATAGAAATTAGAGAAGAAGATGGAAACATCGAATCAGAAGAAGAAAACATAGAAGCAATAATCTGAAATTATTAGGAAAAATATTTCAGTATAACTGAAGAGGAGAACGAAGATTATGATATAGCCTTCGAAAGCGAAATTTTAGATGAACTAATACCCAAATCCATAGGGTATTACGCTCATTCCGACAGAAGGCCCCAGGATAATCGAGGCTAACAAAGTTAAACTTCGGAAAGGCACCAGTTTACATCATCGAATGTATGAGAAGAATACTTAACGCCTGTCTGAATACAGGATACATTCCAGATGAATTCAAGACAGCTAAGATGATTTTCTTAACCAAGCATGGGAAATATCCGTTGAGGAAAGAGAGCTGACTGCCAATATCTCTCTTGGAATTTGGCATGAAGCTCTTCGAGAAAATCCTCAACCGACGACTGGTATCCCACCTGGAGAGGAACTCCCTGTAAATCCGTACCAATTTGGCTATCCGTGATGGCAATAAATGCCATCATGGAAAAGCTCACACAAGCCAAAAGGAAGAGGGGTTATGTGAACATTGTAGTATCAGGATGTGTCAAAAGCGTTTGATAAGGTATGGCAAAGGAAGATGCTGTGTAAGATCCTACGCCTGGAATCAAGTAAAACTTAGAAAGAACTATCTGTGACTATGTCATGGAGAGAGTGGTGTATATCAGTTTGGTGAGCACGGACGGACCGAAATTACGCTTAATGCGAGCCTCTCGCAAGGGGAGTGTATGTCCCCCACTCTCTACTCGATATAACCCCACTTGCCTCAACATTCAATGCGCGGATGATTTCAACCAGATAAGACAGTGTCCATGGCGTAATGCGCCTATGCAAGCTTGTATGACGGCGGCAAAAATCGAAGATTAAACATCTACGAGGCCAAATGGAATATAAGAACAAACCAAGAGAGATTGAAGGTAGTCCCATTGGAATGAGACTACTTTTAGATGTCTACACAACTATCCCTACACCACAGATTGCAATGTACTCGGAATGAAGATTACTTCATCTGAGTGCAGGAAGTAACCCATTGATCGAATTTCGAAAGCCTCGTCCTCAGTCAGAACTCTATACATGTTCAGAAAACTCCGTGAAAGCAATAAGAATATCTACAATGCAAATGTAAGATCCACACTGCTCTAACTCACTTCCGCTCTCGCTCGTGCCTTGAAGACACAAAACAAGAGACTACAACTCGTGCAGAATAAATGCGTTTACCTAATTAGGGGTACGCGCAGGCGAGAAAGAAGACGCCAAGAAGAGCTGCACAGGGAGGCGGGGTAAAGTTTCATTAACGTAGTCATTGAAGAACGGACGAGCAATTTGCAGGAACTGGTTAATCAAGAAATGAATAATGAAATCATTCAAATGATTAATAACCAGAACAGAAGAGCCAGAAGCCACGCCAGATTTACAAGATGCGCTAGGCTCATGACTAACGGTGACGAAGTGCCATTCTACGCATGATAAACTGTGTTAAAAATACCGGAAATTATGTCACATGACCTTATCACCGAATAAGATTTTACACGAACTTTGGAAATTTTAACAAATATGAGAAAATAATACCGATTATGACCCTATATACCCGAATATGAATAGAAGAAAGAAAAATAAATAAACAAGATAAAAAAGACAACAATATACACAATTTAAAATAAATGTAAAACAAAATATACTATGTAAAAATAAATATATAATTAATTAATGCACAAAAACAACACCAAACGCACATATCATATACAAAGTAAATTAAGATTTTTTTAAGACAAATGGCTTGAATGACATAAAAATAACTAAACTTAAAAACAACAACAAAAAACTCACAAAACCCCCCAAATATATAATGAAAGCGACAGGCCTGATCACCAGCGCTTTATGTCCCTTTTCAAATCTCTTGCACTACCTTCTCGTTTCACCACTTTTATTTCTTTCTATCTATCCACGCATTATTTTTTCCCCCTACAAACACATGCACTTACACTAATTGGAAAATGGTAATTGGAAAACGGCGAAAATAAAGAGGCACGAGGTAAAGGTGGTCTTGGAAAGAATGAAAAGAGGAAAGCAATGGGATCAGATATCATATGAGTGGAAGTATGGAAGAACTTGGGGGAATATATATAGTGTTATCTAATGGTAACTAATGAGAAAAAATTACAATCAACAGATGATACCTGTATGGAGAAACTTTATTTTGGTTACAATTTATAGGGAAAAAAAGGAGATCCAGACCTAAGTAAATTCTTTGGGGATTAAACTGATGGCCAATACATTATGGAGATTTAGGAGAGAATAATAAAAGAAAGATTATAAAGAGAGATAAGAGTGAGTGAGGAGCAGTTTGGATTCATGCTGGAAAGAAGAACAACAGATGTGTTTTGCTTTGAGGCAAATTAAATATAAATCTTGAATATGCGCTGTAATTTTGGTCACCGTATTATAGGATGGATGTTGGTTTGCTTGATTCAGTACTAAGAAAGATGACCGAGGTAATTCATAGGCGCTGAAATGTTTAACAAATATTCAGGTTTCTGCGACGGTAAACGACACTACCATAAAAGGGGGTCTTTTGAAATGTATCTTACTAGGTCCATTAGAAGGACCCCTTGAGTGCTACCTTCCAGATCGAGGACTAGGGCGTCCCTCTGGACTTGAAGTAGAGTCAGTTGTCTCATATTGTGATACATTAACCTCACCGATTTGCCTTGGAAAATTTCCCATATATATATATATATATATATATATATATATATATATATATATATATATATATATATATATATATATATATATATATATATATATATATATATATATATATATATATATATATATATATATATATATATATATATATATATATATATATATATATATATATATATATATATATATATATATATATATATATATATATATATATATATATATATATATATATATATATATATATATATATATATATAAGAGAGAGAGAGAGAGAGAGAGAGAGAGAGAGAGAGAGAGAGAGAGAGAGAGAGAGAGAGAGAGAGAGAGAGAGAGAGAGAGAGCGACAAGTTAGCATGGAGAGAGTTGAGAAAGAGGAAGTACAGAACTAACTAGGATCAGCAAAGATCATATGGTCCACCCAAGGCTACTCCGTTAGGTAATATGGTTAATACTACCTCAACCTCGGGAGTACAGTCCATGTACGTATGCATTTAATGATTCTATATCGGTCAGATACACACTTATCCACGAGTGTAACTTAATATCATGCAATTTTTAACTACGTACACAATTATCTACGAATGTGTCAATTACTGTACACTTTAAAATATACATATTGCTTCACGGACTCAAATAGCTCATAGGAATGATCTCTTCTCTCCTGCTAGTGTTCAAGATAATAATGACCGGCCAGAAAGGAATATGAAAAATACATTTGAACTCATGCACTACAACAACCAACATCTGGCATCATTAGGGTGGGGTAGATAAGGGGGGAGCTGGGGCCCTTATGAGTATATGTATACTCAGTCCTGATTTCATAAAGTGATATTCTAATATTACTCTGTGCTCCTATTAAGTTACATTCACACCCGAGTAATAGTTGTCCAGTCTGTTTTAGATACATTAACCGACGTACTTTCCACTACTTGCTCGAGTAGGCTGTTTCACCTTTGAGGGATTTTATAGGTAATAAGTTATTATTCTATGCGACTGTTGAATTTCTTGTTGATTAATTTATTTCCATTTGGAAGGGTATTCGCTCTACAATCCATCTAGAATAATAGCGAATAATTTATGTTTGAAAAACCTGTTAAACGTATTCATGGTGCTTATTCCTAATTTCAGGTATCAGTTTAGTCGCTCTGCGTTCAACTCTTTCTAACAAATTACAATCCTAAGATCCTTTTCCATGTCTCTGGATTGCAAGAGTTGTCCATTCATATGGTAATTCGATTTCAGATTTCTGTTTCCTAAGTGCATGAATTTGCATTTACGTATGTTAAACTTCATTTACCATTTATTCACCCACTCGACAATTTTAGTTTAGGTCTCGCTTCAGTACCACAACATCGTATCTAGCTACAGAACATTTTCCTATCTTGTGTCGTCACGAACTTCGAAATTTTACTAATTAACCCATTATTTAGGTCGTATATATATATATATATATATATATATATATATATATATATATATATATATATATATATATATATATACCTCAGGATACGTACGTCTCCCTGTACGAGCAAATCGAGTTACGAGAACAAAATTTTCGGAAAATTCGCCTCGTTATTCGAGCATTCGCTCGCGTAATGCTGAGGTCCACAATCACGATTTTGTCCCCCGATTTTGTACGTAAATTTAGGGTCTGTTGGTCCCCCGATACATGTGGATCGTCAACATGGTCTGGCAGTCGTATATATGGCGCCGACTTTGTAGGATTGTAGAATCATAGTCGTATTTCAATGCCTAGCCAGGTCCCGATTGCCAGCCCAATTGTCGGGACCACAGGCCACGCCCAGGCTACGTCCCCACAAGACGTGCGTAGCTGAGCTCGTACATCGTAGGACATAATACGACCGTGTCAGGACAGTCTTTGTCTCACCCCGTATGTCGGGGAATAGTCTTTTTCAGACCCCGTAGGTCGTGGGGTAAAGTGGGCAACTACATTAGGGCAGGAACCCCCGCACATCATTGCATTCCCAGTTCTCCTTCAGCAGCAGCAACATCTCCTGGACATTCATCATGGAGGACCTTGACATGATCATGTCCCTAATAACACCTCAAAACGTGCCTAACAGGAAGCTAATGCAAGCCATCATTGACTACGTGGACGCCATTGAACGAGTGGCAATAGCCAAGGCCCGCCAAAATCAGTTTGGGTGTGGCCCTATCTGTAATGAAAATGGAATATGGCCATTATGACAACCTAATGCAAGAGTTATCCCTAGAATATCAGCATCGTCTTCGTTGTCTTCATCCAGGTCATCATCAGAGGAGGGCTCGTTGTCCAGAAAGACCTCTACCTCGGCGTGGTCGAGGTGTAGCACCACATCGTCATCGCGTGGTGAGGTTGCAGGGTTGGGGTCAGCAGGCAAGGTGCTGACAGGCAGGTTGGGTACAGTGGGGGTCACAGGTAGTTCTGCCGGCATGGTACAGGTGGAGGGGGTGCCTGGTACCGGCGTCTGAGATGTGGTGGGGATGGCTGTGGTGAGGGTGGCTGCCGGCGAATTTGTAGAGCTGGTGGTGGTAGTAGTAGTAACAAGTTGGGTGAAAATACCCTCTTGCAGCTTTTTCAGGTCCTTCTTCTTCATGTTAGGGTGGCAGGAAGGGGTAAGAGTGGCAGGGAGCCACATATGGAGCTGGTGGAGTTCTTATGTAGGCGCTGAATGGGCTGAGAGCTGGTGGAGGGATTCTATTGACGCTGAAGGTGCTGTGAAAGGAGAAGCGTTGGCGTTGAGCTGGAGGATGGTTGGCTTCGGTGAGAGGAATGTTTCTTAAATACCCCCCGTCCATCAGACGTTGCTGCCACGAAGCAGTGCGGCGCGCTTGCTAGATTCTGGCCGTCAGTCGTAAAAATTGTTGATTGACAGGTCTGCATCCTGACAGTCGGGCTTACTATAACGACTGTCGTAGATAATTACGACTGAGCCCCGATCGTCGAAAGTTTTTGCGACAGATGACAGTTGGGGCTGGGCAGGCAACCTGCTTTGTGCAATTTAAAATATTCGTGGCTGGCAGCTGCGCGGACCTCACCACGTGGCTCCCCACGGCCGACGTACCAACCCTACCGACGCTAAAGATAGTGCTGCTAATAGGAAGAAGGATACAATTTCCATAGAATTGAAGATGGAGATCATAGGAAAACACGAGCGTGGTCTATTTGTGGCTGATCTCGCCATTATACGACCACTCGTCATCAACAATCTGAACTATCCAGAAGAAGAAGAAGGAAGAAATTAAGAAGTGTGATGTGGCCAAGGGAGTTACCATAATTACCAAGCAACGTCCAAAACTCCTAGCAGATGTTAAGAAGCTGTTGTTGGTGTGGATGGATTAACGAGAAGCAGCTAAAAAACGAGTTTCTGGTGGGAGGTGTACGTGCGCAAAGGCAAAGGCGCTGTATTTGGACCTTGTCAGGAAGACACCAGGAACATCGTCTGAAGATGAGGAGGCATTTAAGGCAAGCCGAGAATGGTTCGAGAATTTAAAAAGAGAACCCGATTTCCATGAAATAATTACTAGTGAAGGGTTCATACCCCCAACAGGTTTTTAATTGTGATGATACAGGTCCTTTTTGAGAAAAAAAATGCCCAAGAGGACCCACATCACCCAAGAGGAGAAATATTTTCCTGGCCACAAGCCAATGAAGGATAGGGTTTTCCTCTTGCTCTGCGCCAATGCATGTGGAGATTGCAAAATCAAGCCGTTGCCCATTTACCATTCAGAGAATCCACGAATTTTCAAGAGGTGTAAGGTTCAGAAGAAACATCTGAATGTGTTGCAGAGAGCCAATAGCAAGGCCTGAGTCACACGACAAGTTTTTGGCCCCTCAGTGAAGAAATATCTTCACCAAAAGAAGTTGCCATTCAGGGCCTTACTTGTGTTAGATGATGCTCCTGCGCATCCTCCAATGATTGAATATGATTTGTTGGAGGAATTTCAATTTATCAAGGTCAAGTTTCTTCCGCTCAAAACAACTCCACTCCTCCAGCCCATGGATCAGCAAGTCATTGCCAAATTTAAGAAGCTGTATACGAAGGCCTTGTGTCAGAGAAGTTTTAATGTGACCGAAAATACAAGCCTGACCCTCAGAGAATTCTGGAAGGATAATTTTAAAATCCTAAATTGTTTAAATCATATTGATAAGGCCTGTGAAAAAGTCACAGTGAGGATTCTGAATTTTGCATGGGGAAAACTGTGGCCTGAACGAGACTTTGTAGGTTTCCTTTCTGACCCTGTTGACCCGACAGTGCAGTTAGACGATGAAATTGTCTCTCTGGGGCAAACTTTGGGTCTGGAGATGGATGTTGCTAATGTGGAGGAGTTAGTGCAGGAGTACAACGAAGAACTTATGACTGACGAACTTCTGGAACTGCACTAGGAGCAGCAGCAACAGGTGGTAGAATAGGATGCCCTCTATTCCGGTGAGATTAAAAAAGTGTCAATAATATGGGAAAAAGTGCAAAACTTCGTGAAAAAACATAACCCTAATAAAGTAGTGTCTTGACGGTGCATGAACCTTATTTAATGACAATGCAATGTTTCATTTTAGGGGCATCCTAAAACAAAGGCAGAAGCAAGTGTCAATAGATAAGTTCTTGGTGAAGCTACTTAAAAGACAGTCAAGTGATCCTAAACCACAACCTGGCCCCATTGGGGCAAAATTCCCTCAAAGAGAGAGCCCTCTTGAATCAGAGGGGGATTCTCCTTCCCCACAGTAACCCCTCTCCTCCTCCCTACCTCCCCATAGTCTCCCTCAAGCCAGCCACGACTCTTCATAAAGGTAAAGTACAGTACGTACATATATTAATCATTATTTGTTAGAAAAATTACTTTAATTCTACGTAGAAGACCATGTTATTTTATTTTTACATATATATTTTGGGGGTGTAGAACGGATTAATTAGATTTCCATTATGAATTTTAAATGGGGAAATTCGTGCGCTTATGTGTAACGAATAATGTATATTCAACTGAAGATAAATTTTTTCGCCAAAGATATGGCTTAAGTATGGGTAACCCCCTTTTCCCCATCCTATGCAATCTATTTATGAAAAACTACGAAATGACCCTCCTTCCTAGGATCCATTCCCAACTTCTTATCTGTTTCCGATATGTAGACGATATCCTGTCGGCATGGCCCATAGACAACAACAATTTCAATGAATTTTTTCAACAACCTGAATTCGTTACACCCATCGATAAAATTCAAAGTAGAATGGGAACAGAATAATTCTCTACCGTTTTAAGATGTAAATATCCACCGTTTAAATAATTATATTCAGTGCTCAGTCTATCGAAAGCCTAGTTATTTAAATGCTTACATACATTTTTTCTCACTACATGATAAATCCTTTAAGATATCTGTTATTTCTTCCCTCTTTCTCCGAGCCTATAGAACATGCGACTCAATCTTCCTTCAGGATGAAATTAACCATCTTATCTGCAATTTCATTAAACTAAAATATCCAATTCACCTCATAAATATATGCCATTCCAAAGCACGAAAAAACTTCTATGACACCTCCACACCACGAAGGGATGATTTTAATTAAATGTATTAGTTTCCAATATGCTCCAGCTTTAGCTCCTCTAAAATCATATGCAAACGGAAATAACATAAATATTACATTTGTATATTCCAATACCATTCGAAAATCCCTGACTAGACTGCGCCCAATCAATCTCGATGCTGGAGTTTACAGTATACCATGCTATAATTGCAAATTAACATACATCGGAGATTCAGGCCACTTTAATAAGAGGATGAAAGCACATTTAGCTGATATCAGAAGGTGTAGGAATTCTTCAAGTCTCGTTACGCGCAAGCAAAAGCACGACCATAGAATTGATTTTGACCATTAATTGATTTTGACCATTCAAAAATCATTTATAAGTCAAACAATTATATTGAGAGGAGAATTGCAAAATCCATCATCATCAACAAAGTTGATAATTTCAATTTATCTGGAGGGCAATACAAATTTAACAAATATATAAGAAATTGTGTCACCAATCGTATCTATAAGCCCCCGGACGCAATGCGTTTTGGGGATTAGAAACTCTCCAGATTGTTTCCGGTTCCATTTCATTTTATTTAGCTTGTCATTTACGCCAGATTTACTCGAGTATATATTTTTCCAGATTGTTTCCTGCTGTTTCATTTTGTTTAGGATTTGTTTTACCTTATATATTTTGTGCTCCTTGCCTAGCTTCTTCCTTATTAGTTGAAAATGGCATCATGACGAAACTAGTCCGATAGTCATAAATAAAATCTTGATTCAAATATTGTGGTTTACCATTATCTTCTACTCATATACATCACGTTAATGTGATATCTTCCATTATATATATATATATATATATATATATATATATATATATATATATATATATATATATATATATATATATATATATATATATATATATATATTCGTGTAGTTGGGCAGCAGTCTTTCCTGAATGTAAGTTTTGTTGAAGTCCATTGTGTATTTCGCCTTAGTTAATTTCCTTTGGCAACTTTCTCTTCTTCTAACTATCTTTTTTATTCCATCGTGTTGATGGTGGATCACTTGTCCCGTATTCATTTCTTTTATAAATGAACGTGTTTGGTAAAAACCAAACTAAATTGCTGAGCTTTAGATCTTATTCGATCATCTTCGGAGCTTTCGAATAAGATCGAAAGCTCAGCAATTTAGTTTGGTTTTTACCAAACACGTTCATTTATAAAAGAAATGAATACGGGACAAGTGATCCACCATCAACACGATGTAAAAAAAAAGATAGTTAGAAGAAGAGAGAATTGCCAAAGGAAATTAATTTAGGCGAAATACGCAATGGTCTTCAACAATATATATATATATATATATATATATATATATATATATATATATATATATATATATATATTATATATATTTATATATATATTTATATATATATATATATATATATATATATATATATATATATATATATATATATATATATATATATATATATATATATATATATATATATATATATATATATAGAGAGAGAGAGAGAGAGAGAGAGAGAGAGAGAGGAGAGATATATAGGGGGTGATATGGAGAGTATAGAGAGACAGAGTCACAAGGAAAAGTATTACTTCCAAGGACATTACTGACTATACCTTAGAGGTACTATTTTAAGCACGCCCTAACCCATAGCATAAGAGAAAGCGTAGCCTAGATGAAGGCTCTCCCCACCCACCTCTCCCACCTGCTTTTGCGGCCAGTTAGTGGAAATGACACCTGATTTTGCAGTGAAAAGAACACAATCCTGATTTTTTTTTTATAGAAATATTGAAACCTATCTACTTGCTCCTAAACTATACGTATACTTAATCTATATCAAGGTGGTACAATCTAGGTCCAGTCGTGGATTATATCGTTAAGTCGAGATTTGAACTGTTCGACTGACGAACTGTTCACTGCTCCTAGCGGTAGACGGTCCCGCGTTCCGCAGATTTTGTACGGGAAGTTGCCGTAAAAGCTAGTATGGAATTTCAGTAATTCCATTTTGTAACCATGGTTACGTGTAGCATTTGCATTAAACGTGAACAACCTCCTGTGGTCTACGTTTTCAACTCCTCGTATTATTTTAAAAGTTTTGATCAGCTGGGTTCTTAACCGACGCGTCTCCAGGGAGAACATCCCCGGTACTCGTAGCCGCTGCTGATAACTTTTATGGCTAAGGGAAGGGATCAATTTGGTGGCCCATGGCCTGTACCCTTTCCAGCCGTTCAATGTCCTTCTGCAGGGTTGGGGACCAGAATTGAACTGCATATTCACGATGTGACTTGACTAGAGAGTTGTACAAGACGAGAACAATCTTCTTATTTCGGAAGCGAAAATGTCTTTTTATGTACCCCAGCATTCTTTGGGTCCTCTTTTCTACCTGGAGGCACAGCTTGGAAAACTTCAGGTCACTGCTAATTAGCACGCCTAAATCTTTCTCAAGGTCAGTGGTATCTAGCTGTTTGCCTAGCAAGGATTAGTTTTCCGGATGGTTAGCATAGCCGATGTGCATTAACTTGCACTTGTCAGGGTTAAATCGCATCTGTCACCTCTCGGACCACTCACATATCATGATAAGGCTATTTTTCAGGCGTTCCACTCCATCTCCCGAGCTCATACTACCTCCTAACTTGCTATCGTTGGCGAACTTGGCTATCGAGCATAATAGTTCCTAGTCTATGTCATTGATTTAGACAATGAACACTAGAGGCCCGAGTACTGATCCCTGGGGCACACCGCTACTGACCGGCGCCCATTGCGAGGCTACCCCGTTGATCTTTACTCGTTGCCTCCCTCCCGAGAGCCAGTTTTCTATCCAATCAGCTAACTTACCGATAATGCCGAGGGCGCGGACCTTATTTATCAACCTGCGATGTGGTACCTTATCGAAGGCTTTTTGAAAGTCCAAGTATAATATATCCGCAGATCGCCTACGGTCATACTCACTCAAAATACTGTGGAAAATTCTAGTAGATTAGTGAGACATGAACGGTTCTTGCGAAATCCATGCTGGAAATCCTAGTTCAGGTTGTGTGACTCTAAATTCTACACTATACGGTCTACGATTATTTCCTCGAGCAGTTTGCCTACGATGGATGTCATACAAATAGGCCGGTAATTACCCAAACATTCGCTATCCCCCTTCTTGTATATAGGGGTTACGTCTGATATTCTCCAGTCATCCAACACCTCTCCTGTTTCCAAATACTTGTTGAAAATGGTGGTGACGTGTGGAGTGACCTCCTCACTAACTTCTCGAGGACTTTAGGAAGAAAGCCATCCGGACCTGGAAACCTATACGGGTTAAGGTTTCCTAATCTGGCTGCTACTTTGTTTTTGTCTAAGACTATTTCACATATGTTTTCTCGCTCTTCAAGATGAGTCACTGGCCTCGGAGCTGGACCGTCTGCTTCCCTCGTAAATGTGGAGTTGAAGTAGTGGTTCAACACGTTGGCGATGTCTGGTTCTGACTTCCGTAACACGTCATTGTCATTTCTCTGCGGTCCTATGCTATGGCAAATCGGTTTGTGGATATTGACATGCAGCAAGAATTCTTTTGAAGTTTCTTTACAGAGGGAGGCTAACCAAACTTCCTCGCTGCGCTTACATAGCTCTGCACACGAGTGTTTTAACATGCCTACAAATTTCTTCATTACGGTTAGCTTTCAGGTTGTTGTAGGCAGTTTTCCTCTCATTTATCGTTGCGACCATGCCACGAATGAGCCATTTCGGTTAGAGAGGCTTGTCACTCATCATCCTGCTGGGTACAAAAGCAGACTGTTGGGCCATAAAGTTTTCTTTAAACGCCAACCATTTGTCCTAGGCTCCTTCATCACTTGCAGTTTCAAGCAGAAAGCATCTGCCATATGGAATGTGGACGGAAAAGGTGTGTTGTGGGTTAGCCGAGATTATAGTTTTATTTCCTTTATTATGACTAATAAAGTGGGTCGTACGTTCGTACTTCCAGTGATTGCTTCAGGATCGATCTCTAAGAGCGCTTTTTTTTTTTTATTCTATTGAATGAATATAAAGTGGAGTTCTCTCTTTAATATACTAAATACTGCCAACGCAACTCGTTCAAGGGTAATTTAAACACTTCAACCAAAATAGACTTATACTGTACATTAATCAACTTAAACAAAAAATAATATATACACGTGCACAAATACCTCTTAAAAAGGGTTCTTAAGTCCCGTTACCGACACTCGGTTTCTGGTTGCTTTAAGGGAGAACAATTTACTTAAAAAAAATTCGTCTTTAAGATTTACAAAATAATCTACGTTAAATGCAAGGGGACATGAAAACAGAATTGATTACTCACATAAGGTATTGGTGTTTATCCAGATAATCCCAACGAAATACCTTCAGTCGAATCTTGTCCGGAGAGGCGTCGTGAGTGTAGTTTATTTGCTTCTCAATAGAGGGCGTTACTTCGAACGAAGGGTGGACGTGTGACGTCAGGCGAAATTCCGAGGCTCCGGAGAAGCAGGAATCAAAACCAAACGACGATTGAGAAGGCGATGAGTCAGTCTTTTATGACCTTGAAGAGGTTTTCTCAGACGAGGCTTGAAGCTAGCTGCATGATTTTCTAGCGATTTGATTTCGCTTGTAGAGCTTCTCTTTTGGGTAAGAAATCTATCTAGTTTGTCGTGTCAAACTCAGATAAGGTAAGATCACTTGAAGATCTTTGGTAATCGAACTGTGCCGACGGTACTTGGAGGTAAGATCACTTGCCGATCTTTGGTAATCAAACTGTGCCGACAGTCTTGGAGGTAAGATCACTTGACGATTTTTGCTAATCGAACTGTGCCGATTATACTTGGTGCAACCTGGCATTGCCCAAGAAAATGAAAGTTCTTTTTAATTTGCTGGGGAAATTCTATCCCGGCAAGTTCTTATCGATGTCGTGACCAAACGAGAATTGTCTTATTTTTCTCCTGACGAAAGGTTTTATACTGGAATTACTCCCGCGGGTTAATGGGAATGGGAGGGGGGTAGCAAGGAGAGACCCGAAGGGGCCCTGGCTCTTAGGCGTCTGTTATTTCTCTTCCTAGACATTTTAAAATTAGGGAAAGTGGATCTCATGTTGAATCGACAGACGTGGGTATCAATTCAGCCGTGCTTGGCGTCGTGGCGATCTGGGAGAGCGTAATACGAGATCGACAGTTTGAATTTTTGACTTGTTTGTTTATAAATACACCTTCGGAGGGTAGGCCTTTTGAGTAGTGGTCAGGAATAACTGTCTCCTAAATTTACCAATTTTATCGTACTTGTATGTAACCGGAGACTGGGTAAAGTAGCTTATAGAAACCCAGGTGTTTTTTGTTTTTCTTTCATTGGTTTTCTTCGCGATGAGAAATACCTCGATATATATATATATATATATATATATATATATATATATATATATATATATATATATATATATATATATATAATATATATATATATATATATATATATATATATATATATATATATATATATATATATATATATATATATATATATATATATATATATATATATATATATATATATATATATATATATATATATATATATATATATATACACTCGCAACTTCTTAACTGCCTCAGTTAACTCGTATATCTCTACAACATGATTACTCGGTGATCGCTCTCGCCCAGGCACTCTCACACGCTGAGTCAGGATACCATCTCGTCCTCAGTGGTAAACGCCAAGTCTAACATGTTATCACCCTTCGTTGACTCCTCAACCCACTGTGTCAGGAAGTTATCCTGAGCTAACTCAATTAGTCTTCTCCCTTTAGCATTGCCTGACCAGTTCCTCCAGTCAGTCCCACGGCAGTTGAAGTCACCAATTACCAAACTCGTCGATGAGCTTTGCCTACAGGCTTGAATCTGACTCTTCTCACTGTCTTTGTGGCTTGTACAGCACCACTGCTCGATAAGATGAGCTGGTAAGATCTATGTCTAGCCCTAAAATCTCGTGACCACATCTCACCTTACATTCGACAGTGCGAAAACAATTACGGATGTATACCATAACTCCGCCGCCCTCTCGACAAAGTCAGTCATGGTGGAACATTGCATAACCGGGGATCGCAAACTCACCCTCGAGATCTCGATTGTCAATATGAATCCACGTTTCTACGATCGCCACGATATTCATCCGGTTATTGGAGGCCAATACTGCCATAAGTTCGTCCCACTTGTTCCATATTGACCTCACCTTAAAAAATAAAACTTTTAGGGAACGCTAGCTAGTCCGCATGTTCCCTCCGCTAACGCGTTTCCAGACAACTCGGTTGGAGTGTTTTCAGATGTGGACGCATCACCATAAGCACCTTCCTAGTTGCCTGGGTCTTCTTCCCTTGGGACCGGTTTTTCATCACCTGCAAGTCTTCTATTGCTCCTCTCGGGGCTCGTCTTGAGTCCCCTGCTCGTTGTTACCTATCGAGTGACCGCCAGGCTCGTTCCGTGCAACCCTCGACAATAAGAAGGCATTCCTGTCGATTAACTTTGCCAGAAACTTCCTTCTTCGGTCGTTTAGGTGGACCCCGTCCTCCTTGTATAGGTTATCTCGTCCGAAGAACAAGTTAACCGGCTCTACAAATTTAACTCCTGTAAAGGCACATAGGTGACTTAGACGTTCGTTGATGCCAAGAAGTTTGCCATGTGCGTGTGCTGTAGTAAACTTTCTGGGTAGATTCCACGGGCATGGCCTTGCTGGTTTTAGGGAGAAGATTCTCTGAAATCTTCATCGTTGTCTTTAGTATATGTTCATTTTGCCCGACTTTACCACCTCTAAGGAAAAGGTTGTTTCCACTGACCAGAGGCAAGTACGGAGCTCCTGGAGAAATTACGTACCTTCTTAACTTCGTTTCGAGTTGCCTCATTATCCGTCCCGGGGAGGCATCGTACCTCCCATCTGTAGTACTTTCCCCTACCCAAGTGGTACTGAAGGCCTCTCATATGTGAGTCTACCGCCACTACGTCCTCGTCCGACAGGACGGCAAAGCGATTTAGGGTTTTCAAAGGATCCTCTACGGCAGGGGAAGTCGTCTTATGCTTCTTCTTCTTCTTTTTCTTCTTACCCCTCTTCTTTTTTCTCGTTACTTCCTGGAACTCTCCTTCTTTCGAGCCCGTGCGCCTAACCTCCACTGAACTCTTTACTGCCGGTGCTGATGAGCTCCTATCGGCCGGTTCACTGGTACTCCTCTCGCAGCGCTACCTATCTTCTCTTTTTCCTTCGCTTCTTCTTCTTTGTGTTTGTCTGAAGATTTACTGCAGCAAATTCAATAGGAACTCCTGCAGCCACAGGGTTACCGTTCTCGATATTTTGGGAGTTCGTTCGAGGTTCACCCAAAACAGAAGGTCTCGCCGTCTCATAGTTTGCTGCGAATCTGACAACGTCAGCATACATCTCCCCTCCCTGCTCTTCGTGTTCTTCTCTTAGCCCGACCGGGGTCTTTTCGGCGAGCATCCTGTCCGGATCGAGTGGTATTGCTCTCTTCCATAGTGTCCGCCGCAATACTGTCCGCCTCGACAGCTCCTCTATTCTCGTTCCCATTCCTTAGAGGTGACCTGGAGATGACACATCTCCGGAGTTCATCAACTGCCTCTTGAAGTTGGCCCACAAGATTCCTCAGGTTTGTCAATTCCAGAATGCAGTTTTCTTCGAATTGACCAACGTGATTACTCACTAGAGAGAGAGAGATAAAAAAAAGCTGACAGGTGATAGATAGAGAGAAGAAAAGAGCACAGATAGATAAAGAGGAGAAACTGGGGGAAACAAGAGACACGGATCGGATAGAGAGAGAGAGAGAAAGATAGATAAAGAGAGAAAGGGAGCCCAGTTAGATAAAGAAGAGAAAGAGGGGGTAAAAAATTAGAAATAAAAAGAGGATAAATATAAGGAGAAAGGGAGTACAGTTAGACAAAGCTGATAACGAGGGATGAAAGAAGAGAGACAGGGAACGGAAGGAACGAGAGAGAGAGAGAGAGAGAGAGAGAGAAAGAAAAAAGGAGCATAGTTAGAGAGAAAGAGAAAAAGGAGAGATGATTTATATAGAGAGAAAGGAACAGATAGATAAACAAGTGAAAATGGGACCGAAAGAAGAAATAAAGAAGGGAGAGAGAGGTAAAGATGGATGGTGGATAGAGAGAGAAAGGGAGCAGAGTAAGATAAAGAAGAGAAAGGAACAGATAGATAAACAAGTGAAAATGGGACCGAAAGAAGAAACAAAGAAGGGAGAGAGAGGTAAAGATGGATGGTGGATATAGAGAGAAAGGGGGCAGAGTAAGATAAAGAAGAGAAAGAGGGGCGAAATAAGAGAGAGATGCAATGAAAGGAGAGTGAGAGAAAAATGAGAGATGATAGCTAGATAGAGAAAGGGAACACAGATAGATAAAGAAGACAATGAGGTTATGAAAGAAGAGAGACGTAGAACGGAAGGGGAGAGAGAAAAACACAGAGAGGATAGATAAAGGGAGAAATGGAGCACAGTTTGATAAAGAAAAGAAAGACAGGGGTGGTGGAAAAAACGAAAGAGGGAGAAAAATGAGAGATAATAGATAGAGAGAAAATGGAGATAGATAGAGAAGAGAAAGAGGGTTGGGGCGAGAAAAGGAATGAATGAAAATGATCAGAGAGGGACAGGGGTGATGGAGCCTAGAAGTAACAATCATAAGAAGAGAGATGGACAGAAAGACGTATATAGAGAAATGAGAGGGGGAGAAAAAGACATAAAGGAGAGAGATAGAGAGAGAGAGAAGTGGGGGGGGGGGTGATAGACCGGCAAGAAAGGGCATGTGAAATACCCCGGAATTCTTACAAGAAAACGAAAAACGACTTAGCTGTAAGTTTGCTTGAATGGTGAGGACAGTAGGGCTCGCTGTATGGCTGGAATACATTCTTGGTTAGTCAAATGCTTCGATGTGATTATTGTTCGAGCGCAATAGTAATAATTCACTTCATCAATAAAAGAATGTCACGAAGAGTGGAGAGAGAGAGAGTGTGTGTGTGTGTGTGTGTGTGTAGAGAGAGAGAGAGCGAAAGAGAGAGAGAGAGAGAGAGAGAGAGAGAGAGAGAGAGAGAGAGAGAGAGAGAGAGAGAAAGTTGATATAGAGTGGAGAGAGAGTAAAGAGAGTGAAGCGAGAGATTGGATATATAGAGTTTATGATGGAATGGAGAGAGATATATGGGAGAGTGGGAGATAGTTGAGATAGAGAAGGAGAGATAGGGAGAGGGAGGAAGATGGACGTGGAGGGAAGGAAAAATAGATAGATAGATAAGTAGGTAGGTAGACAGGCAGCAGGTAGGTAGGTGGGCGGGTGGGTGGGTGGATGGATGGATGGATAGAAAGAGAAACAGAGAGAGTATGTGAGAGTGAGTGTGCATGTGGATGGATGGATGGACAGATAGAGAGAAAGAGACAGAAAGAGTGAGAGTGAGTGCGTGCGTGTGTGTGTGTGTGTGGATGGATGGATGGTTGGATAGATAGATACAGAGAGACACAAATAGATACATAGAGAGCTACAAGGAAAATAAGTACCCTAGAAGACTTTACGGTCCATTCAATGAGGGTACCTTTGGACTAGCTGTCGAGCGAGCACATCCCCGCTCAATTGCCTTACGTCCTTCCTAAACGGCCACTTTTCAAGGCTTTGTCTAGTCTTGATTTGAACTCGTCAACTGTTAACAGAATTGCTGTTGACAACCTCCACCGGAAGTGCATTCCAGCTACCGCAAATACTGTATGTGAAAAATTTCCCACACAGATCGCGGTTGTAACGCTTCAGCTCAAGTTTAAAGCCGTGATTTCTTGTTCTACTCTCATTAAGGCTGAAGTCAACTTTTTCGAACCCTCGAATTATTTTGAAAATTTTTATGAGCTGACCACGCAGTCTACGGGCTTCCAACGAGAACAGATCTAATTCCCTTAATCTATCTTCATAACTTTTATGTCTAATAGAGGGAATTAGTTTGGTTGCCCTGGCTTGCACGTGTTCCAATCTCGTGATGTCCTTTCGAAATGAAGGACTCCAAAATTGTACGGCATACTCCAGGTGCGGTTGGACAAGTGAATTGTACAGACAGAGTACTATTTCCTTGTTCAGATATCCAAACTGTCGCTTTATATAACCTAGCATCCCTTGGACTTTCTTCTCCGCCTCAATACACTGCCTCGAGAATCTGAGATCACTAGTTATAGTTACACCCAAGTCCTTCTCAGTGTCTGTGGATTCAAGAGCAGTGCCCTTAAGTATATACTGAGATTGGGGGTTTCGGTGGCCGATATGCATCACTTTGCATTTGTTGACGTTAAAAGGCATTTGCTACGTGTCCGACCACTCCCCAATCTTCCGAAGATCTTGCTGCAGCCGGACAGTATTTCCTTCCTTTGCAACGTTCATACCAAGTTTGGTATCCTCGGTAAATTCGGAAATCTTCGCAACTACGTCACCATCCATATCATTAACATAGATGATAAACAGTAGTGGTCCCAGGATAGAACCTTGGGGAACACCGCTAGTTACGGGCGCCCACTTAGAAGTTTGTCCATTCAACACTACTTGTTGCCGTCTGGCTCTTAGCCAGTTCTTCATCCAACCAGCTACATTTCCGTAAATGCCCAGCGCACGCACTTTACGGAGAAGGGGGCGGTATGGTACCTTGCCAAAGGCTTTTTGAAAGTCTAGGTAGACAACATTCACGGCTTTATCCCGATCATGCTCACTGAAAACGAAGTGGAAGAATTCTACAAGGTTCGTTAGGCATGACCGGTGCCTTCGCAAGCCGTGCTTGGAACTCTTCAATAGCAGGTTTGACTCCAAATATGACGTTATATTGTCCACCATGATGATTTCCATGAGTTTACCGACTATCGAGGTTAAACTGATAGGTCGGTAGTTCGACGGTTGGCTTCGGTCTCCTTTTTTGAAGATCGGAGTCACCTCCGCCTCACGCTAGTCTCCAGGAATGCGTCCAGTCCGGATCGAAGTGTTGAAGCTTGTGGTCAGATGTAATGCCACCTCATCACGCACTTCTTTCAACACTTTAGGGGGAAACCCGTTCGGACCAGGGGACTTATTTGTCTTTAGGTTGAAGAATTTTTCCTCTACTTCGGCTAGGGTGAAGTCCATTTCCTCCAGCTTCTCACCCAAGTGAGACTCAATGGTCTGGGAGATGGTACCACGCTCTTCAGTGAACACTGAAGAGAAGTAGTCGTTTAGGAGGTTTTCATTTTCTGCATCCGAGTGCTTTATTGCACCCTCCTCATTTACCAAAGGGCCAATCATGCGGCGGATTGGTTTACGGCTGGTTACATAACCGAAGAACTCCTTGGGATTCTGTTTACACAGTCTCGCCACTCGGAGGAGCTCCGAGTGGCGAGACACGTTTCGCCGACTTTATAGTGGACTTCACTCTCTTTGCTAGCCTACGGTACTCGTCAAAGTCACCAGTAATCTTTGACTGGCGGTAGACAGATCTCTTCTCCCTCAGTAGTTGACCAATTTCTCGATTGAACCACCTTGGTTGAACGGAAGACCGACGTAAGCTTTTCATAGGGATAAATTGTAATTGAAGACTCATGAACTTACTTCTGAAACTATTCCACACGTCTTCAACATTATCGCACCCTACCCATCTCACATCAGCCAGTCCTGCACGGAGACCTACGAAATCTGCCCTTCTCAAATCAAGTTTCCTCGATTCTCGCGTCGCGGACTCTACCTTGGGGACTTTAACTACAAATCTAACTAGTCGGTGGTAGTGATCTCTTTGCCTACAGAGAGCTCCTCAACGATGTCTTCCTCTGATGTGAAAACCAAGTCAAGAATATTATCTCCTCTCGTTGACTCTGTCACCCATTGAGTCAGGAACTCGCTATCCGCGAATTCCAGGAGTAGCGCGTTCTCGCCACAGGGTTCTCTGGTTTCTCAGTCAACCTGTGTGTTGAAATCCCCCATGACGATACACACTCTGTCTTCGACAAGTTCTCCTAGCAGCTGGAGAGAGAGAGAGAGAGAGAGACAGACAGACAGACAGAAAGAGTGAGAGTGAGTGGTTGTGTCCGCAGAGGGGATTTCATATACGAAACCTACGCTTGTTTCGAATTGTTATTTTATACCTAAAGAGAGATGAAACATTATTGAGACAAAAGGGGAATAGTTGAATTTCATTCGGCATGTTTTTTTCTAGAAGTATCACAAATATTATCAGTAAACTTGAGAAATTTAACCTGCGATTTATTCCCGTTTTTACTACCAAAATAATTTGTTTAGCTATAAATAAGCCCCCTTTATGAAATCATATTTGTACCCAAATTTGAGAAAGACTATTAATGTATTAAAATTTATCATCAATAAATGTCGGATCACCTATGATAGCAGCTTTTTTTAACGGATAAAGAATGGTTGGTGAACGTATGTAGATATTGATTGGAGTGAGTGGGTTTCCAATATATTTTAAAATCGGTTTATCCCGACTATTTTCGATATTAGGACAACTATAAAATTTAATTTTCCTTCACTAATGAGCATGTGCATTCATGAGTGAGAAAAGTTTATAAAATGATTAAGCTTATCGTTAATCTCTGAATCCTTCCATACAGTCATTTAAGACGATTCCATAGCCCCTTAAAAAAAAAAATATCCCTTTACAAAGTGGATGGATGGATGTGCAGGTGAAAACATGCAGGTACGTACACCGACGCGCGCGCATATGTGAATAAGGGAGAGTAAACGGGCCCCTTCATTACTAGGGTCAAATGATCCATTTTTTTTTCTGTCTAGTGAGAAACATCAGGTTAAACTGCTCTCTTTTGGATACATTCACTAAAGACGGATGTTATTGCAACAGTCATAACAACCTATCCTATGTTAAATTATATGTTGCAATGATGTAAAATGGGATACAATATGCTTTATATTTTTTAATAATTAAAATACTCTTCGTGATACTTGGAGGAGGGTAGGGGGAGGGGGCATTTACTTAGACTCAAACCAACAAATTTAAAACTTCTTTGCCTGGTGCTTGTAGAGGAAGGGGATTTGGGAGTGTGCAGTGTAGATGAGATTTTGACAAGCGCGGAAAGATTTTGTGTGGGAAAACGGTGTGGGGAAAATCTCACATGTCTTAGTCTTAATCACCAAAACCATAGGTATTTGAGGGATTGGGTTTGGTGAAAATTAACCCGGTTCCGTGATCAACGAACCTTACTGAAGTCATTATGCACGAGACCTAGGGCTCCATCCAATGGCAAAATAAAGGCGTACTTATTTTGATTGAATTCTGGGTCTTCAAGCATTTTTTCCACGTTATTGTACGTAAATCTCTTTACAACTTTGTTAAGTTGACCATATATAGAATCTTCTTCCGCTTGCTTAAGAGGAGAAAGAAAATAAATTAGTTGAAAATATTTGAGGGGTGATGGGAGCTAATATCAAAAACCTCGTCAATATAAATTCTTAGACAGTAGTTTCAGAAATAAAATCTCAATGAAACTTGAGGAACGAGTTTCTTTGCGGGTTTTATGAAGCGCCAATTAAGGCCTTTGAACCTTACTGAAAGGAATATAAAGATGTAGAGATTAATGTAGAAAAGGCCCTGTTGAATCAAAAGATTTCCAACATTTTGTGTTGTGGTGAATTTAAAGTCTAACCTTAATATAAGCAATTCTAGTGTAATGCTTTCTTAAAAATAGAAAATGAACGTTTCCGTGTTTAAAGCAAGAGCATTTGTTCGGTGTATTAATTCTCGTCCAATAAAAAAAAGCTAATTGCAGTTTAGATGATTAAACAGAATGATGATTTTTAAAGTTTGCTCTTAAAATGTGAAACCAGTTGTTTTTTTCGTGAGGCAATGCTTATTGTATGAGGTTCTTTAATTTCTTTTAATTTGTTTTCCTACGTTTGTTGGACCAAATGCAAGAAAAAAAACAAACTAAGTACACATTCCCTTTGGTTCGATTAACGAATATTTAAGTTATAATCGTTAAAAAAATGTTGTAATATGAAGTAATTCAACTGGAAGAAAATTGCTAGGTAACACTTCAGTTTCTGGGCGCACGGTAGGTGGCGCTGTTTATAGGCTACATTATATGTCTTATGACGTCAGACGGTAGCGTCAGATGTGAACAATTACGGCGTTATATTTTTTTGTATATGAGTATATACTGGGGGGGCTGCGCCCCCCAGACACCCCAAATTGATTGAAACTCAGGATCATTGCAGGGTGGTCCCCCCCGTAGTGATATCTCCCCCACGAGTAGTCCCCTTGAATTTACTGGGGGTTTTTTCCCCCAACAGCTTTTTACTGGCAGAAAAACCTAACCTAATGACAAACAATACTTACTTTTATAGGTTTCTTGATTAGTTTATGAGCCTCTAAATAATCTAAAAGTTTTTCGCGGTCATGCAAAATAAACCCGAATTCAAATAAGGAAGAAGCACAACTAGAGCACGAAAAAGCCATAACGAAACATAAAAAAATGCTAAGTGGGTTCTATTTATAGCTACAACGTTGCCAGTAAGAAGCTGTTATCGTTCACTGCGAAACAAAAAATACGAAAAACAAACAAAACAATAAAAGACATCAAAAAACCTTACCTAACTTAGAAAAAACTATAAACGAGCAGAGGCGCAGATATTTAGTAAATAATACAGACTAAAAGTTATAAATCCCCAAAACAACAAAAAAATATAACACCGTAATTGGCCACATCTGAAGCTACCGTCTAACGTCATAAGAGATATATTGTAGCCCAAAATTGTAGCCTACTAACAGCGCCACCTACCGTGCGCTCCAAATCTGAAGTATTAACAATTGCCTTACTATCCTTGGAAGCAATGCCTTATCAAAATGGTTTGGGATGTGTATAGACTTCTATCTTCAGAGGCATTCTATGTATAATTAGTCAAAACAGTTCTTAATTGAAATTAAACTAAACCTAAGAAAGTCACGAGATTTTGTATTCATTGATGCAGCTGACAACAGAAGGTCCCATTTATTCAGGCATTGATGGTTAGAAATAAAATATATATTATAAAGATAAAGAATTTGGTAAAAGTAAAAGGACCTTCTGATTGGTATACTTAAAGCAGTTAAAATTCAGATATCCGCAGATAATGTTAGTTTAGAATTAAAACGAAAGTGAGGCTGTACTGAAATGGTAAAGGCATTTGAACTAATTTGCTACCGGGCATACGCGTATCTCTGTGACACTTAAAATTAACTATTGACTTAATTTATTCGCATAAATATGCGCTTCAGCCTTAATGATTCTAATTGACAGTTCACTTTTAAATTCAGTCCACTTTCAAATAAGCATATTTTTTGAGAAAGGACAAGCCACAAATAATTGGGTCTACCGTCTAGCTGTACACGTTTGTCCACCTGAATTCTGAGGCCTCGCGTTGGCTTATTTCCTCAAATTTCCTCCTTATGCCAAGGCGAATGATTTTTGCCAATTCACCTTTTAAAATATATTTAAGTAGTGAGAATTTACCAATGCTCTGACGTGAGGGGGTAGTGATAGAGATGTATAAGGTAAATGTTTGAAAAAAGTTACGCTCGAGCTATCTGTTTCACACATTTTCACTCTCTAAAATCACTAAGTTCTTTGTGAGTCTCTTGTGAACAAATCATTTATTTCCATATTGTGTTTGGGCCTTTATTAATTACAATGGCCTAAAAAATTGGAGTTGTAACTAAGAACACCGAAAGAAAAATCAATTAACTTAATAAGAGATGGAACGGCCCCCCCCCCCAAAATAAACAACAATAACAAGACAACCTTGAGTAGAGAATCGAATGTGGTTTCTTCCGCCAGCATCAAATCCGGCTTCCCCCTGTGGTGAATCAGGTCCTCAATCGTCTCGAAAGGGATTTGAACAGTCTGGGTCATAAGCATCGCCTTGAGGTTACACTTGTAGGTCATTTGGATGATGAGGGCGAGGGGAAGCCAACAGGAGAGAAGAAGCGTGGCTAAGCCGATGTCTTGAAATGATGGCAAATCTCGAAAGACAATTTAGTTACTGGCAAAGCAAGATTTTCTCTACCTACCATTCCCAACCCTTGCGCACTGAACAAGGTCATAGAGATGTGGTAACTACCATTCTCCCCTCCACTTTGAATTTAAAGAGAAATACCAACGAGGGCATTCACGGTAAGAAGTTAGGTAGGTAACATTTGTAAGGAAAGTGGTGAAATTAGAGAAGGTGAAAACATGAGGAAGATTCACAGCTGCAAAGCTTACACTGAGTATTGGGGCCTAGAGGGTACATAAACTTCTAGGTGGTGCCCTTGACATTTCCTTGCGGGTTAGAGGATGAAAAGGAGAAGGGAAAAGGGGCGGAAACTGCGGGCTTATTCACCCCTCCCCGGAGCCCAAAGTGAGGGCGTGAATAGGTGGATGATTAGGTGGTAGCTTTTTGACGTCTAGCTTGCAAAATTTACCACCAGCCAAGAAAATCAAGGCTTGTAAAGAAGTTGTCAAAAAGTGTAAAGGCGGAATGTTTAGAAGGAATAAAGCCCAGGTAGTTTCAATTTAGTTTGAGACTACCGGGAGCAGTGGGGACGGAAGGGTGTGCTGCTACTAAAAGGGTGAGGTGTAACATTCTATACAGGTTCCTTGCACCCCTTTGCCGGATTTAGTACGAGTCAGAATAATGTAAATGTTTAGTAAAATCCCTTTATTAGTCTAGCACCTGAATCATGTCCAAAATATTTAATTCTAATGTTTGTTTTTATTTTTTCAGGTCTGCAAAGGGAAGAAAAATTTAAGTAAAATATTTGTATAAATTACATAATTATTATTTTCATTCCTATCAGTCCTTGATGAAAATACACAAGTGTTCTCCACGATTTATCTTTCATAATTTTCTCCGCTTATTTTTACCCTCCCCGCCATCTGCAACATTGCAACACACGTGTGGCCCCTTCTTGGCGTATAACTATACCAAGACATGGTAACATTTCATGTCTTACAGTACCGTCCAAAAATATCAGAACGTCTTAATTTAGATCACATGTGTCATAACTTTTGCCAGAGAAAATTCTAGGTTTCCCAAATTTGTGTAAGATAACCTACAATGTCCTACTTGTATAAATTAAGTGAAAGTATAGGTTAGGTAAATTTGGATGAATAAAACAAAAAGTTATCAGCAGATTAGTAATTTATTAAAAAAAAAATGAAGTGTTCAAAAAATGATCAAAACTCTTAGATTTCTTGTAGAGAGGACCCGCATTGTTTGTATATTAACTAGCGTTACTTCAATTTCTGGTACATTAGGATATTCTTTTGCCAGTCCTCATTCAGGTAGCCTGTCTACCAAATCTCTTATGCCTCTCGCTGTCCGTGAGCTGATGGTCTTCCAATTCGAATCATCAGAGGAAAGACTCAAACGCTCCAAAAGTGTAGTCCATCAACGTATGACAAAAATGGTTTATGCAAGACTAGTTAATCAACCCGAAAGCCACGGAAGAAATAAAAAAAGAGAAAACCGAGCCATTACCCAAATTGTGAAGAAGGGAAAGAAGTTTCAAGACGGCTGCAGCACTTTCTAGAGGTATTAATGAGATTTTGACTATCAATGTCTCCAGGCAGATATGTCATATCGGCGGAAGGAAGACAATCTTTACACTGGCACTCCCGCGATAAAGCCATTAATCAATACGTAGAACAATAAGGTTCGTCTTGCTTTCGCCACTGAACACGTTGCATGGACGGATGACCAGTGTAGTCTAATCCATCTAAGTGGCAAATCTAAATTCAATTTGCTCGGATATGATAACAGTTATTTGACCGTCGCAGAGCACGCGAAATATTATCTGTCGATTGCAACAAAAAGAGTGTGAACTTTTGCGGAGTAGATGTCATGGTCTGGGGCGTCATTTCAGTAGAAGGCTCTTAGGGGGCACAGTGAATGCACAGATGTACAAGGAATTGCTGCAACAGTATGATTTGCCACATATGATGAGCCCCGGAAGCCCACACTGCAATTTTTCTGTAGGATAACGTCCTCTGCCACACGGCCAAGTCAGTGAAAACCTCACTGGAAGACGAGCACATCACTGTTTTGAACTGGGATTCAGTCCAGAACTGAATCCCATTGGAAGGCACTCGAAGTTAGGTCAAAAGCGAGGCACCCGCTGTTCACGAACTTTAGGAGATTCTTCCAAATGAACGAAGCAAGACTAATGCACAGGAGTATCAACAGTTGGTTCGTTCCTGTGGCATCAGATGCCAAAGCATCATGGAGAATAAAAGCCTCCACACAAAATACTAATTACTTATAACTTGTACAAATGTTTTCCACTGATAATTTTATTGTTATATTCCAATAGAACTGTTTCTGCTGTCGTTTTAATCCTTTTGTACACTTCAATTTTTATAATTAATTGCTTATCTATTCATAACTTTCGTTTTATTTAACCAAATATGCATAAACTTTACGTATGCGTTATTTTTACCTGTAAGTTATTCTACACCAATTTTGGAATATGTCCTGATAGAAATACAGGCGTTCAACTTTTTGGGACGGTATTGTATGGTGTATAGACATTTTATTTCTATTATGTGTACATGTTATATGGGTTTCAAATAAAGACATATTTTTAAGTTCTCTTTCACCTTTTATGCGACCTACTTTGGGTTCGTGTTGTATCCACCTACCCACCTTCTGAGTTTCAGATATATGGTATTTGCAGTCCTTGTCATTCTTGATTTTCTGTTCACTATTTTAATTTCTTCACTAAGATTGTTATTTTATAGTTCTTATTTAATTTTCACTATTAAACAGTTTTATTTATACACTCATTAGTTTCTCACCTGTTATTATTATTAAACTTACTTTGGCCCATCATAGTTCCAAAAGTGCCCTGAAATGCCTTGAATCGAAGCCCTTGAAGCATAACTTCATCTTCACTTCTCCGAGACCTTAATCAATGCAATTCATATGAAATAAACAAAAAACAAAATACATCGGAATTATAATTGTTTCCCTTGACGAATAATTACTATGTTTAAAATTACTATTAGCAAATCTTCAATTATAAATATCCCCCCGAATCACTTATTAGATGCAAAGGGCCGCCAATTTTGGACTATTCTAGTATACCTCCTCTACCATTCATTTACTATTCTACTACCTGCCATCGTTCAGAATTTATGCAATCACTAATCTCCGCTATTAGGTGAGCGGTTCCTATCCTGTCGCAGAAGTTTTTATGTTCTAAGGAAACTTTGGCAGTCATGTTTTAAGCAAGCCCAACATATGCATGCTTACATTTGTCTAGCTTCAGGGTGGATTCGAACTTTGACAGGATTTTTGAATGCCAAATTGGTTACCACAATTCTTTACTTACCTCTTCAGGTATAGGACTAAATATAGGGCGAAAAAGAAAGCCAGTATGATGAAAAACAGCAAAAACCACACCTAGGAGACAGAAGGCAAAAATGTTATTTATTTATTTACAAAAAAAGTGAAAAGCAGCTATAAAGTATTCAAGTAGAATTTCACAAAGTAATGAAGTTAAGTGAAGTAAAAATGTGTGGAAGTTACAGATCAAGGGGAAATAAAAAGAGAGAATACTCGGGATCTTGTAAACTGGAGATCGGGTAGCGAAAACAGATACCCCGGCAAAGAGCCGGCAAAATACTTTTACTTCATTGGCGCACCCCTCTGGTGACACCCCTCTGGTGACTACCACAGAAGTAATCGCCCACGAAAAGAGTGAAAGGTTTTGCGGAGTGTCACGGAAAAGAGTATTTAGCCTTATTTTTAGGCTATGTTAAAAATAACAATAATAACGTGAAAAAAGAGGAAAAAACAAAACAAACGGAACGAAAAAATCCCAGCTAAGCTTCAACAACCAAAACCAAAAACCAAAATAGAGAAAAGGTATGCTCCAGCATCGGAGGGAGCCCCGCCCCCCTCCATGGCCCGAGCAGGCAACCAACACCAAATAACTATAAACAGGGCAGGAGTCCTACTTCCTCCAAATAACCAACAATGCCACAAACATGGTTGCACGAACCCGTCCCGAGGATAAAGGAAAAGCGGTAGTAACGTGCGCGAACATCCACATACTCGAACATAAAAAAAGAATGTGCCACACAGTCCGGTGGACCGTATAGTCTTGGCAGCATGGCACAGGGGAGCCCTCCATCAAATGGCGGGGGTCCAAGGAATCAGTTACGGCACGATGGCACGCAAATTTAGGTACCCTTCCGCCGTCTTCTATCACCTTTGCCAAGCTGTTCAAAGGGCTGAACTGATTACTGTCACGCAGTGAGTATGGAGAAGAGCAAAAAATTAGCGTACTCGTTAATGCCTCTATTTTTCGCAATACCTACATGTTCCTTAACCAAGCATAAGACAATCTCAACAAACATCCACTCCTCGGCAGTTGTAGCGTCATGAATAGTGAGAAACAGGCGGTGCGGGAATTCCAATGCCTCGAGAGGACTCAGGGCAATCTGACTCGCTATATATGACAATTTGCTCTCCAAACCGTGCCTGATGCGTAATATCCATTTTCGAGCGATGTATTGCAACCAGTTTTGCCGTAAAGACCCGCCCTCCCCCAATTCGAACAAGGGAGAAACGGCATGGAAGCCTTCCTATCTTCGGATTTTGAGCTATCTGTGTAAACTGTCACGGATCCAGCGTGACACGGCGCTGTGGAAGCTTTGGGGAATAGAGGCATGGCGACAAATGGTCAAGGATGGTATAACCAGGTTGCTGTCGTAAGCAGAACGAGAGGCCTCACCGGTCCAAGAGATATATCGAGCTCTCGAAGAATTTTTCTAGCTCTAAAGCTGAAAGACTTAGGGTGTACTTTGGCATCTCTCAGTGGCATAAGCAACTTCGAGTTCTGCCGCGTAAGCAATGAGAGACGTTGGCGACAGATTAAGGTGCCGGGGGGAGGCTTGCAAGCGCGTAATGCACTGTGTAATACGCATACGAACCCATCTCCCCAGCATTTACATGCAGCTATCAATAGGGGAGGTACAGAAGACAACAATCACTAAACGGAGACCGGTGTGATGGATTGAGTCCACCTTCCGCAATATGCTTTTGGCTGTTGATGTGTAAAACCCGCATCCGAAGTCAAATTTCGAAAGAACAAAGTATATGTATAGAAGTAAAGCAGTAGCCCTAACAGCGCCCTAAGTGCTAAACGTTACAAATCGAAGAATGAACATGGCGTGATTACAAGAGACCCTAAAGCAGCGAATATTAGCCTCACACGTGAGGTGTCAATCTGAAACAGGAGCAAGGAAACGGTGTGACTCTAACACATCTAGAGGGATGCCATTTAGGAAAAAGCCAGGGTTGGGGTGGATTCGAGGATGGAGGCAAAAGTTCAGCACCTTACTCTTGGCCAAAGAAAACCAAAATCCGCACGCTTCAGCATAGCAATAGAGGCCATTCAATGACTTTTGGAGTCGGGGCTCCAGAGAAATCATCTCTGCATCACGAAAAGAGATCGAAAGGTCATCTAAGTAGAGCGTGGCAAGACCATCTTGCATTAGCAATAAAGGGAATACCTTTGATGTTCAAGGCAAGAGAGTGATACTGAGGACACACCTCTGCGACACGCCGTCCTCATGTCCTAGTTGACAGAAGAGAGAGCTCCCCACCCGGAAGCGGATTCTACGATTTCGCTAGACTTGAAATATGAAGACTGGTCGGTGTCCCATCGCCCCATAGTGTGGAGGATCTTCATGATCCCTTACCGCTATCGGGTATCATAGGGTTTTATAGGTCGAAAAAAAGCGGGGCGAAGTGGGGTCTACGAAGGAGCAGAGCATCCGACGTGGAGCGGAACTTATGAAAACTGCTCTACTGTACTAGAGACAGGCTGCCTCTTCTATCCAGGAAATAACTTAACCTAGCATTTTCGCACTTCTCTATCAACGTGCACACACAAAATATTATAGGAAATGAGTGGAAACCGATCGGAATAGAGTGATCTTTCCCCGGCTTGCGAAAAGCAATCACGGTAGGTATTCGCCATGAGTCTGGAAAGACACCCCAGTCCAAACCTTGTTGGAAAAAATCTACAGAAAGGCAATGCTTCGCTCAACCAAGTGTTGAAACATGGCGTGGGGGATCTAGTCCGGACCTTGGGAAGTATCTGCGCAGAAAGCGAAGGCAAGAAGCAGCTCGCGTAACGTAAAGAGTTAAATGAAGGGTTTCCGCCTCTCGAGGTAAATTCCCGTAAAGTCCAGACATGGGCCATATATGATTCCTATTTTTGGCTCCGGTGAGGGAGGGCATGCTAAGCGTGCAGGCGCGAGCCAGGATGGCCTTATAGACCAAGAACCCGATAGCCCGATGCAACCAGGCTCGTCGAAACCACATGTCTTAATATTTTGAGCCGCAGTAGAGGCGTTACTGGCCAAGTGCGTGCGCGTGGCCGTCGCTCACCACGATCGTCCAAAACAAATTTCTTAGCGAATAGCATTTGTCTCTGTTGTTTTGGGTTTCCTATGTTATATCTGGCACAAATATCAGCCGAGGAGACCAGATAACTGACGACGAAACCGATGCTCAGACACGAGCTGGAGCCGACGACGATCCTGGATAGAGAATGCGGAGAAAACGGTCGCGAACGACTCCGTCACGGGCGTGGAGGTCAGTGATGCCGGGCCTCTCCTCCTGGAGGATATGAGTGTACTCCCTCGAGAACTGGACACACTTTCACACCTTTGAAAGAGCAGACTTTCCGTTTATTTAAGACATGTAAGCCCACCAAGAAGAGCGGCATGCTTAATTCGAAATATAGCGAAGCCTAATACCCGCCCGAAGAAAGTTAAAACTGTGAAATCGTTCAAGCAGAGCTTATAGCACATAAAAGTGCATGTAGCGCTTCTCTCTGAAGGCTGTCTCACACTCGAACGACCATCAAGAAAGCAGACGGAGTGCAAAACGGCCATACGCTCTAGGAATGGTAACCTGGCCCACGGTGATGAGGTTGCAAGAGAAGAAATTAACGGCATCATCCGCCGAACTAAACTCCTCGAATGGGATAGAGAAATTAGACATTTCCTGAAAGGTAGGGCATCGCGCCAGCTTCAAGTACCACCAAGGTAGTTTCTCAGGTGGCAACTGCTTTGAAAATGATATTTGAATAGGAAAGTAATTACTATCAAGCTGTGCATTAGGAAAACATGGACAGATCGGGACAAGAAAATTAAACAGTTCTAGGAGAGTGATGCGTAAACTTATCTGCATTTAAGACGCATACTGCAAGGAACCGTCCCCTGAGATTAATCGTGTAGTCCTCCAAGAATTGATGCGTACGGTTAAAATCTCTGAAGAGGAGAAAGGGCCTCGGCAATCGTGACAAGTTGCGGCGGGGTTCCACTGCATCAAAGTAGGCTAACGATGTACTGTACGCTGAAATAAAGGTATATCTACTATCCTGATGGAGCTGCACTACCACTGCCTTGCAGGAGGTATTTAAAGCAAGAATAAAAAAGTAGAAATCATGTCAGATGTAAATTTATCATCCACCTGCCATGTCCCATCCCATGGTGGGAAGGTTACAAAACCCTTATACCCATGAAGGTAGGTTAGGTAGTACGGACCCAACACGGCCTTCTGGGTGCAAATGAAAATTGGAGGATTTGAGCGAGTTCGTAGCATTTTCATTTAAGGACAATGCCTTCCAGGCCTATCTTCTTCGAACAGAAGATCCTCGTGGGTCTTTGCCTTCCCAGAGGCTTTCGGCCGATGAAGGTGACGAAGGTGCTTTGAGTGCTTTTGTAGATTGAGGGAGAGGGGTTGCGCTTGTAATGCTACTCTTCTCCTCCACCTGCCTCAGATTTTTTGGCGGGCAGGGCGATCGGGGATTCGGGACTCTCTCGTATTTTGGAGAGGTGCGAATCCCTTAAGCATCCCTTTCGGCCTTTGATGTGACCGAAGTTGCTGAGGCTCTCTTGGTGGTGTTTTCCGGACATAGGACAGCCTTAGAATTCATCGAAGAAGTTCTCAATGCCCCCTTCATGGGATTTGCCTCCTCTGAGGCTGATGACTCAATGGAATCGCGCGCCCGCTTCGTCTTACGAAAATTTATGTTTGGGAGAAAGCGAGCCATAGTTTGAGCCGTGACGGGGTGCCAGGCCTGGTTCCTTTGTCAATCGAAACGAAATTCAGTGCACAACCTAAACAGCTAAGAACTCTTTCTCTAAAAGATACGAGGTTTATTGCTTTGAAGCAGTTGAATGTGGCTCGTCGCAACTCACACAGTTAGGCCAACTCTTCGGTAAAATATGCCAGTGCGGTCTTACCTGCACTAACGAGTCATTAAGGGTTGTACAGTATGGATTTATAGTAGAAGCCTCCGCACGGTAGGCTGCATTCACCAAAAGGGGCCATTGCGAGAAACGGGTGACTTTCGGTTCCCTACCAGAATCTTAGCGAGAGCCTGACGCTGGTGGAACGTGTCCTCTGGACAGCATGCTACAGTCAGTCGAACGGATCACAAGAAAGCGTTTGAAGAGGGTAGGCTCGAAAACGACAGGAAACACTTTAATGATGGGCCCCGGCTTCCTCAATGCTTCACTCATCTCACTTTTGCATGTCTTTTGAGACTTACAGTCTTAATCTGGTCTCCCTCCAAACAATCTGAGTACCCATCCGTCCCCTGACCACCCACCTAGAAGGAGAAGAACCCCTATTCTTTTTCTTCTGTTTTGAGAGGATAGCGTGGAGAATACCCCTTCTCCTGCTCAGAAGATGCACCAAGGACGGATGGGCTAGCTTCAACCTTATCCTTCTCCAATGTACAGAATGACTTAGCTGTCCTGGAGGCCAACTCGAGGGATGAAGTCTCCTTCTCTTTTTGAGTCCTTAAGTGATTTTGTTTTCTTAGGAGAATTTTTCCTAGGAATGGACTTAACATCAAAGGTGTGTCACCCAAGAAATTATTCGCTCTCGGAGAAGCCCTGTCACTTGGAACACGGGGAGGCAGCAAGTCATAGTCCATGGCTACATCAGTGGGGGCCTCCATCTACCCTTCTCCCCCGAGAAGTCTAGGATTTGACTTGAGGGGATAATTTGTCGTTGGGGCGGGTATGCTGAACTCTATCGAGAACAAGGTGAGGGGTTGCAGACATACTGTCCAAGGGCAAACTCACCATTCTTGGATCTAATAAGGTGGGCAGCAGGGTCCCTTAGACATCACTACTCCTTGACCACCTCTAAAGGGCTTCGCTCATTGGGAACGAGACTCCAAGCAGCACTGTCTCTACGGAGTTTTTTTTTTGCTTTTGGCGGACCTCCAGAAAAGAGAAGAGTGGTACGCCGCAAAGGAAGTGTGAGGGAAAACACCCTCGCCCGTAGATATATGTAAAACAGGGGGAAACTCCTTCTCCGCTAGGAGCCGTAGTGTAGCCTCTGAGAAATAGTAGGGGCGTGCCTCCCCTATAGAAGTTGATTTGTCCGATACAAACTCGGAAGATGGTAAAGGGGCAACCACTTTACCACATTCCCATGAGAGGAGAGGCGCCATTTCACCGGTTGAAGAGGTGACTTGAGTTGTCTCGTACTTTCCGATGGCTAAGGGAGACGAAGGCACGCTTAGAGGCGGCTCTTCTTTCGCCAGCGGAAATTCTTTATTTTTCTTTACTTTAGCTATATTAACAGTTAAAAAGAAAAGAGATGCATTGGAAATTGATAATATGACCTCCCAATCCCTCGAGTGGCTCAGTGAAAAATCCCCATGATATCAGAAATGTCTGGAATGTTATCACAGGGCACCCCTCCCTGCTGGAGGCAAAACAGACAAAGTCAGGAAGGAGCGGAGGCGGTTGTTGTCCTTGGCCTGGATCATCGTTTATTAAAAGGGCTCGATCACGTCATAGTGTAGAAAGCCTGCTCCATCTTCATTTACAAAATGACCCCAACTAAGAAATATTTAGTGCTTTATAGCATTTTTGGAATACAGTTGAGTGTTTTCACATTGGCCGTCTGTGACATCTATGAAAATTTATATTATGTATCCAGGTGAAATACCTTCTACATTACCCTATTCGGTTCCTGTGAATTTTACAAAAGCTAAAATTACTTAACTCTATATTTATTCATAACTAGAAGTGTTCAAGACTTTAAAAGTGGAGTAGGACTTGCGAGCTTCTAAAATGGACGAGGAAGTCTGGCACTTACGAAATGGAATAGGGATTATAATACTTTTAAAAGGGATGAAGAATGCTTCTTTCATTTGTAGATCTACGATGGAATTTTGTTTGCATTCAATTCTTTACATGCTAGACCAAAGGACTCTGCTAAATATGTTTAATAAGTATTGCATGGGAGGTAGATTACAATGCTCTTGGTGATATACTGGCACGAACCACTGGATAAATGGATTTGTACATACATCCCTGGTACTGAGATTATTACATAGACTTAAAATACAGTTGCTGAAAAATGTGTGGAATATGAGGTGCCCGCTTGCGGTATGTATTAATAAATGTATTGATGCACTAAATATGTGATAGAAATTTTAGGTCTTGTCAATCATTCATTTTTATTTGATAAAAAATCGAGAACGAATAATGAAATCACGACTCTCGAGTTTTTGAAAAGAGGTTAGCAAAAGTAGGAATAAATTTAGGTTGAGGGGGAATATGTAAAAGATACATGACTTAAGTAGATTACATGGGGTGCTAGTCACCGATAAATGGCACAACTCTTCTGAACCTGCAAGCATTCTGAAATGGAAGCAGGGCCTGAGTCTTATCGTTGATACATTGGCGTGAAGCGCCTCGATACTTGATTCTTCCATGCTTCCCTCGCGTGTCACGTTAGGATGATTGACTCTTCTGTTCTGCCATCGGGCAATCTCCGACTCACCTGGAGGGAAAATGGCTTGATGAATCCCATAATGTTCGGTTCCACTTGTGGGTATTTATAGTAGACGGCCTGGCGAATGACAGCCGTGGGTTCACTCAAGTCCACGACCTTACTTCGTTCATACGTCATGGTGCCTCCCGTCACAAATATGTCGTATTCCTGTCCAAGAGGAGAAAAGAAAACAATGAAACCAACGAGGCCTTTTATGGAAGAAAGAGGAGGGATAAGCGTATTGTAAGATCTAGGAGCAATAGCACTGAAAAAGGCGAACTCATCTTTTCCTCCTGGTGGTTACTAATGGAGGCATAAGTGTTGAGTAAAGAACAAAAAAAGGAACATGGTACCGAAATCGATAAAGAGGGAGTAAATATGAACAATGATCTAGGATGAAATGGAGAGTGAAGGGCACAATTGGGTCTTTTCTGTTTGAAAGCCACAATGTTTAGAAGAGGCGAGAACGCACCTGAAGGTGCCGCAACTCGAGCCACGTGGCTGTTGAAAACCTGCCGAGCTAAGCATGGGTCTTGCTATAGTTTTGTTGTAATAGCAGCTTTAAGAGGGAAAATGGGATGGAGAGTCACATAAAGAGAGAAGAAAAAAATTAACATCTCAAAACTTAATGGTAAGCTTACATTTATTTTATATTTTTTGGTTTAGGCTGGATTAAGTTAGGTTAGATTAAGTTAGGTTACATTTATAGGTAGTGCCAGTGTAGGATAGGGGAGGGAGAACGGCATACCTGTATCTTTTTCTCCCACTTTCCTTTTTCATTTCATTAGGTTTTAAATACAAAACTCGACTACCTTGACAATACTTAACTAATCCCCAAACCCTCATAAGTGTTGACGGGGAGGGGGGGTTCTTTGAAACCAGGATCGTGTCCTTGATCGGGTGAACAATTATACCTGCAGCCAAAATCGTTCCGTCACAGCAATATGGCTCACTTGAGTAAGCCATTCTTCTTTCGGCGAGAAATGTAGCGGTCAAACAGAAAATACCCTTTAATTTGGTTGAGAGCAGACATGACGTGGTTCTCACAGCCACATCAAGAACTAGTTCCTACAAGAGAACCCAGGGACTCAAAATACGAAATTGAACCCCAACCTTGATCATATATGCAAAGAAAGAAAGGTCATATCAAATTGTTGTTCCGAACACGATGTTTGAGTGTGTGGAAGGGTCACGAATCTGAACCAAACAAATGATAGACTTCTCATCTACCATTCCTGAGTCCAAGTATTTATGTTATTTCTCCCTCACACTCACACACATAGACACACCCCTTGTGTGCGTGTCTTCGCAGTTATTATTCGAGATTCTTGCTTCCTTCGTTTGTGTGGAACGGGCGCTCACCAAGAGAAACCCTGAGACATCGAGGGGCCGAACCCTCCGCCCTGCTTATCCAGACCACCTCCCTTCTCTCGACCATCTTTTGGCAATTCTTACAATGGACGGATAGTTAGCACCGACTAAATTATAATTACGTCCTCCACAACCATGAGAACCTACGTAAAACTCAATTACTCTAGGGTTATTTAAGCCTATTGCGTCAGGTACATTACTTCTGGTACAATCTTCAAACACGAATCATGGCACTTACACCTCTGGCCATGTATCCGATGGCACCAGTGTAGGATCCATTGGCAGTTCTCACTCCGAATTGAAATGTAGGAGAGGGCTGAACATCGACACTAGGAGAATATTTTTTATTATCATTGTTATTACGAGGGTATGTTCATTCACTATGACACTAATAAAAATAAAAATAACTGAAGAAATAAACTAAAGAAGCGATACGTTAGAGAGATAAAGGAAAAATTATTACCAGAAGTTGTACTTTTTGGCCGCTTCACTCAAAATGTCAACGTTGATGCCGTAAAAGTTTTTCTCGTCTTTGGGGTCTAGCTTGTAGACGTAGGGGTACCACTGTCGGGGAGACAGAACAGTAAATGATTGGACAAGATTATGTAAAGTGGCGCAAACCGATATCAATCTCTCTCAGCAGCTAAATCACAACCAAAATAGTTTTTCGCCCCTTGGATCGACTCTGAGTGGAATATGAAATCCCCTCTTCCTTTTTTTCTCTTGAACCTCTTTGCGGGGGAAGAAAAACAACTCTAGCATAAGATAATAATAATCGAAATAACAAAATAAGAGCTTAGAACCCACTGTAAGAAATGGAGTTATAAGTGGATAATGAAATGCAAAGAAAAGAGAAGTGGAGACAAAGAAAGGAAAAAGTATCAGCTGGCTGATGTCGGCGAATTGAATGTTCAAGCAGCCCTCATTTCTAACTGGTGATATATCTGCGGTGTAGGTGAGAGGAAGAAAACTGACAGCGAGCTTAAATTCGTATCTCTGGTGGCGTCCTACTTCCACATAAGCAGCCTCTGCATTACATAATATCCTTTTTATCTTATTGTTCATTCCCAGTCTGAGTATCCTGAGTTGCATAACTATCTGCCAAACTTTGTCGAATGCCTTGGACACGTCCCCACACACGATTTTCTCGCTTATTTTCTGTCTCTTTGTTTTCACAATCTTCTCCTCTAGAATGTTACCTAGGACCATCTCCGTGCTTCTGTTTTTCCTGAAACTAAATCGGCAGCTGTTGCTTAGGTCTTTATCATGCTCGCTTCCCCAGTGCGCACGGTTCGAATCCCACCCCTGTACGGAAGATTTGCGAATTAGGAAATAATATTTCCGAAGAAATATTTTCCCGTTTTCTGTTTCTTGCGGTTTGTTGGATTCATTTTCATCATTCTTTCGCGCTCATGAAAGATTTATACATGTCAGTTTAAATCTACTACTACTCTAATTCATTAGCTTAGTTTTATATTAGTTATAAAATTCCATGTAGTTTGTATTATACTAATTTAGAATGTCGGTGTTTTATTCGTCAACTCCCTCGACCTCAGTCTAAACCAATTTATTAAGTTTTCTCGGAAGCAGATTCAAGATTTAGCAGTTTATACATGGCAGATCCCCGTTGGCCTCTGTCAGAGCCGTAACAATATCTAGTGCCCCCCCAATAAAGATTGTGGGTCCCCCATAACAATATTAACAGACTTACTCTTTCAAATACTATCTTTACTATTAATACAAATAACAGACTATTTATTAGAGCTTCTAACAGAACAAAAATTTATATTTTCCTTAATAAAATAAAATTGGGGGGCCACAGTGGGGCCCCTTGAAGGGCCGGAGGTTCCCCGGTCAGGGTGGGTGGGGTCGGTTGCTACAGCTCTGGTCTTTGTAATCCATTTTCAAGATCAGGAACATAAAAACCTGGACCGTACTAAATTATCCGAACAGATGTGGTCATTACATCAGAGGAAATAAAAGATACGATAAGGAGCTTCCGACAAAGAGCCCAAGGCAGATCGAGACTCACTGGATTAAATTACCTTGAAGCTCCCCGAACATACTGAAGGGAATAAGAAACGTTTTTAATGCGTGCTTGAACTCGGGATACTTTCCAGGCGAACTGAAAGTAGCTCTCTCTCGCTATTAGATTTTATCAGTAAAGTATTAGAAAAAATGATCAACTACAGACTGTCTAAATATCTGCATGAATCATTGGCTAAATTGCCAAGTGGCCAAAGAGATGATTTAATTGAGATCAAAGCGGATGCTCACTGCCTCAGTGTGCACGGTTCGAATCCCACCCCTGTACGAAATTTTTGCGAATTAGGAAATCATATTTCCGAAGAAAGATTTTCCCGTTTTCTGTTTCTTGCGGTTTGTTGGATTAAACTGGCATGCGTTTCGGGAGAAGATACCGCGGATTCTTAGGATTGATGTAATCAATAAAATGATTTCTTTTTGGTACTCGTCATTTTCGAATCTCCTTTTTCTTTTTATCTTACTTTTTTATAATAGGAAAGGGCTTCTATCTATAAAAATATCCCTACATAATATATGATTTTAGAATTCTTTCTGTATTCACATCTCTTAAATTAGCGGTGAATTTGTTTCTGTGGAATTATGGGTGGTGAGGAGGTCCTGTTATTTGTTTGTGCAAAGTGACCAATTTGTAGGTGCATACTGCGTGCTCGGTAATTATAAGGTGGTGTAATGAAGAGTCCTCGTTGCTTTTGCACTGCTCAAAATCACCCGTCTAGAGCAGTGTGCGGGAAAAGATTCCGATAGAGTTGACTCGACGGGTAACAAAAACCCTAAGTAGCGGCTCTAAGTATGTCCCTGTTGAATTGGTTCTAACTGCTTATACTCCTTATAATTTCTCGCGAGGGATTATGCGTTGGGCTGGGCTTACCTAGGATGTCTTCGTGATCGGGGTAAGAAGAGGACTTCGAAAGGACGCGGCAAAAGAAAATAACTATATTCTTAAATTGGCCTACTAAAAGGGGCAAGCGGAAACGCCTCGAGTTCTTTGTGGTCAGCGAGTAGGCTTCTGTTTTACGAGAAGTATAGCAATGCCTCTGAGCATTCCTATAATAAAAACCTCCCGGGAAACTTAAATATATATATTATCATTTATTATGTATAAAATTCATTCAATTATTTTACTTTAACTTTGTCAATTTAATCTTTCAATTAATTTACTTCAACTTTTGTAAATTAAATCATTTTATGTTAAACTTAATAATTAATTAATTAATTTATTTTACTTGTCAATTCAATTAACGTATACTGTTCCAAACATCTCTTAAATTCCACACACACACAAACAAACAAACACACGTTCCCAGGTCGATCAAAATAGCACGCTATTCTGCCCACTCAACTCGCAGCTTTCTTCGTATAAAGCTCGGTAATCATTCCTTCTACAATTATTCATTTACCTCCAAACAAATCATACTTAGTTAATTCCATTTTCTCTCACAATTCTTTGCAAACGACCATACGAGAGTAGATCCTAAATATATTTACTTCTCATTGCAGCCCCAATTCAGTCCATCATAGATACTCTATATTATTTACTATATTATTATTTACTCTATATTATTCACCATATTATTCCACTATATTAATTAAACATACTTCAATTCTCTTTGCATCTTGTTACTGTCAATCATATGTTAAAATATCTTACATTGTATACCTAACCTACTTATCTCATTGTACATTCGTTGATTTTATGAATATATTTATATTTGTGTAATTGTCTTTCTTAAAGCCCAAGTCATTATTCCAAAATTTATTTCGCTGTCGCCTTAGGCCTTAAACTCGTCGGCAGACAACTTCGATCAAACAAATTTATGGTTATGGTTTTCGAAACGCTATTTAGGCTGATTTATTAACAAGATAAATCACATAGATAACCATATACTATAAAAGTATAGAGTCTAAAGGCCGCAGGATTTAAGCGAATTAACGGGGCTTCGTTACGCTACTAAGGGACTGATTGATTCTCTGATTAACCAATTCTGATTGACTGAGCTTGACTACTGAATTTTTGACTTAATGATCGAATAAATTAACTGCCGAATTGCATGTCTGTCTCTCGGTCTCTCTCTCTCTCTCCATATAGTGTGCTGTATCCAAGGGGCGTGACCTTTACTTGTCTGTAGGGTGGACCCAGTGATCTAATCTGTTCGTTACTCCCACCCCTTGGGCGGAGTTCTGAGAGCAATATGTACTTGTTGTACCTACATATTTCTCATCTCTCAGATTTATCTTAATTATAGGGAATCGCTTGTCTCTTACAGCTCTTTGTGAAATTTTGAAGGCCAAAGCTTGTATTTGTTTTATTTGCTTGTTGTCTTCCGTTTTGGCCTATTTGCTGATAATTACTTCCATGATGCGTATGTTTGTGTGTTTCCGCGTGACTCAGACGAACCGCTGCTTTTATATCTATTTGCTAGATGTAAAATTATATATATATATATATATATATATACATATTGTTTCTTTTTATAATTCTCTTATTTGTAATTAATTATACGTGGCATATTATTTCCTTAATTTACACGAATAATCATTTTTAGGATTTGATAGATTCACCGAGCATCCATTTGTAGAGTTCCTCGCTAGGCCTATTAAATCCTGCAATTTGGGGGCCACAGGCCTATCTATTGTACAACATGAGCTCGCAGAGACTTCCCTGCCAGTTATGGAGTAACTGAGAAATAACGTATTAAATACGTATCACAGGCACCCAATGTCTGACAACATTTTAACACTCATAAAGGGCATTGGTACTCCTAAGCACATACATCTGTACTCAACAAAGCTGGCCTATTCATTATGCCATGTTCTGCCACATAATACACAATATATATATTTTATCTTACTGTCGTAGAATGACTCCCGACGATATACCATATATCACTATTCGTTGAGGGAACTTCCTTAATTATCTTTAGAGTGCGTTTTTACTGTCTGGCGGCCGATATTATGTATCTTCAAAATGCTTAAGAAGTGGAACTGAGCTCAAGGATAATAATATTTCTATCATTAATAAAATAGAGTTTTATTAATAATAACTATCAGCAAACACAAAAACGGAAAATATTGACAAACAGAATGGAAAGGGTCGTGGAGACTCGGACTAATCCAAGGATTTAAGGGATCAAAAAAGGTAAAACAAATATGGAGTTAAAGAGATGGGATGGTTCGATAAACCATTTAAAGCACAGGATAGAATTGACAAATAAGGGATCAATACTTAAAAGGTGACGCTTGGCTTACGTAACTTCATTAGGGTGCAGTGGAAGGTACTTGAAGGAATATTCGGTCCGCTGGCGAGTTCCAGCCGAAGGGGGGGGATAAAAGGATCCTGACGTGGCGTCTTGGAAAGGAGAACCGTTACTCGACGAACGGCTTGACGAACAATGGCTGTTCTAGGTTGTTCTCTTCTGAACAAAGGGGGGATGAGAACCGTCTCTTGTCTACGGGCTCAAGAACAATGGCTGTTCTAATGTTGTTCTCCTTTGAACAACAGGGGGGTGAGAACCGTTTCTTGGCGAAGGGCTCAAAACGAACAATGGCTGTTCTAATGTTGTTCTCCTTGAACAACAGGGGGGGATGAGAACCGTTTCTTGGCGAAGGGCTCAAAACGAACAATGGCTGTTCTAATGCTGTTCTCCTTGAACAACAGGGGGGGGGGATGAGAACCGTTTCTTGGCGAAGGGCTCAAAACGAACAATGGCTGTTCTAATGCTGTTCTCCTTGAACAACAGGGGGGGGGGGGATGAGAACCGTTTCTTGGCGAAGGGCTCAAAACGAACAATGGCTGTTCTAATGCTGTTCTCCTTGAACAACAGGGGGGGGGGGATGCCTTGGGGACTTGGCGTCACTAAAGGCTCGAACCTTTGGCACTCAAGGAATATTGTCCTCCTTCTGGACAAGTGATGGTGAATCTCGAGGTCGAGGTCCCTTGGCGCACAAAGGGAGAGAGGGTCGTGGTGATGTTTCGCGACGAAAATCTGGATCTCCAATCTGATCTTAGTGGTAAAGTTTCCATATAAATAGCCAGGACATCTCCTTGGCGTGGGGGAGAATGGGGTGGAAGCTTCGAGGGAACGCACAGCCGAGCCGGGGAACAATGCCTTATCTGCCCATAAGCCTAACTCGATCTGGCGAGGTCGGCGTATGGGGGCGAACGGGGGGGACGATAACCTCCTTGTTTAAACATTGGCGTCCGGTAGCTGTTGATACGACTCCAAGCCTCGAATCGAAGATGCACGTGGGTAGCCTCATGGTTTTAAATAAAATGTGATAGAAGTTGAAATGAATGCAGCTCTGAACTCGTTCTATCACACTTACAATTGGGTCTTATCCTATTTTCTATTACTATACAAATCTATAATTATTACACGGTGCATATATACATAGTTTCGACACACAAGAAAGCTATAGAGTAATGAGGTGTGTTTATATTTATTGCTCTTCTTCTTTCACTATAATACGCCACTGCAATATTATAGGAATGACGGGTTTCTCGCAAACGGGACTCATCTCTCGGAGCGCGTGAAGACGTCTAGCTTGCGGTTATTCTGTCCGGCTCCTGTAGAGATGTCTCGTCGACTTCCTTTGGCATCGTGGTCTTCTGTACCATGCACTCAAAGAGGTGAAGTGCAATCGGCCCTCCTCCTGTTTTCTGTCTGAGTCCTCCGGCGTCGTTGATTACCTGGCACGTTATCATTATACGAGGAGGAAGCCTCACCGGTTTTAATCTGTCCACTGAGACAGTGTCCATCTTGCCATCAGGGAATTCCAATTCGTAAACCTTGCCGTCGCGCTCTATCACCGGCAAAGGGCCAGCTTATGGCGCTTCCAGTGGTTTGCGTACGCGGTCTATTCGGACCCACACATGAGTCGCTTTACGAAGATCTTTGGGTATGAAAGGCTTGGGCACTGAGTGCAAGTGCCCTAGGAATGCCTGCGTGAAATCGACTTTTGCCATGGTTGAGACTAATTCTTTAATAAATGATGACGACGAGGAAATTAAGGGTCTGGGGCACAAAAGTGTAGTTCCCGTAACTGCCGTGAAATACGAAAATTCTGAGTCATTAGGCAAGGAGCGAATGCCCAAAAGGACAAATGGAAGTGCCATCAGCCAGCCTTTTCGACGGGCCATTATGGAGTACTTCAAAGTCCTATGTACTTTTTCTGCCATCCCGTTCGTGGACGGTCAGTACGCGTAGTGCGGAGACGATAAAAACAACGAAGGATGGCAGTTTATGGAATAGCATTGATTCGAATTGGGCACCTCTGTCGGTCACTACGTAAAACGGGACCCCAAATCTGGAAATCCACTTGTCTATGAAAACCAACGCGACCGTTGCGGCACTTATGTCTGGAATCGGTAGCGCTTCGATCCACCTTGTAGCTCAGTTGATGCAAAATAGTAAACACCGATTGTGCGAGGGCTATGATTGTCCAGGCAGTGTACACGGTGGAAGTGGTCCAACTATATCAATATGCATTGTTTCGAACCTTGAAGATCGAATATCAATGGGCAGGATTGGGGATTTCGTATGGCAAATGATCTTGGAAGATTGACACGAGAGACACTCTCTTATTTAGGATCGAATATCCCTGTCCATATTGGGCCAGAAATATCGAGATTTGATAAGACGAAGTGATGCCTTGACTCCAGGGTGTAACAAATTGTGCAATTGAACAAAAATGGTCCCCCTGCACGCTATAGGGATGAACGGCCGTGGTATCTTGATGTTACTTGACACCATACTTAAGTTTCACCGGGAAAAGTGAATGATTTTAATCGCGAGCGGAACTCTTTTATCTCCTCATCATGCTGTGCTGCCGCCAAAGCTTGGAGGTCAAATGAGTCCACTTGGACTGAATTAACGTTACTCGATAGGCAGTTAGCGACTACGTTGTTCTAACATCGCACGTAAGTGATGTCGCTCATATACTCCAAAATAGCCGTCCAATGGTGTTACTGTCTGTCCTTTTTTTTGCATTTAATGGCGACGAATTGGTTTCTGACTCCTTATACTCCATATAGTTTCTCACGATGGATTATGCGTTAGGTTGGGGTGACTGAAGGTATCTTCGTGATTGGGGTAAGAAAAGGAATTCGAAAGGACGCGGCAAAAGAAAATAACTTTATTCTTAAATTGGCCTACTAAAAGGGGCAAGCAGAAACGCCTCGAGTTCTTTGTGGTCAGCGAGTAGGCTTCTGTTTTACGCGAAGTATAGAGTCTAAAGGCCGCAGGATTTAAGAGAAATAACGGAGCATCGTTACGATACTAAGGGACTGATTGATTCTCCGATAAGCCGATTCTGATTGACTAAGCTCGAAAACTGAATTTTTGACTTAATGATCAAATGAATTAACTGCTGAATTGCATGTCTGTCTCTCGGTCTCTCTCTCTCTCTCTCTCTCTCTCTCTCTCTCTCTCTCTCTCTCTCTCTCTCTCTCTCTCTCTATATATATATATATATATATATATATATATATATATATATATATATATATATATATATATATATATATATATATATATATATATATATATATATATAGTGTTCCGTCTCCAAGAGCCGTGACCTTTACTTGTTCGTGGGTAGGACACAGTGATCTAATTTTTCGTTACTTCCATACCTTGGGCGGAGTTCCGACAGCTATGTGTACTTGTTGTACCTACATATTTCCCATTTCTCAGATTCATCTTAATTATATGGAATCGATTGTCTCTTACACTTCTCTGTGAATGGCCCAAACTTGTATTTGTTCTGCTTGCCTGTTGTCTCCCGCTGTGACCTTTTTGTTGATAATTACTATCAGCACGCGTATGTTTGTGTGTTTCCGCTTTTATATCTATTTGATAGATGTACAATTTGATATATATATTTTGTTTCTTTTTCTAATTCTCTTTGGTTCTTTATTTATTACACGTGGCATATTATTTCCTTAATTTACATAAATAGCCATTTCAAGGATTTGATAGATTCACCGAGCGTTCATTTATTTTGTTTCTTTTTCTAATTCTCTTTGGTTCTTCATTTATTATACGTGGCATATTTTTTCCTTAATTTACACAAATAGCCATTTCTAAGATTTGATAGATTCACCAAGCCTCCATTTGTAGAGTTCCTCGCTGAGCCTATTAAATCCTACAATTTGGGTGCCACAGGCCTACCTATTTTAACATGTGCCTCACAGAATATCACGCCTTTTCCTCACAATTAGGTTATCAGATCCTGGAAATGCTAAATTCAAAATAAGTTTGATTTGAACCCGAGGAGAACAGAATACCAAAACGAAATCGAGACCTTTTAATACCAAGTCTTTAGAACACTGAAAAGTTCGGCTTGCTTTGTTTAGACCTGCTGGTACTCTTACCCACTCGCAAAGCCGAAAGTACGATATATGGATTCTTGTGGATCAAATCCAGGTTAACGGGTATTTGCTGGTATTTCTTGATTAGGCCAACCTTGAAGAATGTGGCTTTTCTGCCGAGATTGATCGAAAAATCTATTATATTTCCACGAGATAGCAATTATTTTTCGTCTAAGGATTGGGGTTCTTGAAATCGTCGGATATTCTCCATTTACCCAATGATTTATGAACCATTCTCAGAGCCTTTGTGCGTGGAAATGGGCGTGAAGACCATTTATCTTAATGTAGTGACCCACTAAATGCTTTACAGGCTCATATCTTTGAGCAGAACAGGTGAGAGTGCAGCCTGCTTTTCTGTCGAAGAAAATTGCGTCTACGCGTTGAAAAGCATACGACGATTAAGATCAATCAGTGGGTCAAAATGGGTTAGAAAATCTGCCCTGAGGATCGCATGCGAAGTCTTTGCCACGGTAAAGATCCTTGTGAATGAGCGTATAACCCAAAGCTTAGTGTTATCCGTTTTTCGCCGTAGGTTGAAGTCGAGGTCGAGGGTCCATTTACAGCCAGTGATTCTTGAAGCTGAGGTAACTTATTTTGTTTTTTAAAACACCGGCACCATGCTGTCCCAGAATCCATAAAAACTGGGTCTTGGTAATGAGGTCAATCAGTAGAAGACAGTGTTCTTTACCTTCGTTTCGCACGCTAGCCACTAAGCGAGGGAAGGCGTTTAGTTTCTCCGAAAGGAGCAGGGAGAAACGTACTTACAAGCCTTTTCTTTGAATTGGTGTTGTTATCATTAATAGCATTCACACTCCTTGTTGAGGGAAGAGAATCGAGTGCAACTGAATGAGCAGTGATGAATGTGTACCCTTGGGGCACGTCGGGTGGTTCGGAAGCGGATGCAAAGTACTTCTCGAGTTTATCCAAGTGGAGTTTTAACTCACGCCCAAAGTGTTGAGCTTGCATTGCGAGGGAAGGGTTTATCGAAGCTACCACATGGGTAGACAACGAAAAAAGCACGCTAGCAATGGCTGAATGTGGTAGGGGGGAAATCGTGTACGTATATTTCCCCTTATCCCTCACAGCTTTATAGATTTTGAAAATGGCGTCACACTTTCTGATCCATAACTCGTGTCTGCATTTCTGTTAAAGGGTCAAATGTATGTGCAATCCTTTGATTGGAAAAGGAGTTGAATCCTCGATAGGCTCCATGGCGCATGATTATTCGTTTCTCCGAAATCACAGTGAGTTCAGTTCAACAGGTAAAATCTACCTCAAAAAAAAAAAAAAAAAAAAAAAAAAAAAAAAAAAAAAAAAAAAAAAAAAAAAATCTTCTCTGCCTCTCTACTACATCCCTACTTAACTACTCCTCGGCCTTCAGGATCTCATCTCGGAACTTTTCTTACGTTCGAAGCAGGCACAATCCGGCTGACGTCCCGTCTCGGCACTTTGCAAGAACCTTCTAGGCGTGTGCGGGCCCTTTCCTTCTCGGGACTATATAAGGACCCACACTCCCCGAGCCGGGACGGACGTTTAACAGCTCTGCTACCGGTGTGACCTGCTCCCTCCTTCCACCCCTGGCTCCACCAGTCTTTTCTTCTGTCTTTCTTCGGACCTCCGACATCTCTTTTCTCTCTTTCCACTATCCTGCCACTATCCCATACGGTGATATCCAGGCTTGTTAGCTGGACCTTTGTCTTTGTTATAATTCCTTGGTTTTGTTAAAGAAATTTTTCAATAATTTCATTTTTGTACTTGTATAAACTTTTTGTACTTTGAATAATTAAAGGAAGGTCCTCCTCACCCTGCGGGGGGGGAGGACTAAACTAAAACTGTATTCCAGCAGAGCATATTTGCTTTTACCTTGATTCATCTACAAAAATATTGAGGGCATTGACTGCTCGCAGTGAATTTGGAGGAAAAATATTGGCTTTTGTGCTTTGTTACACAAAATAATGAATTTAACTTATTATTAAATATACAAAATAACAGTAACATAAACAGATGAAATTATGCACTTCAACGGAAATTGCTAGAGATAATTAATTCACTATTATTGCACTGGATTAATTCGCTTCACTTTAGGCACCGTGAATATACTATAATTATATATGAATTGTTAATTTTGCTGTTTACTAAATGCTAAATTTGGTGAACTAGCGGAATGAATTAATGCTCTTTGCGTTGAGTGAATTTAATAGAAACGCAAGTGAGAAAATCTTGAGGTAATGGACATACAGGCTTTGATTTGGATTAGCTCGACGATAAGTGAAAATGGAGCGAATAACTAGCGATTACCTTTTGATCTTGAAAGACGGCGAGGAGCAGTTACCATGGATACCAACAAAGATTAGGGAGGTCTCAGAGTGAGGAAGGCAGAACGTCGAATCGTTGTGGTGTATTCAGAAACATTGTATGGAATCTGACTTGAGTGGACTAAATTAAACTTCTTGAAAAGATGCTTTTATTCTCCGCAAATCGAATGAGTGTTGCCGTTCCTCTCCTTGGAGAAGGATTAGGTCCTCATTAAAATATGGTTCCGGAGAAAACGGAAAATGAGATAGCAATAATCTTATCTGGCTTGACGCAGAGGAAGATCTCTTTTCTCACTACTGCCCCCAGAGGCAGGTGTCGGAAGTTTGGCCGGAAGTTTCACTTGGTCGCGCTGGAAGGCTCGTATGAAGGTGTTGAAGCTGTGTGAAAAAAGCCAGGACCAGCGTCCCCAACACATTTTTCCCCAAATGATAAACTAAAGCAACCCCAAAAGCTAAAATTTGGACTAATTGTTTATGAGCAACTTAGTATACAAATGATTTGAACTCTAAGTTAGGGGGGAAGAGATGTCAAAAAAGGCATCATTATGCCTGTATCTTTTCTCATATGAGAATGAAAAAAGATAAGAGAACTGCTACCAGGTACGAAAAAGCATATACAACTAACACATTTTTTTCTAATTGTTTCACTTTACTGACCTACCAATAGAGTAAGTATCAGTATCGGGATTAAAATGATAAGCCTCTGCTAGGGGTCTTTTTGATCAGGGCTCTCAAAATATTTAGTAGGAATTCAGCCAAAAGGATGTAGTTACCTTTTTGCTGCAAAGTCTAATAAAAAACACCTACTAAAGGTATACCAAGAGATATCATATGACGTAATAAACAATGTAAGGCCTATAAATATTATGTTTCTAGTAATTGGCATGGTTCCAGGTGACCTCTTTATGCCCAAAATTAAATAGCAAAGGCGTTAAAGGTAAAATTGGTCGATCCAAGTTCGTGCTTTTTCACTCTCAAATTTAGCTGTTTTGATTAGTGAAGATTCCTACCATGAATTTATAAACGAATTTGTTAATGGGGAAAAGTAATATAGTAAAATTCTAATATTAGGACTACCCCTGTCGGTCCTTAACTTCTAATTATTTCATTTTAGGTCGAGTAGCCGTACTGAAGGCAGGTATAAAGTACCTTAAGGAATTTCAAGACATAAAGGCAATATCACCAAAGAATAATATCGGGCCATATGGGAGATGGATTCTTTTGGACTTATTAAGCAATTTGTCTGTTTCAGAGCAAATGGTTTACTAAGATTTAAAATCATCTGCTGAGATTATGGATGGTAGATACGGAAAATAATTCATCTAAATCTCCTTAATAATTGTATCATATCAAAATCTCATCTTCGAAATATAATAGTAAAATCAAGGTAAAAAAAAGCCAGGGTTTGTGACACTATTTTTGAGGGGGAAATGGAGAAGATATACATAGAAGAAGTGAGGCCGGACGCGTCTTCGATAGAAGGCGCAAAACTCCATTGGTAGCAGTGGTATGGCTGATGAAAGATGCCCCGGCAACTCCCTTCGTTGTCGTTACATATGCTGGTCGCATATGTTTAAACAAATGTTTAAATCCTGGACTATCATTAATCAATAAATTATTTACTATTCACATTAAATTAAGGAAGTACTTTTTTGCGTACATTATCGATATTGAAGAGGTATATACCTTCAAATAATTTTAAAAGAGGAAGACAAAAACTGTCCGTTTTCTATGTCAGCGTCTTGGTTGCCTTTATATATCGAATCGTTTCCTCTGGCTCCTCAAACAGCCAATTTCTACTGAATACGTCAGTTATTAAGTCAATGGGGACAAAAAAAAAGGTAAGTGCACATGATTGTGCACATTTTTTAACAATATTCGATATGCTAATAGTTACAATAGCGACAATTTTCTTCTCTCAAAGGATGAATTTTTGACGATCATCAGCCAGTTTTTATGCTCTTTTAGCATAGGTATGAGAGCTCCTCTGAATTTTGCGAAGCACAGTTATTTTTTTTTTTTTACGAAGCTAACTTCATCGATCTGATGAAATAAATATCTTAAATACGTCATAAAAGATTTTCAACAAATAAAAACAAATTCCTATACATCGTATAAAGGGTTAAAAAAATTGGAACTATGTCATCATTATCATCATCATCATCATCATCATCATCATCATCATCATCATCATCATCATCATCATCATTATCATCCTCATCATCACCATCACCATCATCATCATCATCACTAACTCTATAATTTAAGAAGGGGATTTTTTTGAGTATTTGAATACTAATTTCATCTTAGTTTTGTTATGACTTATGTTTTTTATCAAAGTTATTTCTAATAATTCTTTTATAATATCAAAAATCAAAATGGTGAAGTTCAGAAATAAATATAAATATCGAAGTTTTGTGAATTTTCTAAAACCCAAAGAATTAGAAATGGTGAAGTTCAGAAAATTTATTTTTATATATCTTCTTCTATTCTATAACTCTATATTTTAGCAACGTGATATTTTGAAACGGGGGAAAATTTAGTTTAAAGTTCCTTTTTTAAATTATTATAATTGGCGAAGTTCAGAAAATTTATAAAAATTTAACCATGGCTGCTTTTTTAAATATTCTAAATTTTAATTTAGTAGCGAATCGCAAGCTCCCCCTTACGGGGGTGGGCGAAGCCATTGCCTGGTATATCAATAAAACAAAATAGGCGAACTACCCACTGTATTGTAATTATTAAGAAAGTATGATGTTATGTCGACCAAATGTCTGCAGTTAAACAAGTATTTCAATTTCGGGTGGATGTGATCTGTTAATGAATTGATTTGGGGGCTCACTGTGTGCCTTTATTAAATCCCAATAGATGGTTCCTTAGATTGCGGCAAGATGATGGATCAGTATTAACTTTGACACCAAGTTTTTCCGGTGACAATAATAACATGAATGACCGCTTCAAATTTTCGCCGTAATTTTTTTAAAAAAATAAATTATTAATCATTGTGAATTGGGATACAGCTCGTGTCCTTTATTTTATTAAGTTCTTTTAAACTCAGTAAGTTTCTCTTTTCCGGTGCTCCGGAACGTCCATATTGGCTGAGTGGTTCATACTTTTTGTCCGACAGCTCCTGATGAAGGACTGTTTCAGATGCAATCAATCTACCAAGTAAGTATCAAAACAGTGCTACGGCTTGTGGAATGTCAATACAAGAAGCGCAACCGTCACAGCTACGAGTTTCAATAAGTGGCTATAACATGCCAAACGTCACTTCATGTGTATTTCACGATTGATTAGCTTAGTTAGAACAGTTACTCTTTTGTTTTTATCCCAAAGAAGTTACACTCCACATAAATCAAATATTAAAAGACTTCATAAATCAAAATTCAATGGAAATTTTCGCAGTGTCTGTACATAGAAATTTTGTCTTTATGCGACTAACGCACGATCGTATATCCCTTATAAATTATGCTTAGGTCGTCTATAAGTATCGTAATTACAACATAATTTAATCAGTAAACGGTTCCCCCAGATCATTATTTAAATGAGCGTTCGTTTTATTTTCAATCTTTGATGTAATGTCAGAACTATGAATTTTTTCAATAGACTAGATTCACAGTAATTGCTAAACAAAGGGCGTATCGTCATTGTTCTTTGTTATTTTGAAGAATATGAAATGAAAATGCTCAAATTGAACATATATTGTTATACCCAATACGTATTATTTTGCAATTTTATAAATTATTATAAATTAAAAAATTGGTGCTAGCATAGTATGTGATCTGTAGCGACGCCCGAATTGTAATGTGGAATAGAATTAACGAGGAACTTCACAAATGAGCACCCTGTTGGACCTATGAAATGTTGAAATTGTGCACACACATTAACTGCTTAAATAATATGCCATGTACTAGCAATGAACTAATACAGAAAAAAGAGAAATACTTATATATAATGTTAAATCACAATTGTACATGTATTAAGGAAAACATGAGTGTAAGAAGGCAAGCAAATAGTTGGAGTTTGTCACGCGAAAGCACAAACATACACACTCGAGGAAACAGCTGTGAGCTGAAAGGTCTCGATAGAAGATAACAAGGCAGCCGGAACAAAGTTGGGATAGACCAGCTAAAGTTGATGTGGACTTGCGAAACGACAAAATTGACTTTGCTATCACATTGCTATCGATGTGAGCCCGGATGCGGCCAAATGTGTCTACATTGAGACACATACACCCTTTGACTCCGCCAGGCAGTCTCAACAAAGGAACAAACGAACATATTTTGAATTGTGAGGCTCCGCTTCGCGCTCTGATTAAAGATACCTAAGTCACACCCCCTTAATTGAGGTTCATATAAATATGACAGGCAGACAATTGCCAAGAGGATTAACATCAATATTATTAGTAGGATACATTCATCCCTCTTGATTCTGGATTCACATAAATCTCATTGGCGTCACGAGTCCGTTCCTCGTCCTTAATCCAAGCGTCCTTAGCCCCAACTATCTAACGCTGAGGGAAACTTACAACAAAACTGCGTAAGACTCGACGATCTCGCTTGCCCCCAATTAAGGTAGACTTAAGCCAAGAATAAAGCCTACAGAACACCATTTTCCTTTCGAGTCCCTTCTTTCACCCGGTGATAACCAAGTTACCTTTCGAACGCAGCCATAAACGGATTCCTCGTAAGAGTTTCGGGAGTCAGAGCAAATTCGACGGTGAGACTTCAAACGCCTTCGTCGACACCCCATTATGGATAACCCAGGCTCACCCCCAAATTATTCCTCCTCTAAACTGGTACTCGCCCACCATCTCATCAACTAAGCGACCATTATAAACTTAGTAACCACGATAAACTGGTAACCCTCGTGAGTACCCTCCATAGATCTACATGCCAATGTGAACTACATAAACTTAAATCTAGACTAGCTTGTAATCTACATTCAATTTTTTGTTATAAATGTGCAATTCGAATTAGAGGAGTCAGTTAAACAGTAAAAGATAATATTAATAATGTATAAACTCCATTGATTAACGGATAATACAAAGAAAAAATACTAATAGATTTTTATTTCATACTAGAAACATGAATACTATAACTATCTGTATACAGCACGAATATTATTTAAAAATGCATTGTAGATCACAAGCTATACCATGTGATTTTTTACTCCTAAAATGAAAAAAGTAACCTTTTAAGTCAGTGATAATCTATCGTCTGTAGCTCCACCATTAGTTGTGTCTATTCAGGAGTTTTTTTATTTAGTTCTTATGTGTTCAAGACTAAAAGTGTATAAACTATAAAAGCTGCTTTGTTTTATATACTAAACCAACTGGAAGTCAGGTAAATATTATGAATTTTCAATGTAGATCACAAGCTATACTTTGTGATATAATGTAGATCAAAAGCTATAGCAGAAACATGCATGGAGATCACATACTAAACTGGCACCGAAAAAGGTATCGCATATGGATTAATTCTCGAGTTTTCCGATCCATTAAAAAAAACCCGCCTAAAGCGTTACAAATACGCAATACATCTTGGGAAGCCTTAGGCGATATGGATACATGATACAAATCTACCGATCGATACGCATAGCCAATACATGTATCTAGATACTTCCCAACATTGCTTGTTTTGCCATAGCATTTAATAACATAGTTTCACCCTCCGAATGGAGTTTCTGCTACCCTTACAACTGGCGACCGGTCGACATGGTGTCCCAACGGGCGTTCCCCAATAGTAACTAAGACCAAAGCTAAGCATTTTTACAGAGGAAGAGGTGCACAACTCTCTCTAACTTTCTGCACAATACTGTATAGCACTAGTTTCCGTGTTTACGTGTCTAAATATGCTCTCGACTTGGAATTAACTTGGCTATCCCATTTGCATAAGCTTAAGGCTAACTGTTTGAAGGTACTTAATACTAGGAAAGTCTTGTCTCATACCTCATGCCTCAGCGAAAGACAACTTATGGAGGTTTTATACCAAACAAACTGGATTACGAGTGCCTGGTATACTCTTCTGCATCAACACCGACCCTAAGATTGTTAAACCCTATTTGTAACCCAAATTCTAAACATACTCCCGGGAAGGAACTCTGTACGGTAGTCCCAAAGCTGCCGGAATATCAAAGGCGGACCAACGAGCTACTCGGGCCGCCCGCTCCTTAACCAGAAGTCCGATGTGACTCAAGGCCCAATCAAAGGAGACCTTATAGTATCTGGTTGCACTTCTAATGAACCACTCGTTATTCTCTTTTGTGCTCGAGGATGAGAGGGGGAAAAATGGCGAAGGGACACTTAAACAATTCTTAAGTCTGTAAAAATGTCAAAAGAAGTAAAAGGAAGGGTAAGAATGGGGCAAAGAGGTAAGCAGAATCATAAATCTTGGCTGCAAAAATAAACGCAATCCGAGGCAAGACATTCTAAGGATTCACAAGAATAAAGTGCCACTCCCTCTCCACCATTAGACATAGAGACATCCAAACTTCAAGATAGTGTTAGCACTAAGAAGTGATTACCTGAGGACAGGGTCCTGGTCCTATCAAGTACGAACTTAAAGACAGAGGACTGACACCTATAAGCGTGAACTTGAAGACAGGCTGCTGGCACCCATAGAACCTAACTGTAGAGAGGGTGCTGGCTCTATCAAGTGCGAACTTAAAGATAGAGGACTGACACCCTTAAGTCTGAACATGAAGTGAGGGTTATGGCCCCTAAAAGGGCTTCCCAAACCGGGCATCAATACCTACTATGGTCGCGATCGCCTGGAAACATCCTCCTTCTTTATTCGATATCGACATCGCCTGGGAAAAATGGGCAGAAAACGTCCTTTATTAATCTAATTATTTTGGAAAAGAAACAAACATAACCAACGAGGGAAGCCCCACCAGATAGTCACGAAAAAATGGTTTAAGTTAAGGGAAGGGAAAATGTGTGTACGGTACATAACCCTTAAAACAAATTAGAGGTGACTACTAGAAGCTACATAGAGGCAGAGATGGGGGAACACAACTCTCCGGAAACTCGTTATAATCCAACGAAGTAACTTCCACTAAGTGTGGAAAAGAATGTCTTGACCAGGGGTGACCAAACGGTGCCGCACACACCCTCCCGACCCCCGATGGGTACCCTGTAAGGAAGTTCCAGGGGTATCACGGGTCAGCATGATGCAACTCTCATCTGAGTGATTGCGTGCCTCACCCACCCCAGGTACAAATGCCTGCAAGTGGATCTGCTGCTATATATCTTCCCCGCATTTTCACCTTCTCTCTTTTCAACACTTTACACATCTCTTCTTACAAACTTTGTGTGGAAGATGCCCTCGTTGGTTTTCGCTTGCGGCCAACTGCAACTCAAAATTTTCACTTTTCTATAAACAATTTAAAATCAAAACAATTTATCTTGCAATTTTTTAGCGACATAAAATAAGTAGGTTTTTATAATGGCATTTGGTTTTATTATGGACCAGCAAAGACCCTGAGTCCACTCGAAGTTGGACCAAAAGGTTTTTATTTTACTCGAATTTTGAAGCGCAATAGCAACGAGGCCGCATTAAGGCAGGGAGGTTGTAAAGATAGAGAAATTGAAAACAGTGGAAGATACAAATTTGGCCACAGGTTCCCCCGCAGGCAAGAGGCCCAGGAGAGTGCACCAGGCGGGCAGTGGGGCTTGGGAGGGGCGTTTCATTACCCCTGTTATACCACTCACTTATCCCCTTGGGGGTCAAAAGAGAAGAGAGGGTGTGAGGATTATAGCGGCGAAAGGGGGGTGGGAGTATAAAGCGAGTATCATTTATACACATTTGGGATTTTTAATAAGTATAGATTTTGAAGTAATATTTAGCGATTCTATTCTTAGAGAGAGTGACTGCGGTGCTTTCAACTCCTTGACATGTCAAGTTATTCCATATTTGAGTAAACCTTTACGAGACAAAAATGTGCTATCGTTTTGTTAAATCAGTATGTAATTAAGAAGCATAAGTAAAACAGCATGTAAGTAGTTTTGCCCATCATCTACCTTTGACTGGGTAAGGGATGTGGATTTTAATTTAACTGCCAAAATTTAACCATTTTACCCGTAGTTTTTTATCTCGATGAGACATTGTTTACATGGCTCATTACGAGAGAATTCAACATTTTATTAATTTATTTAAACATTAAAGCAAAGGTCAACGAGGATATCTCCACCAGAACGTGGTAAAGTTGGGGGAAGGGAAAGTTCGCTGAACGGTACAAAGCGGATATAGAATAATGGAAGTGCTAGAAATAGGGGTGTCGTTGTATTGTTGGGTCCTTATTCTCCTCTGTCAGAGAATTATATATTTAAGGACTTTAGAGCGCCAGTCTGATACTTCTACTTAGGAAGGCAAACCATTCCTCCTTTGACTGAGTGGTCTTATTAACTAATGTGTATATGAGAGTGCCACAGCGTTTAATCCGTTTTAAAGAAAGGGCCCTTCAACGCGTAAAGGATCCAGTGAAATTCGCAAGAATTATCCAGAAATAAATATATATTTTAAATTTACCGATTACCTCCCAAAATATGTAGACTAGATTCTAAAGGGTTAATATAGTTATCTAGCTTTGAACTAGGGCCTATTTCTTATGTGATTCCTTCTCAATGCAAAGAAGGCAGGCTCCACTTAAATAAACCACTTGCCAGTTAGTTAATTTAGGTAGACCTTTTTGTACAGCATTTATCCACAATATACGTTCCACTATTCTCAACTAACAATATGACAGGAATCACTAAATATTATTTATCCTTTAGTTAGCTTGGGTACAGTATTAAAAATCCCAAACAATCAAAACAAATATAAATTATTATTCAGACTTACATGACCTTGAAAGGATCAGGGGTTGATGGATGTCGCTATATTTGATTTTTCACGCTTCTTTGAGTGGCAGAGGCCGATTGTAGTTTTCCACGAGATAAGGAGGGGGTAGGGGCACGATGTCAAATTCTTCGGTTCTAAGTTAAAAAGACGGAGAGAGGAGTTGTAATCTCTGGCTCAAGGAGTACTCTTCTGGGTAACTCTTGAAGCCTTTTTGTATCCTAGTCTTGTTCGAGCGGTTGCCCAACTGGATTTTTAGGTATACGAGGTGATTTTGAAAGTACTTGACAAATGAAACTTCCTCGGGTATTGATTTTTCTTCTCTTTTAGTTATTGAGATCGCAATTTGAGAGTCACTCGAGGGTGACCGGGTCTTCTTTTCTCTTACTTGCGAAATTCCTGTTTTGACACTAGGAATAGTGATCCAGCCAGGCTTCTTACTAAGCTTGTGAAGGATACTTCGGTATGGCACCGATACGAAAGCGTGACGTTTTCTATGTTGTAGAAGAATAATTTCGAAACTGGGTGAAGGACGGATCTCCTCGATCTGGTCCTCTATCGTCTCTCACCGAATAATAATCTTCTTTCTTTCCTTACGGGCTTATTTATAGGCCGGCGACCGCCCCACCTTAGGGGGGATGGGGCGAGGCCGCTGAGGGTAGTGCGAGTGGTGAGGGGAGGCTGGCACCGCGGAGTCCAGGTCGGCTTCTTCTTCAGAGGCACCGACGACGGTCTCAATCGTTCTCCTCGGTGTCTTATTTTTTAACTGGTCCCGCTTTTTGTGGCGCTTTAACCGCGGGCCTCCGGACCTCGTATTTAATCGGATCTTTTGAGAGCTGCGTAATGGCCTTTAGTGGTTATCTTTGGTACAGCAGCTCGCTCCTGACTACCTATGCGGCGGGGAGATCAAAGCTTCGGCAGTTTAGCTGTTAGCCCGACAACTAACGTTCTCACGCCCCTCCTCTTTAGGTACGTTACTCTCGCTGTCTCCGAAGAGGGACTTTAGCGTATATGTATACTTGGCCCTCTGGGTACAGATAGGTTATAATTCCTCTATACCGAGTGTTCCAAAAGGAGGCAGTCTGACAACAACTTTCAGAATAATTTTCGGAATTTACTATCGTGGTTTCTGGAGCAATGAAATGAACATCAGATTTGCCGTTCCGAGAAACATTCGCAAATATCAATACCTTTTTGAAAATTGCGAAGTCTTATCAAACAACTTATGTACAGGAATATCGCGTTCAAGACCGCCCCCCTCCCCCTCATTTTTTTTCATCTGTAAACACTATTTCACATTATCCAATCGTTTGCAACTCGCTCCATGCATTTTTAATATCTGCTGTAATGTTTCTCTATCTACAGAACTACAGAAACAAGGACCAGCAAAGACCATAGGATCCGCTCAAGGCACAATCATTGGCTTTCTCCAGCTCCTTGAACCCACCACACAATTTAAACTTATTATCCCTTCCTTTTTTAGCTGTTTCAGTGAACCTAATTGATTCACAAACCGATTTGTATATTCCATATTAATCCCTCAGTTAATCTTCTTAACCAGCATTTGTACATACATTTGACCTAAAACACACAGCAGTCTTATCCCCTGTTGTTCTTGTAGTTACCTTTTTATACATATACAACGGCACTATTCTATTAGTGGTACAGAGCTCCCAGACCCATTTCATATCATTGAATCCTGCTGCCTTCTCATTTTTCAGACCTCTCATAGCGCTAACAACGTCTTGCTTGCTTATTTCTTCCATATCCCAGTACATCACTTCATTTGACACCATAAAACCCATCATATTTACATTTTCTTCATCTGTGATACCCACACTATATAACTCAAAGTAGTCTTGCCTTATACTTTTGACCTCCTCATTGCTCACTGCAAGTAAACTGCCAGGCCTGCCCTTGATGTTCACAGATCTATTCTTCTCCTGGTTCTTCATCATTTTCACTTCCTCATTTCCTTCCATAATAACTTCTTCCCATCAGGATCATCATTCAACTTTTGCGCAAATGAATCATTTGTTACATTCCTACTCACTTTCTTATTTTCCGTACGAGAAAATCACAAAAAAAATCAGTTTTAGAAGTGCGATCAAACCAAGCAAATTGAGACAGTGAGCACCGATGGGATCTCATTTAAATCAACGTCTTAGACCACTCGCATACTGGTAAGAACTGAAGTTCTCACGAATAGACAGGCTTTTAGGACCTGCTTCGCTAGTTCGTTCAGATTTTTCTCCAATTCGGAAATAACAATTTTCCGAAGAAAAATGATTCCGTTTATCTTCTGTTTCTCTGCAGAGAAATTCTACAGATGAGCAACTTCAATGGTTTTATTTTTAATTACTTTTAATCTATTCTATAGGCTTGTCTGAATTGTCTGATGCTATTTATTCGGCGCGCAAAGTACTATTGATTTCTCTTTCTTTTATAGTTCTTCCGATCGATCTAGCGAAACGGGTCTTAAAAGCCTGTTTATTCGTGAAAATTTTCGTTCTCTAGCACAGAAGAACTTGAAGATCAAGATCGTGATCTGATCTTGATATTGAAGATCACCTTTATTATGTTGATCTTGATTTAAGAACACTTTATTTCTTGTGATATTGATTTGATGATCATTTTGCACCTCAAGATCACTTTTAATTTCAGATTCTTATATATGCCACTATGCGAATATCATTTGCTTTTTTGCCCAAGCGACATCTGATGGCAACTTTGTTCAACACTGCCTATTTATATTTTCTGCAACGAGTGAGCAAAAGGTTCCTATTTAAACAAGTGATGATATTATATACTCGAAGACGTAGATTTCTCTTTTAACAAAATGGTAAAGATTAAATGTACATTTATTAAATTTTAGTTAATTATTTATATAATTGGACATTATTTACATTTACTATGCTTCAAATAATACGTATACGTAGTCAACATTATTAATGAAAGAATTTAGCTCAAATTTTAAATTTTTCTTACTTTCTATATATATATATATATATATATATATATATATATATATATATATATATATATATATATATATATATATATATATATATATATATATTAACAAAATATAGTATTTTCACGCATAACATAATATAGGCATAAATTATAGCCTATAGGTCAGTATTCATAATAAATTAATTCTAAACATTTTATTTATAGATTGAATTTTTAAATATTGAGTACAATTTTACAACTTAAACAAGCTTCCAGGGAGACCAAATATTTTAGGTTGTCACCAAAATAGTATTTAATATATTTAGATAAAAATGTTGGTAAAAAAGGATCAATCTGCGCTATTGAACCAAAAATATTTTCAATTTGTCGAAAACTACAATTTTGTCTGCTGGCTCGACTTAACAAACAATCTTTTGAGGCATCCCAGTGACTTAATTACTAGGTAGTAAGTAGCAACATTAATAGAATGATTTAAGTCATATTTTAAGAGGATGGCACATTTGTTCATTAGTCACTTTACAAATTCTTTCGTTCAAAATTCGCATTTTTTGGTTTTGTATATCATTTTATTGCAAATTTTATGTAATTTTTATGGTATAATTATTTTTTTTAGCAATATGACTAGAACATAGTAAAAATTAAGATAATGCATAATTGTATACATTTGTGGAAAAGTTTTCTTAGATATTTAAAGTTAATTTGTGAAAAACAAAACAAAACTACACCATTGATTTTTATATCATTTTATTGAAAATATGATGCACTTTTTATAGTATATATTTTTTTTTAGCAACATGAGTAGAACCTAGTGAAAATTATGATAATGCAAAATTTTATACATTCGGGGAAATTCTCCATAGGTATTTAAAGTTAATTTGTGAACAAAACACAAAACTATACCATGCGATTTTAAATATTTGTTAAAAAAAAACGGTGCCTGAGAACTGGCTTTTAATTTTAACATCATTCTAATATAGATTGAACCAAATTCCAGGGTATTCAGAACACCACTACTATTCACATAACACTCCCTTTTCCAACTGAGAACAAAACCTGTATTTGACCTTGTCTGAAAAATATATGTTTTAATCCACCATTAAAACAAATTTACATGGAACTAAAGAAAACTGATTTCAAATGATAACTAAATCATATGTGCATTGTTTGCTCGTCAATTGAGTTCGAATACTTAATTTTTAGTAATTCTATAGCCATTTATATGATATCAGATTTCAAGGGGGAAGGGGGTCTAAAGAACGCCCTGCATTTCAAAAACGGCGTCGTAAGTTATTATGATTCTGTAAGAAATAAAGGGGCTTTTAATGACCTTTAATTTCCTAAATGATAATCTCACGTAGTAAAATGTTGAAAAAAATAATGTGGTATCCCCTTAAATGACTGGTGCCATACAATATTAATGCTACATTAAGAATAATTTAACAATGTCTACTTTTTTGTAGATTTTAAATTTTAATTTTAGTAGCGAAGCCATTGCCTGGTTTTATTTATATGAACATTAGACTATTATGAGCCTAGTTAAAATGTTGATTTTTTTTCCATTTTTAATAAATTGTATTTGTTTTAATTTTAAATACTTTTTTCAGACGTCAAGACGGGTGTTCAGGAGACATCGAGATGCACCTTAGCTAGATCTCTTGCAACAGCAACCAGTACAATGAAGAAAGACATATAATAAAACTGGCAGCAGTTGTCCATGTGTGTGCTACATGCGACATATGGTCAACTAATCACAGCAGTTTCATGAGAGTCATTGCGCATTCGGTTTGTTACTGATTTAGTGTATTATTTTTATATAATTGATAAATTAACCTTTAGTGATGGACTGATATTCTGATATACTTATAGTATAATATTTTCAATTATGCGCCATGTCCTTCTCATTCATTTATTTGGTTAGTTTTTATTTTACTGTAAATATGGCCTCTTCCACAGTTTACTCTTATGGGATCGGTCACTGATGTAATGGTACGGTAGGCGACTCATCGCTGAATTGCCTCCTTTATATCACATAGTTCTTCTCTTCAATGTTTGGATGCGCAATTTAGCTGGTGCATGTCTAACTGATATTATTAAATTAAACTTAAATAAATGTTCATAAAAATATTGATTTTATATTCTTATATTACATATCAATGATGAATTGTCGCCACGATCAGCTGCAGTGGCATACCGAATATATTGTGGAACAAATATCTTTGATAAAATTGATGGAATAGTGTCTAGGATCAACTCGGCGCATGGTTTATCTTATAGAAAAGTTGTATCTGCAGTTACGGACAATGAATCGAACATGATGAAATGCTTTCAAGCGTGTAGTGTTCGTATTCAGAATCGTACTGACGACACTGATGAAGATAATGATGCAAAAGATTCAGATGAAGAGGTTATCATCATCAACTTTCTTGAACATTCAGGAAAGCATGGAAAGGAGTGAATGAAACTATCATCCCATATACGATGTACCTCCCACACATTGAACGTGGTAGCAACAACTGATACTGATAAATGACTGAATTCATCTGGACTAAAGAAGATAAATAATTCTGCAATGGGAAAATGTCCGGGACTGTGGAATGATGCTGGTAAACCCAAGTCGGCAAAAAAATATATAAAATAACTGGCGTCCAGTTTAGATAACCAGGCGTCGCTCAATTAAACTCAATGTAATATTCATGAAGCCAATTATATAACATAAGAAAGACTTGAATGTAGCTCTTGAAGAGCTGAATCTACTCATCCTCAAAGAGAATGAATTTGAATTTATTTCAGAATATTTCTGTTCTAAACCCAATTACAACAGCCCTCAACATATTACAGGCCTGAGAAAGAATGCTACTACAGTTGTCTTCTTCTAACACTCTTAGTGACTCAAAATACTCGCGCAAGATTGGATTATTTCCAACGAAATGACCTTCACTTGGGATAATGTATTCAATTACTGGCAGCAATCGTCTCTGGCTTCACTATTAGATTTGGTCATATTTTGTCGTTGAGCGCCGAGGTAACACTCCCGTTTTGGCTGGAATAATATCTCATCCATATTTCAAACTTAGATCGATATCAATGTTGCAAGGGTCCAATTACGCCGATCAATTTGCGATCTCTGCTTCTTCAATTTTTCTTGTTTTTTTTAAATATATATCCTAGCAAAAAAAAAGCCCCCCCAAATCATCAAAAGTCGCGAGTATATATATATAAATTACACACCCACATTTGTATATATATATATATATATATATATATATATATATATATATATATATATATTTATACACACATACATATATATGTATTTTTAAAGGCCTTTAAAAATACATCTTTAAAAAATGACGTTTTATGTGATTTTCAATTTATACATATATATATATATATATATATATATATATATATATATATATATATATATATATATATATATATATAAGACTGCAAGACACCAAAGATGATTTTCATCCCGAAACGCAACAAAGCAGTGAAGGGAAAGGAAAATTCTCGTCCACTATCGCTTCTGGAGATTGGAAGTAAAGTCTTAGAACAAATATTAAATAACAGACGTGTCGAATTTTAGACGATAAATCGCTTTATAACAACCACAAATAATGGTTTGTGAAAATTTGAAGTACAGAGATGGCAAATAGCATTCTCGAGAAAATATTTTCCTAATATTAAAGAAAAGAATATTATGTATACATTGATTACAACAATGTCTTGAAAGTCTCTGACAAAATATAGCAAAAGGAAAGCACTACAAGATCTTGACGCTGGTCTTTAACGAAAACTTAAGAGCTTCCTATTTGACTATGTTATGGAAATAATTGACTACATACACACACACACAGAAATAGCCTACTCACAATCCAAATTAAATCCAGTCTACCTCTAGGAGAATATTTAAATTCAACACTTTATTCCATCGACCCTACAGACACTCTTCAACCGAATAATCCAGCAAACCTGAAAATCCATTTTTGGGAAGATATTACTTAGAAAATAACTTGTCCTTATAAACATGTTACAACTCACTGTGGATGATAGGGAAATACAATAGAATAATTAACGAATATAAAGTGAAATGGTAGATTCATACAGACAGGAGAAATTCAAAATAGTTCTAATAGGCAGAAATATACATAAAAATAAAAACAAAAATCTGATTTAAAGAACATATAAAGGAGAGGCTCAAGAAACTGTAAGTGATTTTTGGATCCGCTACGGTCTCTGGAGCCTACAGATGGAGAACAAGAAGAAACTTTCTTTAGTTGTGATCCAGCTAGTATAACTATACCGAGTAACATCTCTCGACACTACTCTTAAATCTACCAAGAGAAAACGGAAACATTGCCCATTGAAACAAATGGATTTACACAGATCTATAAATATTCTGCCACTTAACCAAATCCTAGCAATAATAATGAGAAAACACTACACTTAAACCCAAAGAGACAACATTAGAATATTCCAACAAGATAAACATAAAAAACCTCCTAAGATTCCCCAGTTATGTCAATAAGTTATAATGAATGGGAAAAGTGGAAATCTAAACGCAGGATTAACTCAAATACAAGAAAAATTAAAGTAAATAGATACAGAACAACGCAGAAAAATCCCATATTGGATCATAATCACTAGCCTACGACCAGAGAGAGGAAGCTTTCGCTAATTTATGTAGTAGACACACAATCGACTCTTCCGTAACCCTCATTGCCTATAAGTCGTGGGAACACGTACGCCATCCGCAGCTGAACTGAAAGGCATTTTAGCATCAAACTGGATTGAATACCCGAAGAGATTAATAGCACCTGAGGGTGGGGACTCCTCTTCAATATCTATAGATTAAAAGTTCAAGAAGGTGCCAAGGCAGCCTATTACCACTACAAAAAGCATTGCAGAGAAATAGAAACTCGAATTGGCTTCTTAAGAAACATTAATCTAATATTGAGAACATAATAGACACTCTAAATGAATAGAATTCTAAAAGGTTATAAGTATATACTATCAAGTGCCACTAGAACCTAAGATTTAAAGGTCTGAACGTCATAGATAGAAGCCATATTTAAACACTAAATCAAAGAAGTCTTCACCAGAGATTAGTTTGTTCTTCAATGAACGTTACTACAAATTATATAGAATAATCATGAACATAAGGTAGTAGAACTGAGCTTGTGTAAGATCAACAATCGGCGTCTTTAGCTTACCAAGGGTTGATGCAAAATAACGCTGGAGCTAAAGGTGAATAGAAAGGTTGATACTTCAAATTTAAGGACTTGTCGTGGCTTAGAGCCCAAGTTAAACGGAAGGTTCCGTCAAACCTGACTGACTGGAAACTCCTATTCGCTTTAACTTGACGAAGACCGACTATGATGATCTGCAACTTTTCTACTCAGTTTTTCCCGTTTCAAGTTTACGCTGTTCTCTTACTATTTCTATTCCTCTCCTGTCTTCCGGGTGTACCCTGACTTCTTGGGCACACTTGAGCTGTGGAATGTTGGGGAGGGAAAGTTTGCCCGGGCGTTGGCCAGGGAAGGCCGCTACTTTTCCCTCGCAAATTTGATGGGAAGGAGAGGAGTGGCGAGAATCGCAAAGCTGCTCTCTCCCTCATCCTAAAAATACATTAAAATTAAACTCGTTTCTCTCCATCCTCCTTAGAACAACACGCGCAAGGTCGATTATTAGAGTTCCATTATGCATATTATGTATATTTGTACTTAAATTGAGATAACATAAATGGATGGAAAATTAAAACTAATATATGATTAAATAGTGATATCATGGGCATCTATAGAACCGTTTAAAAAAATGAGAATGCCTTATTTCTATCACAACATCCTCCATAATTTATTCAAGGTTTCCAAAATTGTGGACGATAACCTATAGTGATAAACTATATATGGGTAAAGGTTATAAACATTTTCATGAATAAAACGAAAGTTCTTGTCGAGAGAACCGGCAATGTTTGCATAGCAACTAGCTTCAGTTCCATCTCGTGTAAGTACAGTCTTTCCCCTACTAGATGTTGCCCTGGTAACATGCTTAAGAAATCCGCGAGATGATCTTAAAACTGCGCCACCAGGATGGTATTTCTATTGGAACCATTGCAGAAACTGTCAAGTGCCCCAAGCATGTAATCCATAATAGTTTGTCAACCTATGGCATAAAGCTCTTCCTTTATGCCAAGGAAGATCTTAGAAAAGGGAAGACTAAACCATTACCAAAATTGTGAAGAAGGGATGGTTCAGGACGGCTGCTGCACTTTAGCGAGACTTTACTGAGATTTTAGCAAACAATGTCTCCGGGCAGACTCTGTCATGTCGGCATGGCATCTAGCTTCAGTTCAATGTCGTGTAAGTTAGGTCATTCTTCTGTCAGTTGTTACTTGGGTAAGATGCATATGAAATTTGTCACCCCTCTCTGTCAGTGGGGTGATCATAAAGGTACGCTACCAAGAATGGTTTTCAATTGGAGCCATTGCAGAGAATGTCAAGTACTCCAAGCTCGTAGTCCATAATATTTTGTCAAAGTATGACAAAAAGGTTTAGGGAAGACCGAGACATTACTCAAATTGTGAAGAAGGGCAGTTTCAAGGCAGCTGCAGCACTTTATAGAGATATTACTAATTGGCCATCGATGTCTTCAAGCAGACTGTGCCATGTTTACTGGAGAAAAACAATCTACGTTTGCACACACTCAATAAAACCATTGATCAGTCTGAAGAACAAGCAGGCTAATCTTGCTTTCGCCGCTGATCACGTTGCGTGGACGGATGACCAATGGAGCCTAGACCACTTAGTTGTTGAAACTAAATTGAATTTGTTTTGAACCTATGGCAGGAGGTTAGTTTGTGACAGAACACGTCGGAGATTGTCTGTCAATTGTATCACAAAAAGTGTGAACTGTGGCAAAAGAAGTATCATGATCTGGAGCGTGACTTTGGTAGAAAGCACTCTGTCACTGATGCGTTTACGGGGCACAGTGAATACACAAGCGTACAAGGAATTGCTTCAAAATCATTCATTGCCCAATCTGCGAGCCTTCGAAGCTCACCCTTCAATTTTCATGCAGAAAAACGCCCGCTGCCCATCAGCGAAGACCTTCCTGGACGATGAGTGCAACACCGTTATAAGGAATCCGAAAACAGTTCAAGTACACTAGTAAATTCTGTAAGTTGAATGAAGAAAAATTACTGCCCAAGAGTGTCAACAGTTGGTTGTTCCCGTGGAAGATGTCAAATCATCGACCAGAAAGAAAGCCTCCACACTAAATACTAATTACTTATTTATTGTACAAATATTTCCACTGATAATTTAATCGTTATATTTCAATATAAATTTGTTACCGCTGTCTTTCCAATCATTTCGGATAGTTCAATTTTTTTCATAAATTGTTTATCTGCTGATAAATTTCGTTATATTCATCCAAATTTGCATAACCTTTATTACCCTTTCGGAGTTTATACCTGTAGGTTAGCGTATACCAATTTTGCAAATCTTAGATTTTCTCTGGTATAATTATAAAAATTTTGCTATAGAAATACAAGCGTTCTGATCTATTGGGACGGAACTGTTGATTAAATACAAAAGATTTAGGGCGCTGAGCGTGACGTAATATGCATCACTTGGCGGTCTAATCCATTCCATACATATAATTATGGCATCCTAGGAGAAATTCAGTGCAGAGCAGAAGACAAAACTATTAAACGCGGAATCACTGGCAACCCAAATAGGGTGGAGATCAAACAAATCAAGATGCAATAAATAGATAAGTTGCTATCAGCTTGGAAAATTAAGACATTCATTAATGAATTAATGTTAGATCTTATTATGTACATTTAGGTTCCCTTACCTGATTGAACTCAGTATCGTAGCGATTCCCTGACAAAGGTAAGTTTTGAAGGAAGTCTCGAGAAAGAGCAGCATATCAATCTAACTCTTCAATTTATAGTCACGATTAAAAAAATAATGTATTTTTAACCTGATTTTGAGAAATAAATATATTGGAAAAAAATATATATTTCAATGAAAATTGGTCTTCAAAAATAATAGCAGACATGAAGTAAAATATAACCTTTTTATTACATCACTTATTTTTCTACCAAATAAATTTAGTATCTAGAGAAATCTAATTTGATATTCATAGAAATCTAATTAATTTTGTGGACTTTTCAAAAATATTCAGATGCGGAAATGTTGCAACGAATAAACTTGAGCCATTTTCTGATTAAAGTATTTGAAAACTAACCAAAATCATTAGAGAATTTTAATATTCTCTTTTGGCAGGCCTTTTAGAAGGCTTCCTATAAGTACAAGGTGGCATAATTTTATGATAATTATCACCACCAGGACAATTTCATCTCTGTGTAAATCTACATTTGTGTCATACAATTGAAATAGATGTTATTTTGTTTTTTAGTTAGTTGTTATCCATGATTCGCTTTCTCTGGTGCCTATGTCGGGGATTCCCATCCGGCAACTAACATTTCCCATTGAAGAATAGCCTCAATCAATATGAGATGAAATAAGTGCATATTTATAATATAGGCTAACTATGCCAGTAACTTAATCGCATTAATAAATAAAGCTGCACATAATATATATATATATATATATATATATATATATATATATATATATATATATATATATATATATATATATATATATATTTAAATCTTTCGCGAACGCGAAAGAATGATGAAATGAATCCAGCAAACCGCAAGGAACATAAAAACAGGATAATTTTTCTTCGGAAATGTTATTTCCTAATTCGCAAAAATTCGTACAAGGGTGGGATTCGAACCGTGCACCCTGAGGCAGCGAGCAAACGCTTTGATCTCAATCAAATCGTCCCTTAGACCACTCGGCTACGAACCCACCTCTGTACGGAATTTTTGCGAATTAGGAAATAAGATTTCCGAAGAAAAATTCTCCTGTTTTTCTGTTTCTTGCGGTTTGCTGGATTCATATATATTATCATCATCATCACTAACTCCATAATTTAAGAAAGGGATTTTTTTTAGATATGAATAATAATTTCAGCTTAGTTTGGTTATGACTTATGTTTTTTATCCAACTTCACCGCAGGAAAGAGAAAACTAAATAATTTTTCTTCGGAAATATTTATTTCTTAATTCGAAAAAAAATCCGAGCTGGGATGGGATTCGAACCGTGCACATTGAGGTAGGGAGCAACCGCTTTGGTCTCAATTAAACCGCCCTTTAGACTACTCGGCTACGCGGAAAACATAAAATCTTCCGAATGGACAAGTTTTTTAAAGCATGCTTCGCATGGTCGAACGAGAAGGAGAAAGAGAACTCATTGGGAATTTAAAGGACAAAGGAGAAATTGAGTTAAGCACACGGCAAATACACGAATGCATATAGCTCTCATGAGCACGAGAGACGGACGTTTTTGCCAAATTCACAAAATCATTAATTTTAGCTTCAAACAAATTTTATGGACATCAATGTGTTCGTATTGAATTAGCATTTGACAAAATCAAGTGTGGAAAACAAAATCTATCATGTGGTGTCCGTTTTCATTGATGCATTTCTGAAGGCGTTCTTGGAAGTTAACGTCCACTCTCTCCAGCATTGCTCTGTTGATTTTGGCGACTTCCACGCGAATAGCTTCCTTCAAATCATACCACGTACGGGGCTGATGCTCATACACACGTGCTTTGGGGTTTCCCCACAAGAAATAATCACACATGGACAAGTCAGGGGACCGAGGGGGCCAAGGAGTGTCAGCAAACCTGGAAATGAGGCGGTCACCGAAGAGAGGGCGAAGAACGTCCATTGATGCTCTAGCTGTGTGCACCGTCGCCCTATCCTGCTGAAACCGCACACGTCGGATAGGCATACGTTTTCTTCGTAATTCAGGCACAAAGAAGTTGTTTATCATCTCGATGTAACGCTCTGAGTTCACAGTAACAGCATTTCTATTATTGTCTTCAAAAAAGTAAGGACCAATGACTGCAGCTTTTCCAACAGCACACCAGACTGTCACTTTTGGGCTGTGCAGTGGTCTTTCATACAGTTCTCTCGGATTTTGAAGAACCCAATAACGACAGTTCTGTTGATTCACCATGCCATTGAGATTAAAATGAGCTTCATCACTCATTAAAAAAATGAGGTTGTCATTTGCCTCAAAAATTGTTTCCATCTGACGTGCGAACTTAAGCCGCTGTTTATAGTTCCCTGGTTGCAACTGTTGCCCAATGACCAATTTGTAGGGATAGAAATGCAGGTCTTCATGAAAAATACGCCTTACCGATCGATTACCGATGCTTAGTTCAGTGGAATGCCTACGAGCAGAACGATTCGGACTCCGCAGCAAAGCTTGTCTAACACGTTCCACATTTTCCGGGGTCCGTAATATTCGAGGGGCCCCCACCGGTCTCCTATTCATTAGTGTACCTCGTGTACGAAGTGCATTAACACAGCGTAAGATTGTATTACGGGTGGGAACAGCCTCATTCCGGTGAATGTTAAAGTGAGGCCGAAATTCACGCTAAACTGATGTAACAGACTCGTTATTCTTCACGTAACTGTCGTAAGCAAACACTCGATGTTCTATCGTCCACAGCGCCATGGCTTCACCTGAAAAGAAAAAGAAAAGAAGAAAAATGCTAAGACACCATGGGCAGAATGGTACCTGCCAGACATATGTCCCTCCCCCCTAGGGCTAAGTAATATTCATTTCAAAAACCTCCCGTCCTCTCTGTCCCACCCTGTATATATATATATATATATATATATATATATATATATATATATATATATATATATATATATATATATATATTTAAGTTATAATGAACAAAGAAGAATATAAACGAAAAATTCACATGATATTAGATGACCGATCCAAATTTGCTCCCGTCCAAGAAGACCCGCTGAAACTCTCCCTCCGACTTGAATACCGAGTCAATAGGCTTCTTCTTTCACTCAAAAAAATCGCACGCTCTTAACGAAGAGACATACAAACAGCTCCACTCTACAGGCCGCACCTACATCCAACTCTACGGTCTCCCTAAAATCCATAAACCTAATGTACCCCTTCCACCTATTCTAGCAACCTATAACCTCTCTTATTATAAAACAGCCAAATTCATTGCCCCACTTATTACCCCCCTTGCCACAAACCAATACACTGTCAAAAATTCTCTACACGTAAAAGAAGAAATTACAAAACAAAAATCCATCCTAGAAAAGGCCAGTTTTGATGCATCCTCTCTATACACCATTGTTCTACTTTTAGAAACAATTAATATTTTTCTTTCTCGCGCATTCCCTTCCCTCAATTCTCTCTTTCACTGTTTTAATGAGAAACAAATAAAGAAAATACTACTTACAGTTTCTCACGAAAACTATTTCTCGTTTAATGGAAACTTTTTTCACCAAATAGATGACCTGGCAATGGGAAGTCCTATTGCCGCCCCTCTCCCAAATCTCTTCATGTGTAACTTAGAAGAAGAAGCACTTGACAAATGCCCCTAACAATTCCGTCCTATCTTCTACAGGAGATACGTAGACGACACCATCGCCATTTTCCACTCTAAAAGTTCATCTGATAAATTCCTACATAAACCAGTTACATCCAAATATTAAATTCAATCAAGAAAAGGAAAACAACGACTCCATTCCTTTCTTAGACCTACTAATAACACGCACAACCGACGGTTTCTCCACTTTCATTCACCAAAAACCTACACATACGGGCTCTGGACTCCATTTTCTTAGTCATTGTTCCACCAAAATCAAATTACACTCTATCATAACATTACTTTCTCGCGCTTACACTCTTTCCTCACCATACCTCAATTTCCACAACGAGATCACTTTCCTCACTAACTATTTCCAACAAAACGGAAATCCTTCAAACTTATACGACCGAACTCTTCGAAATTTTATCAATAAAATATTTACCCCGAAAGATCCCTGATACAACGTCCCTAAAGAAAAAGGTTTTTGTACCTCTCCCATATATAGGACCCCTCAATTCACTTCTCTGGGCCAAACTCTCACCATTTCTTAAGAATTCATTTCCCGCAACACATTTTATACCAATTTTTCAAAACACACGCAAAGTACATCTTTTCAACATTAAAGACAAAATACCAACGCTGCTTCGATCTTCCATCATATATGAATTCAACTGCTCGAAATGTAATTCCGAGGTGTATTTAGGATCGACACAGCGCACACTACATACCCGTATTTGCGCACATTTAGGCATTAGCAATAGAACTGGAGCCCCACTCACTACTCCCGAGTTCTTTCCTATTTGAATACACTACGAAAACAGACATCCACACCATAAACCCAACTTAGATAATTTTTCGATTAAAGATACAGAAAACACCGAAAAACAACTACGTGCACTGGAATCTCTTTATATTAGATTTAAAAACTCTACTTTAAACTCCGACACAAACTCATTTCTACTTTTACTACCAGTACGCACGCCAAATACACTCCCCCCCAAAAAACAACCCCTATTTTTCAAATATTTCTATTATCACCCTTTTTACAACGAAGATACCCAAAACTAATTAATCTCAGTTTTATTTTAAAAACACAAACATATTTCCTATTCCCAAATAGTTAAAAGACCTGCATTTTTATAATTTGAATATTGCCACCTCTGCTGCTTCTCATTTCCCATATAATTAATTTATAAATATCTGATAAATTCTCTAAAAAATTCCTGTTTGTATATATTTATAATGTCATATCCTTGAGAATGGCTTCCTACCCGAAACGTCGGTACCAAGAAGTTAAATATAATAATGAACTTCCTAATTTAGCCTGCTCATTTATCCTAAGAATACGTATACGCCTGCTCTCTCTCTCTCTCTCTCTCTCTCTCTCTCTCTCTCTCTCTATATATATATATATATATATATATATATATATATATATATATATATATATATATATATATATATATATATATATATATATATATATATATATATATATATATATATATCAGTGGCGATTCCGCCAGGAATGCAAGGTATGCACTGCATGCCTTGTTTGTTTTCACAGAATCACGTATTGTAAGTTGTAAGCCTTTGATACTGCACAGAAATCAAACATTATTTCATAAAATTCAAAGGATAATTTTCCCTTAGCTTGACAGGGAGTCAGCAGAGATTAGCCCAGCCTCTGAAGTTTCATTCTGGGTACAGAAAAAGGGTCTTGATTGCCATATACAATAAGACTGTTTGTTGCGTACACCAGAAATCCGGCCGAGATCTCAAGCTTTCAAAGATTGTGTCTGTGTACAGAAAAATGTTTTTTATTGCTAGGGACAAGAGGTTGTTTATTGCGTACACTCCTTCGCTTCCTATAACGTATAACTTCAAGTTTTTGTAGCTAAAATACATAAGTTAAAATGTTGTAAGACATCCTAAAAAATTAAAAATATATATTTACCTCTCAGTTATAACAATTTTATAAATGTGTATAATTTTGTTATCATTTAAATTATTGATGTAATACAGAAGAGCATGCATTTTGAAAACGCATGCAGCCGCAGGTGATATCTGTCAGCCACACAGACGGTAGGCTGAGTTGCTGAAGAATCAACAATTTTAGGGGGGTAAAGACACTGAGAGCCAGCTATACTCGTACAAGCCTACCAAGTACCAATTGTTAATCGACTATATTGCTTACTTATTTTTATGTGCCCATAATGACAGGCTTCATATTCAATTAATTAAAAATGAAAAAGTTTATCTCTCAGTCGATTGATTGGAAAAAGCGCTTTGTAAATAATGAGAGAGCGATGCCAAATTTGCAGTTAAGTAAAGAAAAAGGATTTACTGGAAAAATGAACATTAAGGTGTATGATGAAGTTCCATGGTTATGTGACAATAGTTCCAATAAAAACTTTTTACTGTTGGCCGTGTTGGTTACTTTCAAATGAAAAATCTGTGTGGAATTCTGTAAATCGTAGATATGACGATTTAAATAATTTTACACAGTTATTTCTCGTCGTGAAAAGTATCGTTCACATATTAACGCATTTGTTGATGAGAAACCATTTGGAAACTCAAAAAGAATTGATTTATTGCTTGACAAATAAAAATCAGCTGCCATTTCTAGACATAACGAGGAAGTCAGTAAGAACAGAGAAATATTGAAACGCTTAATTAGGATTACATGCTTTTTAGGTCACAATGAGGAAGTAAACACTGATAAAGAGGTAACTATATTGAGTTAGCGATTTGTATGGGAAAATTAGATGTAAAGCTTGAGAATCATTTACAAAATTTGACTTTTCAAAGGTACATCATCTGCTATTCAAATGACTTAATTCACTCGATTAGTTCAGTTTTGTTAAAAAAAATTTAAAGATGAACTTAATGAGTCCATTTATGTGGCGATTTTATTAGATGAAACATTGATGTGAGCTGTTTTTCACAACTCTCTACTGTTGTACGTTATCTAGATAAACATAGTGATATTTGTGAACGATTTAACAGATTTAATGATACAAGTATTGACAGAAGTGCTGCAGCAATTTCTGACTGAGCTATTTGACAACTACAAGAACAGGGCTGTTTGAAAAAAAACTTGTTGTATAATCTTACTACGGTGCTACTGTTATGACGAGAGAACTTAATGGAGTTTAAGCTAAGATAAAAGAAGTTGCACCAGAGGCAGCTTTTTTTCACTGTTACCCTCATAAACTTAACTTTGTTTTATCCCAACGTGTTGACGAAATTTCTAAATGCAATGTTTTTTTCTCGATAATAGGAAGTTTATCATCAATTTTTAGTAGTTCAACTAAGCGAACATCAATTACTTGACACGGTTGTTGGGAAACATTTCCCTCAATTAGCTCCTACAAGGTGGAACTATTCTTCTAGGCTAATTGCAACGGTAAAGGAAAATAAAAATGGTTGAATGGATCTTTGAAATATATTCTTGAAAGTCCAACAGAGTTTGACGCAAAAACAAAAAAAAAACTGCGCGTGGCTTGCTAGAAGGCATCGATACATTTGATTTCAAATTTTTATTAGAAGTATCTTATGCGATTTTTCCTTTCTCTGAATATCTATTTGATATGTTGCAAACAAAATCCATGGATATTGTGTATATATCAATGACCATTGAAAACACTGTAACGAAAATTAAACAAATGAGAAACGAAACATTTTCAGATACGTAGAGCTTGATAACAGGAAGGTGTGGTCAACCATCAAGCAAAAGAAAACAGAATTTCTCCTGAAAAGACAAGTACATTCAATTATATCATGACATATTCGATAAAATACTCATTCAAATGAAAGAACGTTTTAATTCAATTGAAAGTTTAGAATCCATTGAGTTTTATGATGTTACCTTCGCATGGAAAAGCTTTTGAATCTTAGAAACAAAGCTACATTTCCTTTTAGAGATTCCTCGCCTCCGTTCCGAATTGTGTTTCTTATATTCGCATAAATCTCTTGCGGAAAAGAATATTACCGAGCTCCTTAAATTTCTACTTGAAGATGAAATGTCTAAAGGAAATATACAAGTTAACAAATTTGATTCTAACTATGCCAATATCAACAGCAACTATTGAGTGATGATTTTCTGCTCTTAAGAGAATTATTAAAAGATACTTACGAAGTTCCCAAAGTGAAGACATGCTTTTTAATCTTGCTATTATTTCAATTTAAATTTGTTTTCTCAAAAATCTTATGGAGAATTAAAAAACTTTTATAAGACAGTAATGGAAGAATTTTGCAAGAAAACACGACAGGCAGAATTTCTATATAAGTAGTGTTTCTCCATTATCTTAGGTAAGTTTGAATTTTGTAACGTTTATCCAATATTTAAAAATAAATTCTGAATAATTAATAAATTTGTTACGTTTTACACTTTCCTTGATTACTAAACATGGCATTGAATAAATATTTTCTAAACCGTCTCAAAAATGTTGATGAAAGCTATTCTAACTTACTAAACTCTATACGTAACAAATATGCGATTTTTGTAGGAGCGTTATATTTTCTCTGTATTTAATAAAACCGCATGCCTAATCAAAAGTGTCCCCAGTGGCCACTGATATATATATATATATATATATATATATATATATATATATATATATATATATATATATATAAAGAGAAAACGGAATATTTTTTCCACAATATTTGAATCAAGAATTTATTTATAACTATCGGACTAGTTTCGGCAAGTTACAAAATGCCATTTTCAACTAATAATGAATAAACTAGGCAAGAAACATAGTATATATAAGGTAAGCCACATCCTAAACAAAATTAAACCGCAGGAAACAATCTGGGAAAAACTCAAGTGTATCTTGGGCAAACGACAAGCTAAACAAAATGAAATGAAAAAGGAAACAATCTGGAAAGTTGCTAATCTCCGAGAACCATTGCTTACGGGGGCTTATAAATACGATTTACGACTTTATTCTATATATATTTATTAAATTTGTATTGCTCTCCAGATAAATTGAAATGATCAAATTTGTTAATGATGAAAGATTCCGCAATTCTCCTCTCAATTGATTGTTCGATTTATAAATAATTTTGCTTGGTTGAACTCAATTTTATGCTCGTGCTTTTGCATGTGCGTAAAGAGACTTGAAGAGTTCGTACACCTTCTGATATCAGCTTGATGTTCTTTCAGCCTATTATTAAAGTGGCCCGACTCTCCGCTGTATGCTAAATTGAAATTATAGCATGGTGTGCTGTATACTCCAGCATCGAGATTGATTCGACGCAGTCTAGTCAAGGACTAATTTCAGGATAAAATTAACCAGCTTATCTGCAATATCATCGAACTAAAATACCCAATTCACCTCATAAGTAGATTCCAGCCCTGCCCCCCCCCCCTAAAATCATATGCGAACGGAACTAACATAAATATTACATTTAAATATTCTAATACCATACGAAAATCCTTGACTAGACTGCGTTCAATCAATCTCGATGCTGGAGTATACAGTATACCATGCCATAATTGCAATTTAGCATACAGCGGAGAGTCGAGCCACTTTAATAAGAGGATGAAAGAACATCAATCTTATTTATAAACCCCGGAAGCAATGTGTCTCGGAGATTACCACTTTCCAGATTGTTTCCTGTTTCATTTCATTTTGTTTAGCGTGTCGTTTGCCCCAGATACACTTGAGTTTTTCCCAGATTGTTTCCTGCGGTTTAATTCTGTTTAGGATGTGGCTTACCTTATATATACTGTGCTCCTTGCTTAGTTTCTTCATTATTAGTTGAAAATGGCATTTTGTAACTTGTCGAAACTAGTCCGATAGTTAAAAATAAAATCTTGATTCAAATATTGTGGTTTACCATTATCTTTCACTTATATATATATATATATATATATATATATATATATATATATATATATATATATATATATATATATATATATATATATATATATATATGAATATGTACCACGGAAGGAAACAGAATAAAAAGCAGATTCCTTATTCAGTTTCCTTCCGTGGTACATATTCATATTTATAGTTATCACGTGCTAACTTTCGTGATATTTCCCATATATATATATATATATATATATATATATATATATATATATATATATATATATATATATATATATATATATATATATATATTGTTCAGTGATTTTCAGAAGAAAAGCAAATCAAATCTATTATAAGCTTAGTATAAATTATGTGCGGGAGAGGTCACCAAAATCTGTCGCAATCCCACGATTGGACAAGCTCGTAGCTTGTATTTTATTAAGAGAGGGAGATAAGATTAGGTCAGCTTCGGCTGAACTTTCTTTTTATATGAGAGGGATTATAACCAGGGCTGTCCCTATTACCTCTCAACCCACTACAGTTGAAGTTAACCCTGTACTCCCCTGGGTGTTGTGGTTAAATGTTATATAGTTACATACTTATACAAGTCATAACATATCTTGCAATCCATATTAGATGACCTGGGATAAAGATTGCGGGAAAGACACTGTAGATAGTATATGGGAAAGATGGGAAGTATGTGAAATTTGTTGAATCTGTTACTTGAACTCTAGGAAGTTATTCGTTGGTTAACGCTGTTAATCGAGGATTAGATTAAAAGTATTTATTCATACGACATTTGAAGGTATAAGCGGTGTTGCGGTCTATTACGTTACTGGGAAGCCCATTCCATAAGTTAAAGATTCGGTTAAAAAAGAAATTCTGGGATTCGTTCGAGTTAAAATGTTTACCTATAATTTTGTAACCATTTCCTCTCGTGTAATTTGAATGGTCGATCCTAAAATATTGATTGTAACCCATATTGTTTATGCCCTTCATAATTTTGAACACCTGGATTAAGTCCCCTTTTAATCTATCTTACCTTAACGGAAATAAATTTAGTTCTCTAATTCGTTCTTCGTATGTTTGGTTCTCTAAACTTAGCATCATTTTAGTAAGCCTACGTTGAGCTCGTTCTAATTTCGCTATTTATCTTTCTAGTAGTAGGGGTATAAGGCTTCAAAGCAGTATTTTATAATGGGACGGCCCAAGGTTGGGAAGGAAAAAAGAAGTTTGGAAAGGAAAATAAAGGAAAAGATATAAACTTTACCCGGTGAGCTCCTAGAGTTTGGTTGTGTAGAGCATTTCAAAAACTGAAGTCTCGAAAGAGTTTACTAAATTAAAAACAACCATTCCTTGTCTAACCTACTTGAAAGCATTTAAAGATAGATATGCGTATCTCAATAACTCGTAGAAGGCCAAGTAAGCCTGGGATGAGGATTAGGCGATACTGAAAGACATAAAAGTTATGAGGATAGACTAGGGGAATTAGATCTGTTCTCGCTGGAAACCCGTAGACTGCGTGGTCAGCTCATCGAAGTTTTCAAAATACTTCGAGGGTTCGACAATGTTGACTACCGGGATATTTTTACACTGAGTGAGAACAGAACGCGCAATCACGGCTTCAAACTTGAACTGAAGCGTTACAACCGCAATATGTGTGGAAATTTTTTCACCTACAGTATCTGCGGTATGTGGAACGCACTTCCAGTGGAAGTTGTCAACAGTGAATCTGTTGACCAGTTCAAGTCAAGACTAGACAAAGTCTTGAAAAGTGGCCGTTTAGGGACGCAAAACAATTGAGCAGTCATGTGCCTGCTCGATTGATAGTCCAAAGGTACCCTCTTTGAATGGACCGTAAGGTCTCCTAGGGTACTTACTTTCCTTGTTACTCCTTGTTATTTATCATCAGGAAACTTATTTCTTTAAAAATTGTATTTTGTAATAATTTAATTATTATCTTAAACTATTTGAACCTTAAATTCTATGTCCTACGAAGACATATTTGACATATTGAAAATCATGTTTTGTGATTAGATTGTACAATGATACTTTAAATAATTTCGTATTGTTTTGGGTCGTATGAGACTTAAGTGTAGAAACATTAGACGCGAAGTCCGCTGCATTTTGGTACTTTACTCATATTCTTTTATGAGGTTTAGCAAATAACGCTTTTAGTGCCCGACAGCAGACCAACCAACAAAACTTGGGTATCCCCGGCCATTCTTCCCACTCGACCAAGTATGCGCATTTGTAACAATATTATGAACGAAAAAAAAATGAGGCTAAAAATATGGTCCACTGCTCCAAAGTAATTTAAATGAGAATTCTTTTATTAAGTTAATTTGAAGAATTTCCACGAAAAATACGATCAGATCATATTTTTCGAAATGTCGACGCAAATTAGTTTTGATTTTTTTCGGGCTATTCTAAATAAAATGTTAATATTTTTACATTTCTTTTGGGAGTTGAAATGTGCATTTTATCTTATTTCGTAATGACGAAATGGAAGTATCAGAAATGTTGTTTGGTCAATCTCACCGAGTACAGAAGACCCCCACTCCCCGCCAACATATTAAGGTTTATTGATTTCAAATGCAAAAGATTGTACATACGAGGGGCGGTCAATAAGTTTTGCGAATCGGTAGGGCAAAACAGAGGAAGGGGGATGGCTGTTTGTGGGGGTGTTAGGACAAGGTATGACAAGTCAGGACCTGCAGCCGCACGCCCCTGCCTCGTCTATTTAAGAAGCAGTAGCTAATCGCAGATCGTCAGTCACAAATTTTTCAACAATGGAGAAGGTTGAGCACCGCGCAGTGATCAATTTTTTGACCAAGGAAGGCAAGAATACAAAAGAGATCCATGAACGCATGGTTGCAGTGTACACCGACACGGCCCCTTCCTATGCAACCATTGCTCGCTGGAATAGGGAGTTCCGCCATGGTCGTGAGTCCCTTGAAGATGACCCCCGTCGAGGACGGCTGTCAGTCGTGACCAACGAACACAATGTGGACCGTGTGGAGAGGATGATCCTCGAAAATCGACGGGTGAAGGTCGAAGAAATCGAGCGAGAACTTGGAATATCACATGGAAGTGTTATCAACATCATCCACGACAATTTGGCCATGACCAAGGTCTCTTGTGTTGGGTCCCTAGAAACTTTACGCCCCATGATCGACTTCAGCGTTATTAAAGTTCAGAGGAGCTGCTGCTGCTGTACAATCAAGACCCGACGGGATTCGAGTCATGCATAGTGACAGGTGATGAAACGTGGGTCCATCAGTGGGATCCCGAGACCAAGCTCGAAAGCATGGCTTGGAAGAACAGGGGCTCTCCGACCCCCATCAAGTTCCGGACCCATCCCTCTGCCGGGAAGATCATGGCCACCATCTTCTGGGATTCTGAGGAAGTGTTGATGGTGGACAATGCACCTCGTGGAAGGACCATCACAGGCCAATATTACGCCGAGGAACTAGCTGGGTTGAAGAAGTGCATCCGTCAGAAGCGGCGCGGCAAGTTTACACGCGGTGTCCTGCTCCTCCACGACAATGCCCCTGTCCACAAGGTCAGAGATGCACAAGCTGCCCTGCGCGAGTGCGACTATTTTTTATTCCGCCAGCTCAAGGCAGCACTGCGTGGACGCCGGTTTGGGGACGACGAAGATGTCCAGCTCGCCGTCCAGGAGTGGATTGAACAGCAGTCTCCCGAGAGGGGTCCAAACGGGAGCTGGAAGGGTTTTATATTTGATACGGGGAATACTATTTTCATCTGCTTTAATTAGGAGGTCAGTGATAAAATCAAGCTCTTTATCTATCTCTTCTAAATTAACATCAAGTAAAGGGTCTGGGATATAATTTAGAAGGTAATTTCTGTAGCTTTCCCAGTTCGCCTGCTTATATCTTTTGCGTTCTGGGACTGCAATTTGAATGGAATTTACACCAACTGTAATTTTAATAGCCTGGTGGTCACTCGGAATGATGGGGCCCGGTTCAATGTAGAAGTTGTACGGAAACCTGATACTGGATAAAACAATATCAGGTTTCGTTGCTGCTTTTCCTGTAATGAATGTCGGGAATTCTGGTCCGATTCTTGTCACGTATTGTCTGTCAAGTAACAAGGAGTAACAAGCAAAGTAAGTACCCTAGGAGACCTTACGGTCCATTCAAAGAGGGTACCTTTAGGCTAGCAATCGAGCGGGCACATGGCTGCTCAATTGTTTTGCGTCCCTAAACGGCCCCTTTTCAAGACTTTGTCTAGTCTTTACTTGAACTGGTCAACAGATTCACTGTTGACAACTTCCACTGGAAGTGCGTTCCACTTACCGCAGATACTGTAGGTGAAAAAGTTTCCACACAGATTGCGGTTGTAACGCTTCAGTTCAAGTTTGAAGCCGTGATTGCGCGTTCTGTTCTCACTCAGTATGGAAATATCCCTGTAGTCAACATTGTCGAATCCTCGAAGTATTTTGAAGACCTCGATGAGCTGACCACGGAGTCTACGGGTTTCCAGCGAGAACAGATCTAACTCCCTTAGTCTATCCTCATAACTTTTATGTCGGATAGAGGGAATCAGCTTGGTTGCCCTAGCTTGTACGCGTTCCAATCTCGCGATGTCCTTTCGCAATGAAGGACTCCAAAATTGTACGGCATACTCCAGGTGCGGTCGGACAAGTGAGTTGTACAGGCACAGTACAATCTCCTGGTTCCGATAACCAAACTGGCGCTTAATATAGCCTAGCATCCTTTGGGCCTTTTTCTCCGCCTCAATGCACTGTTTCGAGAACTTGAGGTCACTAGTGATTGTTACACCCAAGTCCTTCTCAGTGTCGGTGGATTCCATAGCAGTGCCCTTAAGGATATACTGAGATTGGGGGTTTCTGTGGCCGATATGCATCACTTTGCATTTCCCCACGTTAAAAGGCATTTGCCACGTGTCCGACCACTTCCCAATCTTCCCAAGATCTTCCTGCAGGCGGGCAGTATTTCCATCCTTTGCAACGTTCATACCAAGCTTGGTATCGTCGGCAAATTTGGAAATCTTGGCAACCATGTCACCGTCCATGTCGTTGACGTAGATGATGAATAGTAGTGGTCCCAGGACAGAACCTTGAGGCACTCTGCTAGTAACGGGCACCCACTCAGAAGACTGTCCATTCACCACCACCCGTTGCCGTCTGCCACTTAGCCAGTTCTCGATCCAGCCGGCTACCTTTCCGTCTATGCCAAGCGCTCGCACTTTCCGGAGAAGGCGGTGGTGTGGTACCTTATCAAAGGCTTTCTGAAAGTCTAGGTAGACCACATCCACCGCCTTGTCCCGATCGTGCTCACTGAAAACGAAGTGGAAGAATTCCACAAGGTTCGTCAGGCATGACCGTTGCCTTCGGAAGCCGTGCTGGGAACTCCTCAGTAGCAGCTTTAACTCTAAATACGACGTCACTTTGTCCACCATGATGCTTTCCATGAGTTTACCGACTATCGAAGTCAGACTGATAGGTCGGTAGTTCGACGGTTGGTTACGCTCTCCTTTCTTGAAGATAGGAGTCACCTCCGCCTCACGCCAGTCTCTAGGAACGCATTTGGTCCGGATTGACATGTTAAAGATAGCGCACAGATGTCGTGATACTTCATCGCACACTTCCTCCAACACTTTAGGTAGAAACCCGTCCGGTCCAGGGGACTTATTCGTCTTTAGGTCAGCGATCTTTTTCTTTATTTCTCCTTCGGTGAAGTCCATTGCCTCCAGCTTTTCCCCCGAGTAGGAATCCGTCGGCTGGGGAATGGGACCACACTCTTCAGTAAACACTGAAGAGAAGTAGTCGTTGAGGAGGTTAGCATTTTCTCCATCTGAATGCTTTAATGTCCCCTCCTCATTCCTCAAAGGGCCAATCGTTCGACGGATTGGTTTACGGCTGTTCACATATCCAAAAAACTCCTTCGGATTCTCTTTACAGAGTCTCGCCACTCGGAGTTCCTCAGACCGCTTAGCCGCCCTTATACTGGACTTCACTCTCCTGGCTAGCCTCCGGTATTCGTCAAAGTCACCCGAGATCTTCGATTGCCAGTACACATTTCTCTTCTCCCTAAGCAGTTGCCCGATTTCTCGATTAAACCACTTTGGTTGAACAGAGGACCGACGGGGGCATTTCAGAGGGATAAAACGCGATTGAAGACTCATGAATGTGGTTTTGAAACTGTTCCAAGAGTCTTCAACAGCATCGCACTCTTGTAGGAGGTATACCCTGCCGTTGCACACCTTGCATTCAGATCTCAAATGAAATTATTTTTGGATATAATAAGAGATGAAATATAGGTAGAATTAGAGAGAGAATAGTAAGAGAGTAAAGTGGTTAAAGGGTGAGTTTAAAGAATAGATGATTTGTAGGAGACAGAATAAAAAGGTCCCTGGTGAAAGGGTAGCTCTGTCAATGTGTTATTTTTGTGTGTTTTGGGGTTGTTTTTCCATTATTTAATAAAATATAAATTTATAGTTAATTTAATTAAATTGATCGTGGTTAATTTAATAATTAATTTCGATCTTATTGATCCTTAGGCATTCAAGCCTTTATTTTTCGGCGGGGTTTTATTCCCGCTGTGAGTTTTTTAAAAGTTTTATGATTATCATTTTAAATGAATTTAAATTGAATTTAAAAAAGTGAATTGGATTTTTAGTTTGCGTTTCGCAAATAGTTTTTAATTTGAGATTTAATTTGCTAAATGAACCTGCGCATTACATACATTGGATGTATTTTGTCAGTTCTGTCAAGTGTATTTCGGAATCACGTCATTGTCTGTCTGTAACTTGCTACTTTTGAATGGTCTTACTTGTCGGTCTACTTTGATTTCTAAGTGTGTACGAGAGAATTCAGGGGTCAAGCGGGCGCCAATGGCTTGCCATATCCTCTTAGCTCTCTCGTGGAGCGGCACGTTGATCGGAGATAATCCAACCGAGTCGTGGAGCTCCCTCTGTCGTTTATGTTCTCTTATTCAGGTGTTTGTAATAAGTAAAATCGCTTTGTTCTGGATGACTTGAAGTTTCGCAATGTGGGTCTTGGCGCTCACGTTCAGCGGCACCGGGGGGTACAGGAGTCTCGAGCGAATGCACGCATTGAATATCTTTAGTTTATTTGAGCGAGTTAGGTAAATGAACTTATAAAACTCCCTCAAATCTCTCTTGCTATTCGCGACTGTCCACCCGATATGACTCTTGTAGCCTCCTGTGGTGATTTTGAGCCCCAGAACCGTTCCTTCCGGGCAGTAGGGGATTCTCTCCCCCTCTACCCGTATATCGTTGAAGGTCTTGCGAAACATGGGAATTATTTTGAATTTGAAAGCATTGGTTGATATCTTCCATTTCCTCTCGAAAGAGTTGATGTTAGATATCTCCCTAGCCGTATTTCTCGCCATAAATTCCCTGTGAACGTAAGCGGCGGTACAAATTTGCGATATATCGTCAGCGAACTGGACGTATATCGTACAGTCAGAGAGAGGTTGTGGTCAGTCGCGTGTATAAATGTTGTATAAAACAATATCAGGTTTCGTTGCTGCATTTCCTGTAATGTATGTCAGGAATTCTGGTCCGATTCTAGTCACGTATTTTCTGTCAAGTAAGACTTTAAGACTTCGATGTTTATGCCTGCATTGTTGTAGGAGGTATACCCTGCCGCTGCACACCTTGCATTCAGATCTCCAGCAAAGATTACGTTTTTCTTATGGCTAAAGATCTGTAGAAGGTTGTGCATAGGTACATAGCCGCGTCTTGGGGGTTGATACCCCGTGGCCACGACTAGACCCCCCAGGGTAGTGCCTACCTCAATGGCAAGGTAAGATTCATCTAAGTCGGGTAGTTTTTTGTATTTAAGTCCTTTTTTGACGGCTATTGCGCAGCCGTCGTACCATTCCTGGCTATAATTTTTGCTAATGACGTCGTATTGAAATATTTTTAATTCTTTTAGTGTGATTATTCCGTGTTCGTTTATAAGTATAATGTCAGGGTCACTTTGTCGCAGAATGTTGCCATAGATGGAACCTTTTCTGTCCCACCCATCGACATTCATTTGTATGATCGTAAGTCTATTGGTCATTTTGAGTAATGTTGGTTCTTTTAGTGTGTGGGATTAAAGTAGACGCTTATTCGCGATCTACTTTAGCCCCATGTGGTGTACTGGGCGGGGTGCGCTCCCTGCCGTTTCTTTTCTTTCGAAATTCGGTATCGGCAATCGTGTGAAAACAGTCCGTGCTCAATTTTACCTTATTTTGTGCGAGGGCCGCCTCAACCTGTCGCTCCGGAACCTCGTCTGAGCATTCCCACTTGTATCGTCCGGTCCTAAGACTCTCCGATAATTCGCGGGAATCAATCTCAGCTGGGAACGGAGTCGATTCAGGGGCGTATAGTTTTAGGTTAAAGCCTCTCGCATGGTATTTCAATTGGTGTTCCCTCCCCCGTGATGAGGAGATAGACCTTGGACCACGAGTTTTGGAGATTTTCCTCGACCTAGGAGACCTGATCTCCTTGGGTCAGACTGTCTCCTTTGTTAGTGTTGGGGTGTATGTTTTTGTTTTTATAGGTGTGCTTTTTTTCGGTGTGAGTGGCGCTTGTTTTTCTGTTGGTGTTTCTTTAGGCTTGTTTAGTCGGGGGTCAAGTGAGATGGCTGTGTTCTGTGTTAGCACTTTTTTGGCACTTTTCTTGGCACCGAGGAGCTACGGTTATACGCATAACCTCCTCTGAAGGAGGTTATCGGGGAACCACATCTCCTGCAGCCCGTTCTTTACGAGCATGCGGTTGACTTCAGTAGGAAAGGTACCAGGGCGAGTTATGTTTCCAATGTGTGCATAATAAATGCAACACATTATTTTTGTGGAGTGCTCGTTTTTGATGTGTAGGTAGGTCTTTTGGTTGTTAGACTCGGCGATGGCGGCTTTTGCAACTTTAGCGTAAGTTGAATTGGCTTTTAACTCCTCTGTCTCACGTTTGAGTCTGCTTTGCTTGCTCATCTCTTGCTTTTTTACTGGACATGCCATAGACATAGTCTCGTGCGGGCCTTCGCAATTCAAGCATTTGGTGGTGGTATTCTTGCAGTCACGCCAAAAATGGTAGCGACCGGCGCAGATGGAGCATAGCTTAAGGTCTTTGTTTTCAGGGCAGTTGGAAGTGGTATGTTGTTGTGCTTGTAGCACCTGAAGCACTTCTGCAGGTCAACAAACTCCTCACGTTCCATCTGTTCTGGGCAGACTCTCACGTTAAAAAGCAGTAATCCGTTGTCCTTAGCCTTTTGAGCCATAGCCGTGTCTTCAAAAACAACTTTGAACACGTGCGTGTAAGATTTGAATTTGATGACCTCAGCTACCTTTGCCCATTCGTGGTTCCGTTCGATTTCCGGTTTTATTGTGTCCGATGAAGGCTCCTAACCCAGGGGTCGAGGCGCCTGCAGATCAAACTGCGGTGAGTCCTAATTTGTGGCGGTGTGGTCGGTTTCAGGTTAATTGTCTTAAGGCATTCAACAGCTTTTCCGGAGGTCAAGGCTTCACAGTCGGCTTCTTCCGCGCAGATAGCTGAGTATCCATTGTTTAAGTCAATTAGTCTAACAAGGGCAATGCGTAGGGTTCCGTATACCTTTTCAAAAACTTTTTCTCGGTCTGGTTTCGGGCCCTTCGGGAGGACCCGAAGAGTTATTCGTAAGGTTTCCCTCATCTCACCTGCATCATATGATGCGTTAGGGATGTATGTGTAAGTGTGTGTATGCACTTAAGGTGTTTATAGAAGGAAAGAGGTAAGAGAGAAAAAGGGGCCAATGTCCCCAAAATTTTTACTTTACCTTAGAAAACTTCCTTCAGGCTAGCGTGTGGGCCAGGTGAGGCTTCGGTTTCCGTCTCCACGAAGGAGTGAAGATTCCTCCGTAACCTAAGATCTCAAGCCAGTGGTCCACTTTTCGAGTGCATATCCCGCTTTATTGCTATCCCGAGATTCACTACACGAAGCAAGTATCACAAATCACTTTTATGCAAAATTTTCTTTACAATTTCCGAGGTTGTCACTGCGAGTACAAAGACTTACTCAGGCAACCAGAGCAGTCATGGAATTATTCATAAATTGCTACATTATATATAGTATTTCTGCGCGAACATAAGTATTACAACAATTGGCCAATCATGGCGCGGAAAATTTTAAGGGGAAACTAAGCGCTACAAGAAACATAGTTTCCACTTAAAAATTTCCCGCGCCATGATTGGCCAATTTTTGTAATACTTATGTTCACGTAGAAATACTATACCGGGTGTCCCAGAAAAAAGTTAACTGTAATTTGAATTAGCATAACTCCTACACTATTGGAGATTTGGGGGTCCTGCAAAAAAATTTTTATTTAACAACTATTTATCTGTCGATTCTGGAAATTTCATTAAATTCCCTATTCTGATGTTGATACACTAATTGGTTTAGTGGAGGCTATCAAAAATATGTTTGCGCAAGGAGGTAAAATAATGAAACGAAGCCTAGGAATGCTATGCCACCGTGCACTTTCAAGAGAAGCGTAGGGAGCCTAGGTAGCCTAGGCCACTGTGCCATTCTTCAAGCATAGCCTAGGTCATTTTACAGTGGTTTTTCAGCCACGCTGTGGTATGGTCTCGTTATTACTGCTTACCAAGCAAATTAAAGCGTATCTGGGTAAAAGTTTACTTCCATAGAACCTTTTTAATCATGCAGTTAACAAAAGATCAACGCGTATTTGTAGTCACAAACTTTATTAAGACTGGCAGGATTAAACAAGTACAAGATTCATTCGAACAACGTTTTCCAGGTAGGCACCCACCAAGCATGCCCACAATTGGGAAAAATGTTCGCAAATTCCAACATGAAGAAACATGCTTAAATTTAAATAAAAGTCGTTCGGGTTGTATGAGAACCATAAGAACAACAAAAAATATCGAAAAGGTTCAGATGACGCTTCTTTAAAATCGACATGTATCACTCAGAAAGAATGGGTTTCAATTGTTAAAGTCATCATTTAACCGCATTATTAAACATCACTTAAAATGGCATCCCTATAAGATGCATGCAAGAACCAGCTTCTTGAAACTGATGTTCCTCGTCGTAGACAATTTGTCGTATGGGTTCTCCATAAACCTGCTCGTTTCTTGGAAACATTGTGATTGGTGACGAGGCAGCCTTTTTCATGAATGGAAAGGTAATTAGCTATAATATTCGGCAATATGCACCGCTGCCCCCCTCAATGCATTCAACTTTGACGCACGTATTTGTCAGCAAAAAGTGTCTCTGTGGATCGGAATATGCGGGAATGACTATCTTGTCGGCCCATTGTTTTACGAGAATAACTTATATGGTGCTGCCTACCTGAGCATGATCAACGAAAGGATCTTCCGTGAACTCCGCCAGATTTATGTCAATTAATTCAATAGACTTTGGTGGACTCAGAACGGCGCATCAGCTTATAGACAGCTTGCTGCAAGAACAAAACTAAGAGAAACGTTTGACAACCGCATTGGCGCGCTAAATCATGCAATTGAATGGCCCCCAAGATCCCCTGACTTAACACCGTGCGATTATTTCGTATGGTGATATCTAAAGAATAAAGTGTATTCTACTCCACGACAAAGCATCAACCAGTTAAGAGATAGTATCACACGTGGAGTCAATTGACTTAAGGAAAATCACAAGTTAATCCTAAAAGTTGTTCAATCAATGCCATCAAAGGCGCAACTGTGCTCGTAAAGAAATGGAGGACATGTTGAAGGAAATGGTGCTTAAAAAATTAAAAAATGAATTTGTATTACTCATATGAAGAGGTGTTTTTGTTAAAAATGGATTTAAATATATTTGTTGATTTTAAACTTCGAAGTTTCCTTATTTTACTTCTTTGCGCAAACATAATTTTGATCGCCTCCACTAAACCCATTAGTGTATCAATATCGTAAAAGGGAATTTAATGAAATTATCAGAATCGACCGTTAAATAGTTGGTAAATTTGTTTTTTTTTTTGCAGGACTCAAAAATCTCTAATAGGTTTGGAGTTATACACATTCAAAGTACGGTTAACTTTTTTCTGGGACACCTTGTATATAATGTAACAATTTTTGAATAATTCCATTTCTGTTCATTCTCTGAAGATGACCTAACATGGTCGAAAGGGGTCTAGGAATAAAGAATGTCATTCACGGATGTTTTTTTCTCGCCTCGAAGACCCCGTTAAAATACCTGTAAGAAATATTAAGAAAATACAAGTTAAAATTAATAACACGCTGCCACAGCTGTGGACTTCAAGAGAACCTGCATACAACATGGCCATTTATCTAATTATATATATATATATATATATATATATATATATATATATATATATATATATATATATATATAACTTGTGATCAGGTCGAGATTGAAGTATAGTAATTGTTTCAGACCCTTTACCACCGAATTGTCTTAAGGTGATAGCGGCTTCTTATGAGGCCTAGTTGATGGTCGTCTATCTCAAAGAAAGGAAGTGATTTAAAAATCTAAATTTTTAGTAATTTATTATAAAAGTAGCCTCTTTAATACTATCAACCTAAATCCTTTATGACCGAACTCCGAACTAGGGTTTTGAGATAACGCTTATGATTTATTATAGAACCAAGTTGAGCATGAGTGGTCGAAAAGTTAATTAATGAATACTAACGAACGCAAACTAATGAGTAAAAACTAATGAATAAATGTCAAAGAATCTCTCTTTTGAAAATGATATTCACAGAAAAAGGTTAGAGCAAAATGAAGCGTAAAAAATTGTTTCCCAAAATCAAACAATTTTAAATGAAAGGAAATGGTTACCATGGAATATAAGATTAATTGGGTAGTTTATATAGGCGTTTTCTGTTCGTTCCTAAACGCTCTTTGGTTAATGGCTGATGTAGCCCATAAAAATGACAGCCGTATTACATCAAAGTTAAAATAATAATAACATTTAAATGAACAATATTAAAAAATAATCAAGTTAAGACAATGTAGATATTGAAAAAAATTAAAAGCTAAAATCAAGGATTTAACAGATAAGAGTATAAAACAGAGAAACTTTTTAAGTATCTATCATATGAAAACACCAATGAAGCACAATAAAATTAAATTATTAAAGAATAATGTAGCTTACCAGTCAATTACAATTACAATTAAGTTAAAGTGTGTGTGCGTGTAGGGAAGGACGATAGGGTGTGTGGATAGATAGAGAAAGTAGACAAGCGGTGAAAAGAGAAAGAAATGTGGTAGGGTGCAAAGAGATGCTAGAGCCTGGTGATCAGGCCTATCACTTTCATTATTTCCTTGGAGCGTGTATTCTATGTTGTTTTTGATGATTTTTTATATTTTTTATGGCGTTCAAGCCATATGTCTTGATAACTTTAGTTTAACTTTGTTGTGTGATATGCATTGCTTATTTATTTATGTTTTTTCAAACTTTTAAGTGCGTGCTTAATTGTTTTGTATTCTTTGTATGTGTGTGTGTTTTAGTTTTTTTGTTTTTTCTTAGTCGGTAGAGTTCTCGTCGTATTCGGCTGTTTTCTTCTTTCTTGGTTTTGCGTTGTCTTCATCGGTGATTTTTTGTCATAATTGAGTTTTGGTCTTGAATCGGTTGTTTTCTTACATTAGATTAGATTCTACATCTCACCATGCGTAGAACGGCACTTCATCCCCGCCAGCCACTCGGTTAGCGGAGCGCTTGGAAAACTGGCGCGACATTCTGCTCTTCTGTTCTGGTTAATCATCTGAGTAATTTCTTCACTCAGTTCTCGATTAACCAGATAATGCATCTTCCGGGTCCGTTCTTCGATGACTTTGTTAATGGCAACTATCCCGCCTCTCTGTGCAGGTCTTCTTACCGTCTTCTTTCTTGCCTGTGTATACCTGTGATTAGGTACATGCGATTTAGTTTTGCACTACTTGAAGTCGCCTCTTCTGTGTTTTCGAGACACAAGAGAGGGTGGAGGCGGGGTAAAGCAACGTAGATCTAACAAGGGCATTGTAGATCTTCTTCTTGTTGCTTTCACGTAGATTTCTGAACGTATATAGAGTTCTGACAGCGGCCGAGGCTCGAGAAATTCTTTCTTCAACGTGCTTCTTGTACCCGGTAGAGGTGATTCTCATACCGAGTACATTGCATTCATTGGTGCAGGGATAGCGAGTATCCCCCACTCGCACGTCTGCTCTTCGGGTGCGTCCAATGGGGACCACCTTAAACTTCTCTTGGTTAGTTCTAATTTTCTATTAAGCCTCGTAGTTGTTTAGATTTTCGATTTCTATCGCTGTCATGCGAGCTTGCCACGGTGCATTCCTCCATGGAGATATGATTATCTGGCTGAAATCATCGGCGTGTTGAATATTGAGGGAAGAGGGGTACACAGGGGCTGGGACATCCGCGGTGTATATCGAATAAAGGGTGGGGGACAGACGCTCCCCCTGCGGAAGGCCCGCAGTGAGCGGAAACTTTAGTCCGTCCGTGCACCCTAGATTGACATATGCCGCTCTCTCCATGACGTAGTCACAGAGAGTTCTTTCCAAGTTTTCACTTAGACCCAGCCGAAAGATCTTATACTGCATGCCCTGCTGCCACACCTTATCAATCGCCTTTGATACATCCCTCACAAACAATATCCACATAACTCCTGTCCCGTTTGGCTTGGGCAAGCTTTTCCGTAATGAAATTGAATGCCATTTCCGTACTTCGCTTCTTTCTAAACCCGTATTGGCAAGGGTTGTAGAGGGAGTTCTCTTCCAGGTGAGACACCAGTCTCTCGTTGAGGATCTTCTCAAAGAGTTTCCCGTCAAATTCCAGAAGTGAAATTGGGCAGTAGCTCTCTCTCAACGTTGGGTCCTTTCCATGCTTGGGCAAGAAGATCATCTTTGCCGTCTTGTAAGCATCTGGAAAGTACCCTGTATTCATACATGCGTTGAATATTCGTCTTATTCCTCCGATGAAGTTAGATGGTGCCTTTTCGAAGTTTAGCTTCGTAATCCCCGATTGGCCTGGGGTTTTTTTAGGGGAATGAGCGGAGTGCGCCAAGAATCTCTTCTTCGGTGATCTCGGCGTCTCCGTCACGCAGTCTGTCCGCCTGGTGATGAGGATGCGTTCTATGTATTTCCGTGTTAAGCTCGTCTACTATGTTATTTTCAAACTCTATGTCAAAATCTTCGTTTTATTCTTCGGGTGTACTGAAGATTTTTTCCCAATAACGCCGGAATATTATTTCGATCTTTCTGTCTTCTGTTTGAATGGATCCATCTTCTTTTTGGATTTCCATTTTCTTCTTTTTTCCAGATGATCCTCTGAGACTTCTGACTTTCTTCCAAAAGTCTTTGGGGGATGTATCTCGGTCGAGGTTCTCGATCGCATCGTCCCATCGTCTCTGTTGTTGTTCGAGGATCAACTGGTTGAGCTCTTCTTTGATCTCTTTACTTCATTGTAATGAGTCAACTGATGCGTTTCTGATATTTATCTCTTACATTACTCTCAATTATCTATAGAGATCTTTCATGTACCCAGTCCATCTGTATGTTGAGATGGTTTTATACTGGGTTTGGGGGATGCAAGCCCTACTGCATTTATAAGGTGTTCGTTGAGGTTGTCGAGTACCTCGTCTATCTCCTCGAGAATTACCTCGTCCAGATTTGGTGGATGGTAGGCCTCGAGAAGACCCGCGTACCGTGCCCAGTCTGCTATTCTGTAGTCTTTTCTGACTGGAGCTTGGACTTGTATAGGGTTCCTGTTGCAGGTAAGTAGGATCCCTATATGATCACTACATGGTACCTGGATTGGTTCCATGTAGTAATTGAATGGTAGCTGACAATTAGCCAGACAAATGTCTGGTTTGGTGGCATTTTTTCCTGGAATATATGTAGGGAAGTCCGGGCCTATTCTCTAGACCATATTTCGGTCCATCATAGTCTCCAGGCACCTTCAAGTTCTATTGAAGGACCTGTACTCGGATTCCCAACACCTGGCATTAAGATCCCCCATTAATATGGTGGGGGCACTTCTGCCAAATAGGCCGGAGAGAGACCAGCTTACCTATATCGAGTTCGACCTCTATTGCAAGATAGGATTCTTCCAGGTTTCTTACTGACTTGCACTTGATCCCTCTTTTGATGGCGATGGTGGCACCGTCGTACCGCTTTTGAGAGTAATTTGTGATTAACACATCGTAGTTCCAGATCTTCATTTCGGAGCTACGAGTGTCAATTCCATGCTCAGTAATTAGGATGATATCTGCATCAATTTCCCTGAACAAATTTCCGTAAAGAGTTCGTTTCGCTGTCCAGCCGTTGGTGTTAACTTCCAGAATTCTTAGTGCGTTCTGTTCTTTTTGGCCTGTGAAACAGGTTTGGCGTGCTCAGGCTCTTCACTCTTCGGGGAAGGACTAAGAGTTTTTTATTTTCTCTTCGTCGCTCTAGTGCGACTGCATGGGCCCTCGTCACTATCCGAAGATGTGGTTTCCTCTTCTTCTTTATCCTCGTCTACTTCATCGTCTTCCTCTTTGGATTCCTCCGCTGAGGGAGATTCAATTACTTCTTTCAATCCGGTGGCTTTCTCTTGGTTATTTTTCATAACGCTATCCTCGAATGCCTTGGAGCATTCGGGATTAGCGGGCACGATGATGGATGGTAGGTTGTTGGCTTTTAGAATTGCGTTTAGAACCTGTTTGTAGCATCCAGGTTTTACCGCGTTCGCCACGTTTGCATGTGTAATGCAAATTAATATCTTGGCACTTAGGTCATTTGTGAAGACCATCTGTGAAAATATTAACAACTACGAAAGAACGAACAAGATCAAGACCAATGTTCAGAAATTCAAAACAGCGGACGTACTAGTGCTGGACGAATTTTACGAATACTCTAGGGTAGGCTGGGTACTTGGCCTGAAATTAACTTCGGATGGGTACAACACCGACTACAAAGAAAAGATCGCCGCTGCTACGAAATTGCTACGGGCTCTCTACCGATTAAAATATCTTTCGACAGGCAACAAGAGGAAACTCTATATGTTGTTAGTGTGGCCGATCCTCCTATACCCCGCCATCTCCTTCCATGTCTTGAGCAAAACTGCTATCAAGAAAGCGCGAGTAGTTCAAAACAAGGCAATAAGGTTCATCGCCAACGTTACCCTGTGGGACCACATCCCCTCAGAAGTATTACATGAATTAACAGATAGAATCCATAAACGTTACCCTAAATAGACGCGCACAAAATATTTGGCAGAAGGTTTACTAAACCATGCTAGAAGAGGTGCTGCATTCCATACGACTACCAAGCGAGGAACTACATAATTTAAGATTCAAACGAACATTCAGGAACAGTCAACTACTATCCCGACAAGTAACTCACTCGATTTATTAACAAATTTATCAAGAGAAAAAAACGGCATATAAACTAAAACTGAGTAATTATTAAGAACAGATTAATAAAGTTACAAATAATAAAAAACAACCGGACTAAAAGTGAAGACTGGAAGACACAACGAATCAAAGTGCAAAGTGAAGTCTAGTATCATCCTCAAGAGAACTCATTACTAATGCAAAGGCTTGAATGCTGAATAACCAATCAACATTAAAAAAAGTTTAGTACAAATGTGCTTATACTGAGGAGCCAGACAGCCTGGCACAATTACTGTCTCACTATATTAACACTTTTTCTATATATCCTCTACACTCTATCCCAAACCTTCTATCTTTTAGGATCGTTGAGCGTTGATCACTGAGGGGGCTCTGGACGCACTAGCCCTTCACTCTCTCACACCTTTTCTTCTATTCTATCTCAGGATGGAGATAGCAACATCTGAAAACTTTCCAAGTTCCCGCTGAAAAAAGAATACTGAATCCAGCGCCGAATATTTCTTGATTCTTAAAAAATCTCTGAGCACCTTCACCCAGTCTGATATCAAGAAAGACAGCCTTCACTCAACAAAGAAGAAAAATCTAACACCTGGAGTCAGTGCCTCGCCAAGAAGGCACTCCCCAAAGAACAGAATCGATAGCAACCAAGACGAACCATAACTATAACTGGTTGTATTTCTTTTTCAGATCGTGGTATAGATGATAAAATGCGTGACCTCACTGAATTTGAAAAATGGAAAATTGTTGGAGCTCGAATTGCAGGAGCTTCCGTCACCAGAACAATTAAACTCTTTGTTTTTTTTTTCGAGAGCTACCATATCAAAGACCATGACAGAATTCAAGAAGCATGGAAAACACTACCGCAGGAAGAGTAAATCCGGCAGGACTTCGATGCTCGCTGAAAGAGACTGACGAGTGATGAAACGCATAGTGATGAAAAATCCACCTACAACTGCCCCTAAAGTGACTGCAGAGTTGACTGAATATCTCACTAGCCCAGTTTCGACCAAAACTGTTCGCCGTGAGTCAATAAAGCCGGATATCATGGAAGAGCCGCCATTAAGAAACCTTTGCTTAGGTGGTGTAGAGATCACAAGGGCTGGTCGACAGACCAATGGAAGCAAGTAATATTATCCGACGAGTCCAGGTTATCTCTTTTCCCCACTGCAGGGCGAGTTTATGTGTGGAGGCAGCCCGGAGAAGCTTTTAATCCTGAATGCCTTCTCCCTACAGTTAAGTACGGAGGAGGGTCAGTGATGGTTTGGGCAGCCATATCTTGGAATTTTATTGGTCCAATTGTTGAATTTTATTGGTCCAATTGTTGCCCTGCATGGTATGATCAACAGCAACGAATATCTGAATATTTTGGAAGATCAAGTCCATCCCATGGTCCAGACATTATTCCCTGATGGTGAGTGTTTTTTCCAAGATAAAAATGCCCCAATACACACCGATCATGTGGTTAAGAATTGGTATAAAGAACATAGGAGTGAGCTACAACACAAAGAGCCCCCCCCTCCTCCCCCACAATCTCCAGATCTTAATATTATTGAGCATTTGTGGTGCGTCTAAGAGGGACAAGTTAGAAGTCGTTACCCTACAACTTCGTATCTGAAACAGCTGGACAGGTATTGCAAAAAGAATGGCTCAAGATTCCTCTCCATGAAGTAAGGAAGCTGTATGAATCAATTCCAAGACTCATCGACGCTGTTTCGAAAGCAAAAGGATGACCAACTCCGAATTAAATAAATATTCATTGAATTTAACACGTGTTCCAATTATGTTGTCCAACCCCTGTATATGACCAATTGTATGGATTGGTTTATGGATGAAGCTTGTTAATGACAATGGGCGTTAGTTTCAGTATCGAAACCTGAACAAGTTTGGCTAGGGGTAAATGCAAGTCTGGCAGGTTTCATATTACGAACGTCACCGATTCTGAGGGGATTCGGAGCGACTTGAATGAATAAATAAATGCTATTAGAGCCATAAGCTTTGTTAATATTTAACACAATAACAACTCTTTTAATGGCTTCCCTATCTTCATTAATGGTAGACAACACTTCTTTCTCTGATCCTGCAGTGTCATATGCTAAACGGCTTTTTGCTATTTTGAGCTAATTTAATTTCAGGCACCGTTTTATTTTATTTTTTTTAAATCCTATTTATCTAATTCCTAGTCAATCTTTAGATCATACGGTTACAACAACAACAACAAAAAATATCTTTGTAAGTCTTTTTAAGTTTTTTCAAATGATATAGAACAATTTTGAACTGCTGAATCAAAAATGGCATCCGTTTTCTCCGATCTGGTTAAGTTTTGTGTTAAGTAGATTAAAAAAAAATACGATCTTATAAATAAATCGATTACATTTTTGTGACATTTAAGGTTGATTTTTGTTAATATTTTTCATCAGAAATACGCTTTTGGTAAAAACATCGTTTTCTAACATAATTTATTAATCAAATGTTACAAACATTGATTAGTGTACATTGAATAGTAGACATTAATAAAGTTAAGTACATGTTAATTGGATATTAGGTCATTATTGTTTAGAATTCAGGTCATGAACTTCCGTTTCTTTGAACTCCTAGAATGCTCAGCGTTAGGGATGTCTCTTTTAATAGTCCAACAGTAATCAGCCATCAATAGGGCCGGTTCTGCGCATAGACCACACAGGCGACTGCCTAGGGCGCCAAATTACAGATTAAAAACTAAACAAAACAAATAAATAATTTTAATATATGTATACTAAACTTGAACCACACACTCTACACTTAGGCTACTTGACACGTTTTCTCTTAAATACCATTTCTTAATATTGATAAGTTTTGTTTCTTAAAGTGGAGGAAGGGGAGCGCATCAGGCCATCACCGGTTCTCAAAATGATACAGAAGCGCATCGTAGTGTTGCCACTTTTGCCAACGAGTCAATTGCTTATCTTTTGTAATGAATTGGTCATCCAAGCTACAAGATGCTGCTTTCAGGGGGCGCTTTTTGGGGCGCGGTTACCGCCAAAGTACACTCTCGCCTAGGGCACCAAATGACCTAGAGCCGGACCTGGCCATCATGACTGCATCCCAGTTTCCCATATACATAGTTTCCAGCTCTTTCATGTCATGGTGGAATCTCTACCACTCCTTGTCGCTCAATGATCCCATATTCTTAGGAAACCAATTAATATGTAAAAATAAGTTATTAATTTTGATGCCCATGTTGCATGCAAGGTTTCTGAAACAAGTCAGCATATTAGTGACAAGTTCTTTGTAGTTTCTAGTCTTCTTGTTTCCAATAAAGTTCTTCACCATCAGAACAAAAGCATTCCACGCTTCCAGCTCCAGTTCGTTCATTGAGTTTCCAAACTCTGGATCTCTGATGAGCTGACGGAGTTGAAGACCGCCATAGATGCCAGCTTTCAACTTCTCTATGGTCAATCCTAGTAGCTCGTGACACAAGTAAGAGAAGCAGCCATCATCCTTGTTTAGAGTTTTGGTAAAGTGTTAAATTAAACCGTGCTTGATGTACAGCTGTGGGAAGAGTATCATGTCTCTGTCCACCAGAGAGGTGTTAATGACGTTCTTTGATCTGCAAGGCAGCATTTCTTCTCGTACATGCCAGTCTTTCTTCGTGTAATACTGAGCTCGACCTCTACTCTCCCACATACACATAAAGTGCGGGTACTTGGTGAACCCAGACTGTTGTCCCAACAAAAATTCACCATCTTCAGGTCAACAAAAATCAACCACTTATGCTGATCATAACGAATATTCTCCAGAACGGAGTTGTATTTCATCGACATCATACTTCTCTAATATAGTCAAGTAAGTGAGGGGTACAAAAGCAAACTGGTTGCCGATGTGCAGCAGAACACATTTTAGCGATCGCTTACTGCTCTCAATGAACAGTCTCTAATCTTCGAGTTGGCACCAGTGGCAACTCGTAGCTAAAAGTAGTGGGGGTGCTGCACCAGAATTTTTTTACCATTGTTTTAATATTGTGTAAAAGGAAATAAACACCTAAAAAGAAAATTTATAAATAAACTTGATAAAATCCCAAAGAGAACAAAATCAAACACCTTTTACTTACTAATAGACTAAATTGCTACAGTTCAAGTTTGATCCATTCATTTAAAAACGAAATCTATTCCTTTCGTTTTAATTTGTGCGAAAAGATCAAGTATTTTCTCCTTGATCTTTGGATGACTACTGCGGACTTTTTCCCATTGAAAGCACTGCAAGTGCATTTATCTTCCAGAACTCATAAAATAAAAGAACCGAAAAAATATGGATTAAATTCTACACTTTATCACATTCAAGAATATAAACACAATTTTAGGCACAACCCACGCGGAGTCAAAAAGAAACACTACCTTCCACCGGCACTGCGTGAGACACAGTGATATATATATATATATATATATATATATATATATATATATATATATATATATATATATATATATATATATATATATATATATATATATATATATATATATATATATATATATATATATATATATATATATATATATATATATATATATATATATATATATATATATATATATATATAGATATAGATATATATATATATATATATAGCGTGCAGCTTCCTATTTCGGACGTGTGAGCATGCGCAAAACAGCTAAACACCGCATCGCTGGAACTGTGAAGCACACAGTTCTATACAAGGATTTTTGTATTTTTTTCATAAACTAGGGGATGGCTACTGATATTAAGTTAAGAATTATATAATGTGTAGCAAATGACATTTTTGAAAGCTCCTACAAAGTTTGTAAAGAGGCAGTTGGAAATTTCCCTCCTGAGAAAAGTATGCATCTCGACCCAAAATCCATTTTTGTACAACCTTGGATACCAATATGGTTACCTCAGAATCAAAGTACGACTTTTCCCAACAACCAAACAATCAAAACCTTTGTACAACCCAATTCGAAATTAACCAATCAGAATAGACTTTCTCTTTTCCCGAGCGCATTTTAATGTACACATTTATTTCATCAGCGCTCCATCAAGGTTAGTAAAAATTGGCTCCCTAATCATCAGCGTATACAAATGTTTAAAAATATTCAAAATGTGATTCCTTCCTTTGAATTCCAGTTCCCCTGATTTTATAACTTCAAAAACGTCATGGCTGAACTGTACAATATTATATATAATTTCATATATATATATATATATATATATATATATAGCTTAGGTTGTGGCTTAGCTTAGTTCGTGACTAAATTTTATAGGTTATTCCTCTTAACATTATAATCATCGGCCATTCCCTATATTTAATATATATATATATATATATATATATATATATATATATATATATATATATATATATATATATATATATATATATATATATATATATATATATATATATATATCTTGTACAATGAAACCCCTTTTTGAGCACAAAGTTTATTGAACCGGAACTAGTTTCGGTATGAAGTTTACCATACCATCATCAGCCGTTAACTAAGAGAAATTGAAATAAAAAACAGAAATACTAAAATATACAGAAACCAGCAACTGACATTAATCAGGAGGCGTTAGTTTTAGGTGATTAACAATATTTTTTTAAATGAGATCAGATAGATAGCGGCTACATTTGTGTTGACCTTCTGACAGATTAAAGTTTGGGATTTCTTTGATTAATATAGATTCGATAATTTTTCTTTTATTAAAATCGTTACATTGGTAAATTATTTGTGCCCTAGGAAAATCAATTATATGGTTGGTGTTTTTCACATAGGTAAAAATTCTAGAAGCATCTCTTGCTCTACGAATATCAACCCTTATGTTCATAAATACGTTTATTTAATGACCTCCCGGTCTCTCCAACATAGAAGGAGGGGCAATTTGGAGTTATACATGGAAACAGGTAAATGCCTGTATATATTAGGTTGAGGAATAAGTTCTTGCGTTTTTTTAAATGTTGTGTTGATTTAAGTTTTGTTGACGTGATTTGTACACATATTAAGAAACAATAATAAATAATGAGAGCGAAATTTGCAAAGGTTAGGCTACATCTATTAACAGCGTAGACTATTAGGCTTTTGATTAGGCTACGTCTTGAAGTTGAGTAATAAGTCATTGCGGTTTATTTCAAAGTTGTGTTAATTTAATTTTTTTCGGTACCCTCAAAATGGAATGTCAAGTTGAAAGAAAGGCGTATTTTCGACACTTGTTGTAATTCATTTTCAATCGAGACGGGAACAATGCAAACGCAGCCAAAGCTCGTCGCGATATTTGTGCTGTGTACGGAGAAAATGCTTTATCAGAAAGGACAGCTCAATGGTGGTTTTCACGTTTCAAAATCCGTCATTTCAATCTTAATGATGAGTAACGTTCTGGTCGCCCCCATTAAGTTAGATGAAAATCGATTGAACGACCTTCTTCATGAAAATCCTCACCAATCCACCAGATATTTGGCTGTGCAATTGGCTTGTGATCAGAAATCTGTAGTGAATCACCTTCATTCGATGGAGAAAGTTAAAAAACTCGGTGCATGGGTTCCGCACGCTTTGAGCGAAAGCAACAAACTTCAACGCTCTACGATTGCCACAGGTTTGCTTGCTCGTCACAAGGCTACTCGTGGATATAAGGACAGATTTCTTCACCGCATCATCACTGGCGACGAAAAGTGGTGTGTTTATGTCAACATGAACCATCGAAAACAATGGCTTAGCCCCAATAAAAAAAAACACTTCCGCGATTAAAGCAAGGACTTCATCCACGAAAGACGATGCTGTGTATGTGGTGGGATTGTGAATGCATCATTCTTTATGAGCTCCTTGCGAACAACGAGATTGTCAATGCAGAACTCTACGTTCAACAAATGTATCTACTCGCCGAAGCAATTCGTGAAAAGCGACGACCGCATCGACGTTATGGAGTAGTCCTGCAACACGACAATGCTCGTCCTCAAATTGCCAATATGACAAAAGACGCCATCCAAACCCTTAATTGGGAACTCCTGCCGCATCCTCCATATTTGCCAGACTTGGCTCCATCGGATTTCCATCTGTTCCGATCGCTCTCCAACAATTTGCGTGGCGGCGTTTCGTTCAATACTGATGTGGAATTAAGAACCTAGTTCGGCGAATTCTTCTAGTCAAAATCTAGAGATTTTTATTGTAGAGGCATCGAAAAACTAGTTGAACGTTGAGAAGAAGTCATAAATAACAACGGAGAATACATTATTGATTAAATTGCATATTGGTATCAATTAAAAATGATTTTTTTCTAAAATTGTTAATGGTAATGAATAAATTTGATAAAACCGCAAGAACTTATTCCTCATCCCAATATATTAGGCTATTCAGGTTTAGTGGACCGAAATGATTTTTTAATAGAGAGATATTTGAAGGTGGTTAAGTTGAAAGATACTATAAGATTTAATCCTTCGAGCAAGGGAAAATATGGAAGAGCTAAGCAAAGCTTTTTACATATAGGATTTTTTTTTTGAGAACGGTAGAATATTGCCCTAGCTTTAGATAGGCTTTCATCTATATGGTAGAGGAGGTATTTTAATTCAATGAACAAACATGTAATAAAGGTGATCTCATCTTGTAAGAAACAGGTTTACAAATTTGGAGAACTCCTAAAAAATAGATAAATATTGCAATAACTTTTTTTATATTAAGATCATGGCATGAGAAAAAATGGGTTTGCGATATACAATGAAAGACAATTTATCATTAATTCTTAGGACTTTGGAGTTAAGGAAAGGAAGATAATTGTCTTTTTCCCATTCAACCTTAAATTTTATGGTGGGGTGGAGGATATTCTACTTTGTCCAAAAATTATCAAAGGAGTCTAGTTCAGATAATGGCCATGTGGAAATCACGCCATCTATGTATCTATACCATACCCTCAAACTTGGTATGGTATAGATACGTAGATGACGTGATTTCCACATGGTTATTATCTGAACCAGACTCCTTTGATACTCTTGAAACCTTCCCCGCTGAGTTAATTATCCTCTCTCACGTTTTCTCTTTCAACGCATTTTTATCTTTAAATTCATATAGCAAGGATTAATGGCTGCTATCTAGGCAAGTTTGTCATTAAACTAATCATCACATAAGCTATAATTTGTGCTCTAGACCCTCTCTTTTATTTCAATTAAGTATAATATAGTTTAACGTCTAGTTACGTAAAAAATATATTATTCTTTCCACGAGAGATAACTCCCGGCAGCCACGAACTCAGCCGCTTCTCTCTCTCTCTCTCTCTCTCTCTCTCTCTCTCTCTCTCTCTCTCTCTCTCTCACTAATCTGGCGCGGTTTACGCCCCGCCCTGATTTCGTTTTCACTGTAAGTTTGTTATTATCTTACTTCAACATCCTCAATTTTTTTCTTAACCGGAAGTTTCAAAAGCACACATCCCTTAGCCATGAATAGTCAAGCCACGACGTTTATCTCAACTGCCTCGACCTCGCTAGCGAGCCAGGACTCCTCACCTTTCACGGCCATATGTGCATCACCCGTGGCAATTAGTCATCCTGCAGCTATAAACCAGGATGTCAGCGCCCGAGGCACCCGCCAAACTTCAATCAATCTTCCCGCTTTCGATGCGACCGACCCGATCACGTGGTTAGAATTATGCGAGGATTTAATCCCACATCAAGCCATAACCGATCAAGAGCGCATAATAAGTATCACGCAAAAGGTTCCAATAAGTATCTTTACTTTGTTTCGAGGAATTTTGTTACAAAGTGGGAGCTTTTTGACTCGCTCCTAACAGATATTTTCATGCGTGGGATCCCTGACAACATTAGGCCCCTCATCATGATTGGTAAGCACAAGAGCATGGATGAAATCACCAAATCAGCAGAGATAATATATCTCAATCCTTACGTAAACTGGGGAACTGCCCCACAATGTCCCATTATTCCCTCTAATCCATCTGTTTCTCTATTTCACAGGTTTGGTTACCAAGACGCCTTCTGACAATAGGCCGGACCCGTGTACGGCCTCTTTTTCACATTCATCACCGAACTTGGCTGCCGTTTTGGAGAGGATAGAAGGAGAGCTGCAAAAACTAAAACTACAACGTGGGGCCGAGCGACTGCACGGTCCCAAGGGTGTACGGAGCGACAGCCGCCGTTCGTCCTCTCGAATACGAAACCAACGAGGGCATTCCAGCACAAGAGGTGAGGCACAGCATTCCCCTGCTCACTCTTTCGCCTATCGCTCTACTCCTAAATTCTCTCACTCTCAAACTAGGAGTCTATGCTGGTACCATGAGAAATATGGTAGCGAAGCTGTACACTATAAACAGCCTTGCCAATACTACCTATCATCCTATTCTTATTCTCAATCAAATGCTTGCTCTTCACAAATTCTTCCTTCTAATAATAATGTTACTTTCATCCAACCAACTAATTGGTGCTGGTACCACAAAAAATATGGTGCACAAGCCGTTAAATGTATATAGCCCTGCACATATTTACAACCTCATCAATCTAACGCTATTCCACCTCAACAATCTATTCACTCTACTCAAACTAATGCTCCAACTCACTCTCCTCATTCTAATTCAAATTCTTCGACTAATTTAAACTGAGAACGCAAGTGAGCAATGGGTCTATCACCTCTGCCGTTCTTTCATCTTAGGTCGATCCACCATTTTTCATTTATGACCCACTCTACGGTTTCTCATATTTAGTTGACACTGGTGTTGAATGTAGTGTTATTCCAGTGCCTCTGGACGATAAACTTGTTCCTCCTCTGATCTTGTCCTGAAAGCTGCTAATTACTCTGAGATAAGGACTTATGGAAGGCGCTTCTTTCAGTTAGCTCTCTGCCTCCGTAGATTTTTTCAATTGACCTTTATTGTTGCCGAGGTCGACGTTCCTATTCTGGGCATCGATTTTCTCTCTGCCCACGACCTTTTGGTCGACTCTCGTAACCGCAAGCTTATCTATCGCACTACAATTTTCACAGTTTCGGGTTCTCATTATATTGAATGCTATTGAATATTTCGAGGGGAAATAGGGGTGCTGCAGTTCCGCAGTGACTATACACGAGCCTCCACTCGTTGGCACTTATGCATTCAAAGCTTGTGCAGACGGTGTGCAATATTTGTACAGTAGACTAAGTTCTTCTCTTCAGAAAAAACCCCGTAGGTGCTCTTGATATCTGTTGAAGTTTATATGAACACTGTCGGAGAGGAATTTTTTTCCTTTAATCTGGATGCCAACAGTTCGGCAGTGGACTTTGGTTAACTGAGATCGCGAACTAGATCATTTAGCTTCATTTGTCAAAAAAGATGTGGAACATCATCGTCGAAAAACATTTCTTCATTTTCTTCAACACTGGAGGAATCTTTGTCACTTATTTCATGAAGTTCTCCAGAGTCAGATACGGAATTTCATCACAATGAACTACAGGATGACGTGCTGATTGAAGATCAGGATATTTGAGGCTGCTCCGGTTCTCTCTATTTATCCCAGTTAAATCATTAGCGCAGAAGTAGCAGTCAGTGCCATAGTTTGTCGACTTCCTCTGAACTACGGGAATTCCAAACTTCAGACAATTCTTCTTGCCCTTGGTTCAACGATGCAGATACTTAATGCATGTCTTAGATACCGTGTGCGGCGCCTATAAAGCTTTATCCAAGTTTCATACCAAAATAAGCATGGTAAGAACGCTTTATGAAACTTGTGAGAGGAATAAGCCTCCAACCTACTACCCCTCCCCAGATTTAGGCACACAGAAGTGTGGTCTGTAGAAAGTTGGATCCTTGGATAGGCCAACACTCGAAAGAAGAAATAAAGGAGGAGATAATAAACAATCAACAATGGGCGAGAATAGCAGAGGTGGTAAAGTTCAAAAACAGAAGGGACAACACTGAATACAGTCATGTATTCAAAGTTGTATTCAGTGACACCTTCATGGCAGCACGGGCTAAAGAGAATGGCATTCTGCTATTCAATGCCAAGATAAGCGGGGAGCAGATAGGAAGGGAGGAATATACCCCTATTCAAATCTGCTTCCGGTGCTTCAAGCTCGAAGCACACGCGACTAAGGGCTGCAAGGAGCAGGGAATCACCTGTTCCAAATGCAGTGCCAAAGGCCACGGCTGGCGAGAATGCCAGGCAAAGGAGGAACGATGCCCTAACTGTGGCCATGTCGTGCCCCCAAAAGAAGGAGCTGGTAAGGAAGAAAGCGGAAGACAGAAAGGCGGAGGGCGTAAGGAGAGCCAACACCTCCTACGCACAAGCAGCCAGAACCCCACCTGCTAGAACAGTAGAGAGTGCCCCAGCCCCAAGAACTTATTTGAAGGTCGGGAACCAAATATCGACATAGATCCTCACGTGCATAATGTATGCTCACGTGAGGAATTTAACAAACCCAGGATGCTTCTCAACTGAGCTAAACACGATGCTCAAGAAGAACGGTCTGGAGGAACTTTGGTTCCCAGAAAGCCCTCCATCGGGGGATGTGCTGCAACTGCAGTACGAACCCGAAGAGGAAGCCCCAACAACCCCATTCCTTCCAGCGGAAAAAACAAGAAAAAATAAGAGTAGCAAAGAAAACCCAAGCCCCCCAAATAACAAATAGCAACAGATACCCTAGAATAGAAGCCCAGAGGAAGAGAGAACAAAAAGCGAAGAAGCTTGCGAGGAAGATAAAGGAGGCAGAAGGAAACCTCACAAGCTCCGCATCGTCCTCGGAAGATGAGGAAGAGGTAAAGGCCCAGCCCCTCAAAACAAAATCGAGATCGAGAAGCACAAGTAGGGAAGAGGCTCCCCAATTGCCCAAAACCCTTGATGGAGAAGAGCTTAATATGCTCTTCTTCAAAACTGAACATACCCCATTCCCAGAAGACCCCACCATTAGGGAGATAGTCGAAGGGGTTAAAACTGGGCAATTGAAATGGAGTTTCGACGCTCCATTACAAGAATCAATAGTAGACGAGGCGCTCATGGCCTCAAGGATAAGGCTATACACAAACTCCTGCCTCACCATCAGTGAAGCAGAATTCTCCAAAATCAGAAATGAGAAGAAGAAAAAAGAGAGAAAGTGAAAAAGGAAGACACACACACACGCAAACACACTTAGAAAACAAAAACACTGAACTAACAACATGGAAAAAAACAGCAACAAATTAAAAATACTCACAATCAACACCAACGGTTGGGTAGGAAAATCCATCCTATACGGAAACGTTTTCCGCATGGTGGATCCTGACCTGATACTCATATCTGAACACGGTGTAAACACAGAAAGAAATACAATAAAAATACCAAATTACACTGTGATCACAAAAAAACACACACAAGAAAGGTACGATGGCGCTGCTATCGCTATCCGTAAAAACATAAAGTTTAAAACACTTCCAGACTTAGCGGAGTCCTTTGTGGCTGTTGAAATCCCAACCCTAGTTGGAGCCTTAACCGTGGCTGCGGCTTACCAGCCCCCACGCCGAAAATACCTGCCCGTTCCTAACCTATATAACATCTTTGGACGAGGAAAAATGGCATTGCTGGGTGGTGACCTAAACGCCTGTTGCGCAGCTTCAGGTTACAGTCACACCAACCAGAGGGGAAGGAACCTGGAACTACTCATCGAGAGAGATAGGCTTTAGAGAGTAGGACCAGATTTCCCGACTTACCTAACGCAACATACGGCAACAAAACCGGATGTTGTATTGGCAAGCCGAAACTTCCCCTTCAACATCATCAGCGTGCCCGGTCCTGTGGTACCGAGTGACCATGTCCCCATTCTAACAACCATATTGCTGGCACCAATTCTCAAGCCAGTGCCACTTAGGAAGAGTTACACGAAAGCTAACTGGGAGTTATACCAACCTGCCGACCTGGAAGACGCCAATCTTGAAGAGGTGGACGAGGAGATAAACACCATCACCAATCTCCTCGTACAAGCCGACGAGAGATGCGTCCCCAGGATCTCCTATAAAATACTCCCACAACCTAGGTGGACAAACGAGATGAGGGACAACGCTCGGGAACATAGGGAGATCCTCGAGGAAATAGGTAGGACAGGCCCAAATAGGGAAAGGACAGCCAGAATAAGACAACTAAGCGAGGAACTTAAACACATTATGACAGAAAAACAACAGGAAATCTGGAATTACATCATTGGTAGGCTGGGCAAGGAGGTCAGTCCACAGAGTTTTTGGAATGCAGTCCGAAGACTAAGGGGACTGCCCACCAAAGCCAGGATAAAGTTAAAAGATGGAGAAGAACTCATTGAGGATCCAGAGTCTCTCGAAAGTAGATTCAGGACTCACTGGAAAAAGATTTTCGCTATTTTCCCTGAGGAAAACGACGACTTTGACCTGGACTTCGAAGACCAACTACTAGACGAACTCGGCACAATAATTCATAGAACCCACCCCCACCCGCAGGTATCTCAGGATAGAGAGATGGTTGGCCACGGTTGCCCGATAACCTTTGAAGAGACCATGAACACCCTTAGGTCCTTCAAGCAAAGGGCGCCAGGCTGGTCCGGGATCACGAAATGCAATCTCGTGAATGCCCCGAGGCAAATTATTCAGGGACTGGCCAACACTATGAATGCTTCCCTAAATGTAGGCTACTTTCCGGATGGGTATAAGATGGCTAAAATCATCTTCATCCCGAAAGGAGGTAAGCCACCGGACCAGGTGGCAAACTTTCGCCCAATCTATCTTCTGGAGATGCTCCGCAAGATCTTTGAGAAGATCATAGCTAACAGGCTAAAAGCTCAACTGAGCGAGTTAGGAGCGTACAACCCCCAACAGCATGGGTTCCGCCAAAAAAGGGGCACCGAGACGGCCCTAGCGCTCCTGACGGAAAAAATAGCCTATTGCCGTGCGAATAGGTTCTATGTAGACATTGTGTTGAGGGATGTACAGAAGGCCTTCGACAAAGTCTGGCTGGAGGGTTTGCCATACAAGATCCTTAAACTCCAGCTAGATCCAGTCCTGGAAAGGATCCTTTGTGACTTTGTCATGGACAGGAGGGCATGTCTCATGATAGAAGGACACAGAGGACCCAAGTTCGAACTGAAGTCAGGTGCTCCTCAGGGAAGTTGCCTGAGCCCTCTGCTTTACTTGGTCTTTACCATCGACCTCCCAAAGCCGGTGCATAGGGACACGATGTATCTGCAGTTTGCAGATGACATCACCCAGATCGTCCTGTGCCCGGTGAAGAAAGCAAGGGAACAGGCAGCGCGAACAATAGCGGAAATAAACAACATCAACCAGTACGAGAAACGTTGGAAGATAAGAACAAACAGGGACAAGTTTAAGATCGTCCCACTAAGCCGCACGTTGACTGACCCCATAATCATCGAGGGGAGGAGATACGGCTACTCCGCCGAAGGCACTGTCCTGGGCCTAAAGTTCTCCGATCACAGATACGCGAGACACTACACGGAGAGGCGGAACCTGGCAAAGAGAGAAATCTCCAAGCTATACAGGTTTAGAGACCTTAGCTCGGCCAACATCAGGAAGATATACCTGATGTACGTCCGGGCTAATCTCATCTATCCCGCAGTAGTGACTCAAGCGGCAAACAATACCTCAATGAGAAAATTGCAGAGAGTGCAAAACACTGCATCCCTACTGATTAACAAGGTCAGAAGGCGAGAACAACGCCGTCAGAGGGATCTCCATATAAGAAAGAAACTAGACCCTGTGAACATCTTCACCAAGAAACTGGGAAGAAGGGTCTGGTTAACACTTACTAATGATGTCATACCAGAATTACGGGAAATAGGGGGCAGAATGGGCATCCCTGCACGACTCCGTGGGAAAGTCACAAGACGCATCCGATTCCCAAGCACCAAACACTGTAAACAGGAAATCATAACAGAAATATACACTTAACAGATACCCAAGATACAACACAACTGTAACGAGACAAACAGAGAATATACATGATACCAAACATTAAAAACACAGGTAAATTGCCGAGCCAAAAGCTAAAAAAGGCTTGAATGCTCACAATTTTTTAACAAAAATAAGTACAACAACATCTGACACACGAACAATAAGAAGAACACACCTGCTACACGTAAATAGAACAATACATGATAGACAATACATAACACAATAAGTAAAATAAAATAACAAAAAGTAACAAGTCTGCGATGCCCTCCTACTAGGCCCCCCCCTCTTAAAACTTTTATTTTTTCACCTACTTTTATCTACTAGTATCCAAAATCTTTCAAAGAGTGAATATACCATCATCATTGACCAGTGTAATGGCTTTGCACACCCGCTTAACTGTTATTTTGTGCTTGAATTGACTTCTGTCATTTTGTTCTTCGTGCTGTTTCCTTGTCTGTTTAATATTTTGTATATTCGTTGGTTTGAAGATACATATATTTAAATCTGCTCCTTTAGTTGTTTGATTTAAACTTACCACTGGTTGGTTTTGGCCCGCCATCTTGTTTGTTTATACTGATCAGCTGTTTTCTCACCTGATTAATTCTTAAGGACACACTTCAAGTTTTTTTCGGTGATCAATAGTTACTGATGTGTTTGACAGCTGCTATTTTACGATTATTGTGATTTATATTTATTGTTGATATACGATTTAAAATAAGCCTTAATCCCAAAACTAATAAAGTTGAACCCTCATAAGAGTGAAGCTACCAATTTACTGAGCGAGAACATTTCCTATTAAAGAAACTTAATATCAGGAACCTATGGCATACTCCCATTGGGAGATGTGCTAAAACCAGGGATCCGCCATGGACGAAATTCCAGATGAAGATGAACTAATCAATCCAACACACTCGGCAAAGAGAACACATTAGAAGGTATGCCAATACAAACGAGGATAAAAGAAATGCATGCTAGGATTGCTCCTCCCCAGGCAACAGGCCAGTCTACTGATGAACTCTTCATAACATACCATATTCAAGAAAAATCTGGAGCTAGGGTATTCAATAACCCCTCCAAAATACCACAAGCCATAGTGCAAAGCCCTGGTAAACATGAAGATTGGCAGTGCGCCCGAAAAAGTGTATTGTTTTTGCGTGTATGTTTCATTCACCCGCACATAGATATTCATGCGCGTTTGGTTAAATAAAAATGTTAGAACATTATTTATAAACAATTATGATTATATACTGGGGGGCTGTGCCCACCAGACTCCCCCAATTGATTGAAACTCAGGATCATCGTAGGAGGGTCCCCCTACAGTGACAAAACCACCATGAGCAGTCCCCTTGAATTTACTAAAAAAAGGTGAAACATATTGGAACACAGACAAAATATTTTACGTCCCATCGTTTGCGCCACCAATTGTAATGTTTATCACACCCTTCGCCAAATATTTCCACACAGGTGACCCAGAAGCAAAGGATCTGGCAAAACACGTCATTAAAATAAGGAGATGGTATCCTAAAACTCAAACAACCAATGGAAGATCCTGAAATTCTGGGACCTTGTACAGTGAAATGTTGTGATGTCGGCATAACAGAAAACCAACATTACACATTCGGCATTGTAGGTCCAGTGGACTTAGAATACAAAACAGAGGAATTCTTATGAGATGTTAGTATCATCCAACCTAACAAAGAAAACCCACTCAACCCCTGTGAAGTGGTAGAGGCCTACAGGCTCCCAGCCAAATTCCCCACGCCTAACCAGCCAGTCAAATCTCAATATATTAGACTAAGATTTTGGGGCCCATTATCAATAAGAGTAAAAGGTAAACCTGAAGATTGGTGGCACACCCGAAAAAGTGTATTTTTTTCAGCTGAAACAACAACACTAAGTTGCGTTTATGTTTCATTCTTCCACGCATGAATATTCATGCGTACTTGGTTAAATAAAAACATTAAAAAAAATGTTAGAACATTATTCTATAAGCAATTATAATTCATTGATTGAAACTCAGGATCATCATAGGGGGGGGGGGGGGCTGCAGTGATATCTCCCCCATGAACAGTCCCCTTAAATTTACTCAAAAAAGGTGAAACATATTGGAACAGGGCCAAAATATTTTGCGGCCCATTAGTTGCGCCGCCGATCTTCAGGTTGACCGAGTAAAATGCCACAGCATGTCATTCAGAGTCTCAACATACCACTTCCAAGTTTTACGTTGTTTTGCATGTTTACAATTTGGCCACAGTTCTGTCACCTCTAGAAACAAGAATAGATGTACAATGTGCAGTGGTCACCATTCCTTTAAAGATGAACAAGGTGAAAAATGTAATAAATTCCCTTATTGTTATCTGTGCCAAGATGACCACAGACCTGTCTCACATATATGCCCCATTTATCTCAAGGCTTCAAATATCTGTAAGAAAGCTATTGCTGACAAAACTCCTGTCCAAGATATAAATACCCAATTCAGGGCCCTTCCAATGCTATTTCATCAAAAAAGGACAACCAACAGGACAAGGGACCCACAATACAATATAACTACCAATACCCAAGTACCTAATAGCCAACTGAATACTAGACAAGAGAATATACAACACAGACCCCACCCACAATTAATCACCCCAATGTCCAACAGATTTCATCTACTACAATCCCAGGATTCCATGGAACATAAGGAAATACAAGAAATGGAAAACATACAACCAATTTCAGTATCTGCTCATCCAACTTCTTATGCAGAAATAGTAAGACACTGTCCTCCGGCTCCTCGACCTTGTTGCAACGTAGACCTGCATACAAAAGCATTTCACCCAAACGTCAAATGGCCCTCAGAAGAAATTACAGTGGAACCTCACAGCCAACATGAAAAGGATAAAAATTACAAAAGTAACTCCAGGTCCCCACGTCAAACCCCTAAATTGACTCACACTCGTGGCCCTTCCTTCCCTCTAGCTAACTTCAATGTCTGCATAATGACGCTAGTCCACATTCTCATAGATGCTCTGCATGAATTTACTCAAGGTATTTCTCTTAAGGATCTCTGTGAACAACTCATACCTAGGTTACTAACTCTCCTTCCCTCTTAATAAATAAACAGCTTAATTCCATTTACTTTTTATTTTGGAATGCCTGTTCATTTGTTAGAAAAATTGAAGAATTTAATATTTTTATCAACAAACTAAAACCAGCAATTATAGGGATTTATGAGACATGGCTACAACCAAAACTGAATTTCCAAATCAGAGGATTTGCTGTCATTAAGAAAAAGAGACAACCACACAGTGGTGGAGGATTAGTCCTCATAATTAGGGAAAATATATGTTGCAAGCCCCTCACTTTAACTAGATATGAAGGTGGTGTCTTGGAAACACTTGCAGTCTAAGTAGAGATGTTTGATGGATGGACTACAATACTGATAGTGTATAACCCTTGCAAAAATGTCACCTCATCTGAAATCACCCACTACTTTGAACAACTCCCTTTCCCTACACTGATCCTAGGAGACTTCAATGCCCATCATAGTCTATGGGAACCAGATATACCTGTTAGCTCCCGTAATACATCAGGTATTTCTCTCTTCAATTATCTTACAGATACAAATCGATATATCCTACTTTCCCCAGCAGGATTGTATACCCGATTTGACCCACACACTGGAACAAAATCAGTCATAACATAACATAATTTCACGGATGACAAAAGCCACAAGGGCCTATCAAAGGTCATCCGTATCCATCAAATCCCACCCATATAATGCATCCATAGGATTTTGTCAGATCATGCATTTACAATATACGATTTAACAATCCATAGGATTATGTCCAACCATGCATCTACAATAGGAGTCTGTCAAAAACAAAATCAAAATCCCCCAAAATATGCAATAAAAAGAAACTGCATCCACAGGAATGAGTCAAGAAACATATCGACATACCAAAAAGTAAGAAATTAACCCTCCATCCCCATATAATCATCCAATCTGCACTTGAAAACATTCAAGTTTGGGCTGTCTACAGTCTCGGGTGGCAAACCATTCCAATAATCCAACACTCTGTTAGTGAAAAAATATTTTCTAACATCCAGTCTGCACCTCTGTTTTTTAATCTTTAAGTGGTGGCCTCTAGTTCTATTACTACCTTCTAACTCAAATAACTTGCTGAAATCCAATTTATCCATCCCAGAGAATATTTTAAAAAGCTCAATCATATTTTTCCTCACACCTTCTTTCAAATGAAAACATATTTAATACCCTCAGTCTATCTTCATATTCAAGGTGCTTTAGGGATGGTATTATTTTTGTTGCCCTCATTTGTACTGACTCTAATAAGTTTATATCATGTCTAAAATGTGGTGACCATGTCTGTATACAGTACTCTAAATGTGGCCTGACATAAGAGTTGTATAGTTTAAGGATGACCTCCTTACTCTTGTAGCAACATTTCTTTTAATGTAACCTCAATACACTGCTTTGAAAATTTCAGTGACCTATCTACTACTACTCCTAAGTCCTTCTCATCTTCAACTGAATTAAGCCAATACCCATCCATCTCATAGCTAAATTCCCTATTATCTCTCCCCATGTTAATAACTTTGCATTTATTAAGGTTAAAAGTCATCTGCCACTTCTGAGCCCAAGCTAACAACTTATTTAAGTCACCCTGCACTTTAAAGCTACCCTCAACCTCTTTGACTACAGCTGCCAATTTAGTGTCATCAGCAAAAATTGACACTTTGCTATTTACACCTTGCCCAAGATCATTTACATAGATTATATATAATAAAGGGCCTAAAACTGATCCCTGAGTTACGCCACTAATAACATTCCTCCACTCTGACCTCACTCCATTCAGTACAACTATCTGTTTCCTATTTTTCAGCCATTCAATTATCCAATTTAAAACCTTCCCACATATCCCATGCAGCTTTAATTTATGAACTAGTCTTCTATGGGGAATCTTATCAAAAGCTTTGCTGAAATCTAAGTAGATCACATCAACTTTCTCACCCCTATCTAATTCTTTAGTTACATAATCCATAAAATCCAGTAAATTAGTTAAACACGATCTACCTTTTCTAAAACCATGCTGAGCATCATTAATTAACCTGCTACTCTCTAGATGATCAGAAATTCCCTTCTTAACCATCTTCTCAAGAGTTTTACAGACTATAGAAGTTAAGCTTACCGGTCTAAAGTTATTTGGGTCCTCTTTGCTTCCCTTTTTAAAAATTGGCACTACATTTGCCAATTTCCAATCATTTGGTATTTCTCTAGACTCTAGTGATCTAATAAATATCTTCTCAAGAGCTACTGCAATAATTTCTACACCTTCTTTGAGTATCCTAGAATGAATGTTGTCAGGGCCAGATGCCTTACTAGTATTTAACTGCATTATAAGCCCTTTAATTTCTTCTCTGTCTAGACTTATGCCTTGGAGAATCTCAATCACTGGGTGTGGAATTTGCAACAAGTCCTTATATGGGAAGTGATCACCTACCCCTTATGCTGCACTTTCCCTCCAAAAAAATACTACTAAAATTCCATGTCAACCCAGATGGAAGTTAGGAAACAAAAGTTGGCCAATATTTAAAACAAACATTACAACTGTCTCACCAGAACTCACTCTCTCACTAGAGGAAGCTGTGGGTTCATTCTCTGATTGGTTGCAGTCAGCAGGACACAAGGCCTTCCACCTAGTAAAACAAAGATCAGTTCCCAACTGTGGCATACCTTGGTGGACAGAAACCTTCAAAGAGATAGTGACAGCCAGACACCGAGCTTGGAATAAATGGAGGAGACGCATCACAAAAAAAAATATGTTAAAATACAAAAGACTTGATGCAGAATGCAAATGTACCCTCACAACAGCACGATGGGAAGCATGGTCGAATTTAGTATCATCCCTCTCATTCTCCACAACCACTACTAGAACTCGGAGATTCCTACAAGCCATGAAAGGAAAAGCTTCCACCTTCTCATATTATAGGAAGATAAAAAATGGAGAGGATCACTTAAGGCAGAGATATAATGAACTAGCAAGAGATGTTAAAAAGTTAGTTAGAGTAGCAAGGAGAAATTATGAAATTAAAGTGGCAAATAGGGCAAAGGAAGATCCTAAAAGTTTTTATCAATTATACAAAACTAAGGTTAGAGATAAAATAGGCCCACTTATAGATTCCAATGGAGAATTAGTGAGTGATAGGGACTCAATGGCTGGAATGCTAAATGACTTTTTTCTCTCAGTATTTACACAGGAGGATACTCTAAATATACCTGAGGTGTCAATGATCTTTCGGGGTAATGATGAAGAGAAATTAAAGGATATCTTGATCACAAAGGAGATAGTGACAAAGGAAATTGATAAAATCAAAAGTAGTAAAGCACCTGGTCCTGATGAGGTCTTTCCTAGAATTTTGAAAGAATGTAAGGATGTGTTAAGTGAGCCCCTAGCATGCATCTTTAGAAAATCATTGGAGAGTGGCATTGTGCCAGTGGCATGGAAGAAAGCCAATGTGATACCTATATTTAAGAAAGGGGATAAAACAAATATGTCTAATTACAGACCAGTAAGTTTGACATCAGTGGTAGGGAAAATGATGGAATCTATTATAGCAAGAAATATTAGAGATCACTTGGATAAGCATAAGTTGATAAAAGAATCACAGCATGGCTTTAGTAAGGGTAAATCCTGTCTGACTAATTTGCTTTCTTTTTATAGTAAGGTGTATGAATCAGCAGATAATGATGAAAACTATGATATTTTATACTTGGACTTTAGTAAGGCTTTTGATCGAGTGCCACACTTACGGCTTCTGAGCAAAGTTAAAGCACACGGGATCGATGGCAGTATATTTAGGTGGATTCAGTCATGGCTTGGTGACAGACAGCAAAGAGTTAGTATAGATGGAGTTAAATCTGAGTGGGGGTGTGTTAGCAGTGGAGTTCCACAAGGATCTGTTTTGGGTCCCTTGCTATTCTTAATTTATATTAATGATCTTGACATAGGTATAAGTAGTGACCTGAGTAAATTTGCTGATGATACTAAGCTAGGTAGGGCCATTAGGGCTGATTCTGATGCTGTTGTAATGCAGGAGGAATTGACCATTCTGTCCAATTGGGCCGAGAAATGGCAAATGAAGTTTAACTTAGACAAATGTAGTGTACTTAGTATAGGTAGAAATAATCCATTGAATAGTTATAAATTAAATGGGAGAATTTTAGGGAGGACCGATTGTGAGAGGGACTTGGGTATTTTGGTAAGTTCAGACCTTCGTCCTAGAAAGCAATGCCTAAATGCTAAGAATAAAGCTAATAGGATATTGGGATTCATTAGGAGGAGTGTAAGCAATAAGAGTGCTGAAGTCATTCTAAAACTCTATCTGGCGCTAGTTAGGCCTCATCTAGACTATGCAGTACAATTTTGGTCACCATATTATAGGAAGGATATTGATTTGCTTGAGTCTGTGCAGAGAAGGATGACAAAGATGATTGGTGGGCTAAGGAACTTACCTTATGGTGAAAGGCTCAGAAAACTAAATCTACACACATTGGAAAGGAGAAGAGTCAGAGGGGAATTGATTGAAGTCTTCAAATGGGTAAAAGGATATAATAAAGGGGATCTGGGTAAGGTTCTTATACTTAGTGAACATGACAGGACACGTAGCAATGGGTTTAAGCTTGATAAGTATAGGTTTAGGAAGGAGATTGGGAGGAATTGGTTTACAAATCGTGTGGTAGATGAATGGAATAGGCTCACTAGGCATGTGATAGAAGCCTCCTCTCTGGGTAGTTTTAAGAAAAGATTAGATAAATATATGGATGAAGCTGCTAGATGGGACTGACTTTTTTTTTATGTACATATGTATATATTTTTCTAAGGAGTGGGGAGATTATATTTTGCGGTTGCATGAATGGACATAATCCTCTGGATGCATTTTATGTATATGTAGATTAAATCTGACGAACTCCTGTAAAGGGTGACAATGTTGATGACTTTTCTCTGGTAAGAAATCTTTTGTGTGTTGACTGGAACAGGAGCTGCCAAGTGTAGGCCATGAATGGTCTTTTGCAGTCTCCTTCTTTTCTTATGTTCTTATGTTCTTCTTATATCCACTACGCAAAAGAGAAGATCTTCTGTCAGACTTTTCTAAATCAGAATTCCTAGCATCCTTCCTACATACAAAATTGGGTTCACCAGTCCCACTTACCAATCCAAACCAATTTACCCTTCCCATACAACGAGCCATAGAAGCATCTCACACACCTGATCTATCGGTCCCCTTTACACTAAACAAATTGAACTCTGCCTTTTCCGATCTTCCCCCAAGAAAAGCAGCAGGCCCAGACAATATCCCATATGAGTTCCTGACTCATCTTCCACAAAACTCAAGAGAATTACTGCTACAACTATACAACCAAAGCTGGTAAACTGGAACATTCCCTAAGGTCTGGAAGGAATGAATCACCCTTCCTATCCCCAAGCCTGTAAGGATCTAACTACCCCTGCTGGTTACCGCCCCATTGCCCTTCTACCTTGCTTGGGTAAGCTCCTTGGATGCCTAGTAACTATCCAACTACAATGGTGGATGGAATCAAAAGAACTACTCCAAGTAGAACAGTGTAGTTTTTGGCCAGGCAGGAGCACCCTAGAAGTCCTTCATCAATTAGAACATCTCATACAAGTTACTTACAGAGACAAAGGAGTCATGGTCACTCTATTTATTGATTTGGAGGGTGCCTTTTATTTAGCATCGCATGAAGGTATACTTTATAAAATCTCAAGAATGGGTGTACAGGGCACCCCTCTATCTTGGCTACAGAGCGAATCTTCAGCATCGCAATTGGTGGGACACACTCCACCCTATCCAGTGTGGAGTTCCCTAAGGATAATATACAGGAGGGCAAGGTACCTGAGACTGGAAAATTGCTAACATCGTCGCTATTTTCAAGAAGGGAGACAAATGTGATCCAGATAACTACAGACCAGTCAGCCTGACTAGTGTCTTCAGCAAAATGATGGAATACCTGCTCAGAGAGGAAATAATCTCACATATGAAGGAAAATAAATTATTCAGTATAAAACAGTTTGGATTCATTACTGGGAGATCAACAGTACTACAACTGGACATATGTAGGTGATAGATGAGGGGCTGGCTGTGGATGCGGTCTACCTGGATTTTATGAAGGTTTTCGACAGAGTACCACATAAACGTCTGCTTGAAAAAGTGTCAAGCTATAAGATTGGTGGCATGCTACTGAAGTGGATACAGAGTTTCTTGATGGAGTAAAGACAAAGGGTAATGGTAGATAGAGAAACATCAGCTTGGAGGAATGTAATAAATGGGGTACCACAAAGATCAGTGATGTGTCCCTTGCTCTTCATCATATTCATCAATGACCTAACAGAAACAGTCAGGCATGAAAGTGAAGTTTTCTTGTATGCAGATGATACCAAGATTGGAAGACTAACAAGATGCAAGAAGACCTTGATGAGCTTAAGAAATGGACAGAAAAGTGGTTATTAAGTTTTTACCCAGATAAAAGCAAGCATATGAGAATTGGGAGGACTACAATTGAAGACAAGACATACTGTATGCACGCTGACATCACTAGAACTGAAGCAGAAAAGGATATTGGAGTGGTCATAGATGAAAAGCTGGCATTCTTTGAGCATCTTGCTGAAAAAATAAATAAGACAAATTAAATCGTGGGGATCATAATAAGAACGTTCATTCATCTGTAACCAGCTGTTTTTAAACCATTATTTACAGCTTTGGCAAGGCCTCATCTTGAATAGGCCAATCAGGTATGGTGTCCCCACCTTGTAAAAGACATTGAGGCAATAGAAAATATTCAGTGTATATCCACAAAACTGGTACCTTGCCCAAGAGGCCTGTTCTATAAAGAGAGATTACAGAGGCTTAACCTGCCCACACTGTCATACAGGAGATCCAGAGTCGACCTAATGGAATTGTATAAGATCATCACTGGCAATTGTGAATGCAGCAAGGTTCTCTTTGAATTGAGGGGAGGTAACACCACAAGAGGTAATTCCAAGAAGATTTACAAATCAAGTGCTCACTTAGATATGCTAAATTTTCATTTACTTTCCATGTGGTGAACAATTGGAACAAGTTGCCAGAGTGGGTAGTGAGTGCTGACTCTTTTGAATGGTTTGAGTCTAGACTTGACAAATTTTGGTTAAACTAAGAACGAAAGTTCAACTATAGAGTGCGTATGAAAGCCACACGCAGCCTGGGCCAATAAATTAATGGTGTTCAGGCTACCATACTGGTGTTCAGGCTACCATACTGGAGACACAGGCCACCTAAGGCCTCTTCCAGGGAATCTTCTGTGAGACTTATGTCAACTGCCAGTGACCTACCAACCAATGCGCAACCTAACATGACATCATTTTTGACCAATCACAAGGTGGATAGGCCTAGACCCACAATGCATTTATATGGACGATTGTGTTCAAATTAATTATATTCTGCATCATTTGTTAAATATGACCTGTGAAGGCGAGTGCAACCTCAGTCTCGAATGTTTATTTACCAAAGTTTTGTGCAATCATGAGTCTACAGTGGCATTTTTAGTTGCTCCCGTTGTTATAAAAGACATATAACTGTCCTAAGTGTGACAGTATTCTAAAATAAAATAATTCAGGCAAATTTTGGAGCGACAAACTTGTTTACTGTTGCAAAGTAAGGAAATGAAACAGTTAGTTATATTTTGTGGTAAATTATAGGGTTAGGAAACAGCCTATCTGGAGGTGCGGGGGGGCGAAAAGAATGCTAGATAAGGCTTATGTCTGTAGTAAAGAAATATGGTATAAAAACTAGAGGCCTAATGACATCTGGCAATCATCTTTGAATTCAAATCAAATGCTAGGCTTTTGAATTATGAATACTAAGAGTTTATTTAAAATAGCGGGGATGAGGGTGTAACCCCCCAAATTAAAGGGGGGTATGGGGATGAAGCCCTAGAATAGGCTTCTAGCAAACTCTGGGTCAACTGGTTCATGTTATTTGTACAATGGTAGTCTCTAATGTGTGTAGGAGCCATTTTCACAATTTTTTCCACTGGGCTTTCACCACTTTACCTTAGTCTGTTCTTTTACCCTACTTTTCTTTGTTTATGATAGAGGAGTGTGAACATTTAGCTAGGAAGGGGAGTGCGATAGGGTAGATTGTAAAGTAGATGTTATATTAAAATTTCAATGTCCAACATGTCTAAAATTTAGTATTGAAGGATCTTTCTTTTGTTAAAGGAAATAATTCTTTGATAGCTTGCATATATAGAATAATTTAAATATAATTTTCAAATTGATGATTTTTAGGAAAAACTCATTTTTATATTGGAAACACCCCAGAACCCACCTCAGTGTTAGTCCAAAGCCCAGAGTTTTTATTACTTGATTTTATATAAAACTGTCTAAATGTACCATAAAAGGCTTCAGAGCATTTCAACAAATTAAAAGCCCTGTGCAAATTCTTAAAAAGTAAATATACAACTTTATTAGCTTGATGCCTTTCATTTGGTTCCTTGGTAATATTTGATAAAATGCAGCAAATGTATAATTGTCTCAATACTCTTGCTTGAGGCTTCAAATACAAAATTATCAAAACTAATGCAGTATACAACATAACATAATTTCAGAGATGACAAAAGCCACAAGGACCTATCAAAGGTCATCTGCACTGTCAAAACTTACCCCCCCAAAAATGCATCCATAGGGTTGTGTCCATAAGATTATGCCAGATCATGCATCTAAAATATACAATTTAAACTATCCACAGGAATGCATAAAAAACAAAAAGTATCATCATCAAGACTCTTCAAAATCCAAATCACCCATTATATACAATAATAAAAAACTGCATCCATCCACAGGAATGAGTCCAGAATACCCCCCTCCCCCCCAAAGAAGTTAACCCTCCCTCCCCATATAATCATCTAATCTGACATTTGAAAACATTCATGTTTGGACACACTACTGTCTCAGGTGACAAACTATTCCAGTAATCTATCTACCACTCTATCAAGAAAAAATATTTTCTAACATCCAACCCGCAACTCTGTTTTTTAATTTTTAACTGGTGACCCCTTGTCCTATTACTGTAAAGCTCAATCATATCTCCCCCATACATCCTCTTTCAAATAACATATTTAATACCCTCAGTCTATTTTCATATTCAAGGTCCTTCAGGAAAGGTATTCCTTTTGTTGCCATCCTTTGTACTGACTAGCAGGTTGATGTCATGTCTAAAATGTGGTGACCATGCTTGTATACAGTACTCTAAATGTGGCCTAACATATAAATTATAGAGTTTAAGGATAACCTCCTCACTCTTGTAGCTAACATTTCCCTTAATGTATCCTAGCACCCTCTTTGCTCTGTTTTTTGCCTCAATACACTGCTTTGAAAACTTCAGTGACCTATCTACTACTATGCCTAAGTCCTTCTTATCCTCAACTGAATTCAGCCAATGCCCATCCATTTTATAGCTAAATTCCCTATTATCCCTTCCCATGTCACTCTACACTTTAAAGCTACCCTCCACGTGATCATTGAAAGTTTATCTAAAGCAAAATCTACTCATTACCTTCCCAAGGATAAAAACAAATTTAGTAATATGAAGAGTCTATCCCTCCCTTTTTCTGCCCTCCTCAAAGGAGTGAACAAAGTTATTTCTCCAGGCCTAACCACATTTAAATACCCGTTTTCTATCCTTAAATCTTTCCCTTCAAGCAAGCCAAATGAAGCAGGTGTATATTTAATCCTGTGTGGCTCTACAAACTGTCCCTCATTCTACATAGGTGAGACCAGAAGAACCTTAACAAAATGAATTTATGAACATAAAGGTGATGTCAGATGAGGCAGTACCACATCCAGTATTTTTTTAATATTAGCAATTTCAACCACCAAGTTGACTATTCAAAGGCACAAATCATAATTGTAAAGATTTCCATAAAAGAAAAATAGTAGAATCTATATTAATAGGAGAAATTCCCAATTTGAATTTGTCAGATAGGCAATTGAAATGCATCCTCCATTCTCATAACCTCATCGTAAACAGCTCAGTCAGCGATCTTAGACTCACCCTTCCCTGATTAATGACCTGTCCCCCTCCCCCCCTGTTTTGTGTTTCTTTGTGTTTTTATTCTTATATTTACGCTATTTATAGACTTTTGTAACAATTGCATTCTTAGTAGGTATACGATGAAGAGGGTATGATAAACTACATAATGAAACTAGTTTTGTAAATTAAACTTTTGGCTACTATACAGTGGTTTCACTATCATATACCATAACTCACCTTTGAGTTCTTTTACTTATATATATATATATATATATATATATATATATATATATATATATATATATATATATATATATATATATATATATATATATATATATATATATATATACATTGTGGTGATCATAATAAAGTGTCAATACCTTTCTCTAGGCTTTATTCAACTAAAAAAACATCAATACAGTCTGAAAATAAGAGAAACAATATAAGTAAACATACTAATTCTAATCAGGTTAACAAGCACAATTAGTTATAAGTAAACAAAATAATGTAGTGTAACCCATTAGGCAATTATACAGAGCACACCCTCCTCACATCTTCCATGGAATAAGGAAGATTTCTCACTCTGACAAAATGAGCAAGTCTTGTTGCCCCAGAATGGCAAAGTCGAGCGTAGAGCTCAGATAGTTTCTCATTATTGACAGTAGCTCCACAGTAAGCACGTGAGAGAGTGTCTGCAGGAATGTTGTATTTATGAGGACGGTACACGATATCATAATTGTAGCACCCCCAACTGGATCCTGCATCGGTGAATTTTATCATTCTTGATTTTTTCAACCGATTCATATGGAACATAAAGCTGACAGCCTGTTGGTCCATAACTAAGGTGAAACATGATCCTGTCAAGTAATGAGACCACCTCTTTACAGATTCCACAATTGCACATGCCTCCTTTTCTACTGCAGAGTGTTTGCGTTCAGTAGGTGTGAGGGTGTGAGAGAAAAGGGCAACTGGACGGCTGGCATGCCTGATTCAGAGTAGCAGCAATGACTGTATCAGAGGCATCAGTCTCAACTACCAAAGGAATAGTTTCATCAATCGAGTGCACAACAGCCTTCCCAATCTCTTCTTTGAGATCATCGATGGCTTTCAGGGCCTCTTGAAATTTTGCCAAGTTCTCATCATGCTCCAGCTGGGTTTTCCCTGCCATGACAATATTATCCACATAAGCATAAGTTCCATGCAGATTGTGTTGCTTGATGAAGTTATCAATAGTCCTTTGGAAGCAAGCAACGCCCAGCGCAACCCTGAATGGCACTCTGCGAAATTGATATACGAGGGGCGGTCAATAAGTTTTGCCAATCGGTAGGGCAAAACAGAGTAAGGGGGATAGCTGTTTGTGGGGGTGTTAGGGCAAGTTATGACAAGTTAGGACCTGCAGCCGCATGCTCTTGCCTCGTCTATTTAAGAAGCAGTAGCTGATCGCAGATCGTCAGTCACAAATTTTTCAACAATGGAGAAGGTTGAGCACCGTGCAGTGATCAAATTTTTTACCAAGGAAGGCAAGAATGCAAAAGAGATCCATGAATGCATGGTTGCAGTATACACCGACACCGCCCCCTCCTATGCAACCATTGCTCGCTGGAATGGGGAGTTCCACCATGTTCGTGAGTCCCTTGAAGATGACCCCCGTCAAACATGACCAACGAGGACAATGTGGCCCGTGTAGAGAGGATGATCCTCGAAAATCGACGGGTGAAGGTCGAAGAAATCGAGCGAGAATTTGGAATATCATATGGCAGTGTTATCAACATCATCCACGACAATTTGGTCATGACTAAGGTCTCTGCCCGTTGGGTCCCTAGAAACCTCACAAAACCTCACGCCCCATGATCGGCTTCAACGTCGTCAAAGTTCGGAGGAGCTGCTGCTCCTGTACAACCAAGACCCGGCGGGATTCGAGTCACGCATAGTGACAGGTGATGAAACGTGGGTCCATCACTGGGATCCCGAGACCAAGTTCGAAAGCATGGCCTGGAAGCACAGGGGATCTCTGACCCCCATCAAGTTCCGAACCCAACCCTCAGCCGGGAAGATCATGGCCACCATCTTCTGGGATTCTGAGGGAGTTTCGATGGTGGACTATGCGCCTCATGGAAGGACCATCACAGGCCAATATTACGCCGAGGAACTGGCTGGGTTGAAGAAGGGCATCCATCAGAAGCGGCGCGGCAAGTTGACACGCGGTGTCCTGTCCACAAAGCTAGAGTTGTACAAGCTGCCCTGCGCGAGTGCCGATTCGAGGAGCTCAACTATCCCCCCTACAGTCTAGATCTGGCCCCTAGTGACTACTTTTTATTCCGCCAGCTCAAGGCTGCACTGCGTGGACGCCGGTTTGGAGACGATGAAGATGTCCAGCTCGCCGTCCAGGAGTGGATTGAACAGCAGTCGGGAGATTTCTGGTTGTCGGGAATTTGAAGCCTCAGCGACAGGTGACACAAGTGCATTGAAGTCGAGGGTAGTTATATTGAAAAATAATAAAACACTTTTCCTCATATCTCGTTTCCTTATATCCAAATTGCAGAACTTATTGACCGCCACTCATAGCTTGCGATTTGCTTCAAAAGCAGTATATGGCTTGTCCTCTTCCCGTATAGGTATCTGGTGATAAGCACTTTTCAGGTCCAGTGAACTAGTACTTGTAATGAGACAGTTCCGTGACAAGGTTGTCTATTCTTGGAAGAGGGTACGCATCCAAACGAGTGAATCTATTAATGGTCTGTCCATAGTCAACAACTAATCTCTTTTGGTGGCGCTCATTTGACACAACAAGAACTTGCGCCCTCCATGGAAATGTGCTCTCCTCAAAAACACCATCATGTAACATCTTGTTAATTTCAGACCTTATGAACTTTTTATCATCATCCCCAAACCTCTGAGATTTTGTTGCAACGGGTTTACAATGAGGAGCAAGACTTGAAAAGAGACGAGGTGTATCCACCAAAGCAGACAGTACACTGCAAGTTGTAGGGTTGCAGATATTTAGATCTTTCTTGGATCTGCCAAAGTCCACAGTAACACTAGAGTGCTGGCTCATAAAGTCTTGACTAAGAATGACATCACAGCACAAGGCTGGCAGCATATGAAGCCTTGTATTGTAGTAGCACTCACTCTTCAAGTTGATGTCAACCATTAAGCGTCTCTTCACAGGAGACGTAAGTGATGAAGAGGCCATAGATACGCTACCAGTCGCCGGAACAACCTTCAACTCATGCTTCTTGGTATAGCTATGTGAGTTGAAAGATTCAGAGCTCCCTGTGTCGATAAGAGGGGGTCGCTTCATTATTACCAACCAAAACATACACAGTAGCTCACTGTAGTAGTCCTTGGGAAGAAGCAGAGATTATGGCCAGTGTAGAAGACTAAGTGGATGCAGAAGTAGAAAATGTAGTAGACTGGCACACCTTAGCAAAGTTCCCTGCTTATTACACTTATGACAAGTGATGTTTCTTGCAGGGCACTGTCCACGATTGTGATGGGGACCACCACAGAAATATCATCGGGACTTTAAATTAGCAGCAGCACAGGTCCCATCATTGGTGCGAGCAGGCTCGGATGTTGCAGCAGCACTTACACCAGAGACAGTATAACGAGAATAAGACTCTGAGGTCTTCTGAGCATCATTGAGTGCCCTGGCTTGATCAACAGCCATACTTAGGTCCAAAGTTTTGTTTTCAAGCAATCATTGCCTGATTGTATGAGAGAGCAAGCCATTGATGAAAGAATCCTGTATGTAATCATCCCGATTCTGTGAAACAGTAGCAGCCTTAAAGTTACGATCCTTGTTGAGCACCTGAAGCTCTTGTAGATATTCATCTATTGTCTCCCCTTCATGCTGCTAACCATTAAGTGTCTCATGGACACTTCATTTTTGGGCTTGACATAGAGAGGTTTTTGAGAAGATCTATAGCTGAATCATAGGTAGTACACTCTGCCCTGTAACCATATACGGTTGGAGTTGGAGAGACAAAATTGATCAATGTATCCAGCTTGTTAGGATTAAGGCTTGCGATGGATTCCAGGAATGCAGAGAAAGTACGATTCCATTTTCGTGTAGCAGTAGGCGAGTTGGGGGATACATCCATGCTTTCAGGTCTCAGGAATTTATCCATCTTTAGATCAGATGCAGCTTGTTTTTATTTTTATGAAGCTATGATACGGCTCCCACTATTTATTTAAAGCACCAGTATAGCCTTTGGATTGGCACTGGCCGGCTTGTTAGTTGAATAAATTGTGGTGATCATAAGAAAGCGTCAATGCCTTTCTCTAGGCTTTATTCAACTAACAAAACATCATTACAGTCTGAAAATAAAAGAGGAACAATATAAGTAAACATACCCATTCTAATCAGGTTAACAAGCACAATTAGTTATAAGTAAACAAAATAATGTAGTGTAACCCATTAGGCAATTATACATATAAGGTTACATGAATCTTAGATCACCACATAAATAAAACAAAAACACTAAATATATATAGGGCCTTACAATATGTAAATATTGGCCAATGCAGAAATAGAAATAAGTCCCATGCCCCCCAAAATATGATAAACAACCCAAAATTATATATACATGATCCAGTCATGACAATATAGTACCAGTAATGCTCAAAAAGGGAGAGGGAAAGGGAGGCGGGCCTGCTTTCTTGAAATTTCATATGGTTCCGGGACTCAGTGAAGCATTCTGTGCTTAGGGAACTGGGAAGCACAAGTTCCAACCACTGGGAGGTGCTCTCAATGACCTATATTTCAGGACAGTCTTTCCTCAATTACTGGGAAGGTGGGTTAAGGGCTAGCTTCCCATCTCTTTGCCATTGCCTCTCAAGGTAAGATTTTGATTGACTAACTGGTACCAGGGAGCTTTAAAGAAGGCATCTTCAGTCACAAATTCACTGCCACATTCAGACATTCCTATCATTAACAGTCTCACGTCCACACCCATTAACACAGATCATCACTCACCTGGTTGTCTGCCCAGCTCCCTCTGCTTTCTCACTTCAAATCTGATCACTGAACACATGCGTATACAAACAATTCAAAAGTATGACAAATCACTTGGAACACAATTATATGCAGAAAAATTGACCTGTGGGAGCAGACAGAGATAAATGGCGGACACGATAGAAGTCTATTGGGTCCCCCAGCCAAATCACCCTCCTTCATCTTCGTGCCATGCCCCCTGGAAAAGAAGAAAAGGATTAGACATTTGGGGTGGTGAGGGGAGGTGGACTCCTACCTAGCTACTATAGTACTTGCCTAGGTGTCTTGAATTGCTCATGTTAGCAAGGAAGAAGAATGGTTCCATTACAGCTTGAAACCTTTTCTTGATTGCATCGTGCTGCATCTCCAAGCTGCATGCAGAACTTCTTTTAGAGAGGCTAAGGAATTAATTGCGTCATAAGTCTGCACAATCATGGACTTTCTATGCCTCTCAAGTTAAAAAAAATGCCCTCTGGTCCTGGCCCCTCCATGCTTGTGAATGATGCAACGGTACCTCTACCTGATAGAATCCCTTGTGCAGGTTCTACCTCAAGTTACCCCTCCCCCCTGGCGGTTAAAACCAGCCCCCACCCTTCATGACCCATCTGTAAAATGAGAAATGGCTACATGCCTCATTAGACTTAGATGAGGCTAACCCTGGAAGGTGTTATTGAGACTACCCCTGGGGATTCTAATCTGCGCCCCACAAAAGGAGGTTCAACTCATTCGCCTCTGTACTGGCCAGACAGAATGTCTTGGAAATTTGAAGCCCCTCCAAAGGACATGGTGCTCCTAACCCAAAGCTTTTGAGGCAGGAGAGGTAAAGGCACTTATATTGAGACACCCCTTCTCCAGTAAGCCCTCAGAGAGCATATCTTTCTACAACCAGCAGTCCCTGGTATTCTTTCTCTATGCTACACCCATTTTGTTAAAGTTATTTCATTCAATTGAATTGCCATGGACCCATTCAACTGTCTGTCTTCAGGAAACCATGTTTTGCAACCCCATTACCACAGGATGGAGGATGGGCAAGTGAATACACAATTTATACTCAATAGGATGTTTCCATTCTCTCATTAGCTTTAAATATCTCCTTTCAGGCAGTGTAGCTATACAGAGAAGGTACTCTGTCATTTTAGTGTACGATGATTTTTTATAAAGTTCAAAGAAAAATGGAATAAAGTGAAAACAAAAAGAAGTGAATTTAATTTTTCAACATGCACTTCATTGCAGTAAGGTTTGGAAACAAAAAAAAGTTTGGTTAGGTCAGGTCTGTGTGGAGGTGTGCAAGATCAATTCCCAATGAAATTCTCACAAAATTGATGTCAAAGAAGCAGAATGAGCAGGAGCATTATTGTTATGAAAGAGGACTCTTCTGTGAAGTTTTCTGGCGTGCTTTTCTGCTATACCTTTGTGAAGTTTTCTCAAAACAACTATAGAAAGTCAACAAGTATCAAACCTTCACCATTACCTTTCTTCTTGATCATTCAGACTATGCTTTGATGGGTCCTATTCCACCTCTTGGTAACCATTATTTAGACTGCTCTTTGTCTTCTGAATCATATTGGTATATCCAAGTATCATCCTCAATTACAGTTCTTTGCAAAAAATTCTCACGTTTTTCATCCCACTTATTAAAAATTTATAGTAAAAGAGTAGCTTTCTTCTTCAGCTGATCTTTGTGCAACAGTTTTGGCAACCATTGAGCAAAAAGTTTACTGAACTTCAGTATATTGGTCAAAATGTAATAAACTGAACCTACTGATATGTTCAATGTGCCTGCTATCATTTCCACTCTTAATCAATGGTCCTCCTCAATTAGTACCCACACATGATTTATTTCTTACCTTATTGATGTTGACTGCCTCCCTCTGTGAATGTTGTCTTCAACCTCCTGTCGTCCATTGGCAAAGCGATTTATCCATTTATGAACAGGCAGCTTTTGGGGGCTGTTGTCTCAATATATTTGATGTTTGTCCTTGGTTCAACTTGGATGGAATCCTTGGTATCACTGAAGGGTGCAAATTTAAAGTGCTGTAATAGCACATAGGTGTACAAATAGAAATCATTGTAATTATAGTTTTCATTGGGTATCCCATTTTCTTTTAATATTCATTTTCTACAAACTTTTGGAAGATCCTTCGTATATTCCACCATCAGCTGACCTAGATATAGCAGATTTCTGCTACATTGTGGCATGGTTGCTGAGACCCTTTCTCCTTGTTGATTTGAATGTTAGGTCTCACTCTGGTGAGTAAAGGGAGGCATCGACATATAGCACATACCTATTTACCAAGTAATTATCCTACAAAAATAATATATATTCAAAAGTATGATCTAAACCTCTTGTATTGATACCAATATATTTTTTTCCTAATACAGACTATAATTTTCAGATATTCATTCTATAATTTTAGTTAGAAAATTAAGATAAATATTTATCTAGGGAGAAATGAAACATTTTAAAGGTATTTTTGTAATAGTTTACTCTTTGTTTGAAATATCTTCCAGTAAAATTAGAGAATGTAAGTATTTTTTTTTTTACAACAGAGAGAATTCATTATTGTATAATTCTTGCATGTTGGCTATATTGGCTATATTGGCTTGCTTGTGAATAAAGAAATCCTTATGTAAGGATTAATCCATTCTTTACTTGGTGGTGACTCTTTTACTTGGGTAATATTCTACAGTAATATATGCTAATTGCATTGATATTAATATGCTTGGGATTTTTTTTTTTTTACCTTTTTTTCCGTAACCAGTTTTTAAGACCCCCTAGATAAACATTTTACTGAATTTCTATTCCTTTGAAAGGAGATTTGTGAGAGGGGAATCATATAAATTACTCCCTGGTTTAGGTAAATTATAAATTAGGTAGTTATTTTATTTAGAAGAAAAAGTCTTATAGGTCATACATGTTTGAAAATTAAGAAACATAGTTGTAGGTTTGATATTTCCAAATATTTTTGTAATCATGGGGAAGTTTTAAGTTTGATAAATTCTTAAAGAATTGGAAAATTATAATGTCAATACTGATATATCATATATAGTATTAGTAGGCCAATATACTATGCTGTATGATAGATTTGGACTTGATGTTCCTTTTTGATTGAATAGGCATTAGATTACTTATCACGTATTGACATTGTCAAAACAGGTTGCAAGATGGAGATCTTGGGTTTATGGCTGGTGTGAGCTGGACTGATGGAGGTTGGGTGCTAATATATGGGAAAGAATGGGGGGAATAGAAAACTAACCCTAAATAATCGGCTGGTAGGGTATATTTAAAGCTTCCAAAACTTGTGTTAAAAGATCAGATAGTTTGAAGTATGAATTTGAATCTCCTTGTGGGTTAAATGAGGAGGGTTTCTCTAGGCACAAATGGATTTTGGTCAGAACTTAAAGCTTTTCATTGGTCTTTCTGCTTTTTGAAATTTGAATCTAAATGGTTCATTTATACCTTTGTTAATAAATGTGATGACTGATTCATGAAATCTTCCAAAGCAGGGCTGTGGAGTCAGAGGCATTTGTGGTAGAGTCAAAGTTGGTTAAAAACATACGACTCTAACTTCTGTTTTTATCTTATAAAGATAAACAATCCTAGAAAGTTGTTTTTTAAATTTTGTTACGGTTGAGAGTAATATATCAATATTTCTCATTTTTATCTAAATTATATCACTAAATAACTTTTGTAGTAATGTACACACATACATTACATGTATACACTATGAAAGTCTTCTCAGAATCTTTCAAGAAGATTCTTGAAGAGCTTCCCTAAATGATTATGAAGAATGAATAATCACCACATAACTGGCTTTTGTTTGTAAACAATATGGCTGATTCAATATAAAATGAATCCAATAAATTCCCTTGAAAGGAACAACTAAATTGCAACTTCAACATATTCATTCTTCCTCCTCTTCCAATGATGAATTAAATTTTGAAAAATATTTAAATCAGATAGAACAAGAAGAGACAAAGCAAATGAAAACAGAGAAAGAACCTTTAGATGCAAACTTTGAAAAATCTAGAAAGGAATTTTATTCAGCTGTTGAAGATATACTCAAATATAATCGCTCTTGTAAAATACCACAACATGAGTGTATCCAAACCTACCCTGAAGTTATAAAACCTGCAGCTATGATAATAACTGCATTTCCCCCGACTCAAGTCAGTGTTAAAAGATTGTTTTCTGCATTGAAATTTATAAAATCAGATGTTAGAACTTCAATTAAGCAAGATCTTGCAGAAGCTATATTATTCCTAAAAAATAATAAATATATTTTTAGTCCTTGTTTTTTTGTTTTATCATAAAAATTTATATAGGTATGATTGATTTTTATGTTTTATGCACATATATATTAGGATATCTTTTCTCTTTTAAATTTTTGTTTAATTATGCATATCGGGAAATTTTTATTTTGAAAGTTTCAAAAACTGAATTTGGTTTTCTTTTATAATAAATTTTCCATATTTCATACTTTAGTTTATTCAACCAATTAAGCTGATAATTTATAAATATGAGTTGGAAAAATAGCCAGATGATAAACTCAACAAAGAGGGAAAGTCATCACCACAGTTTTCATGCAATAAAGGATTTTTTAAGATTATTAGATAAAACCCAGAGTTGAGTCAGAGTCGAACTATTGAAAATCTAAGTAGTCAGAGTTTTAGCCTACCAACTCCACAGCCCTCTTCCTAAGCACTGTTAATTGCAAAATCCAATAATGTTACCATTGGTGGCCAGGCAATATTTTCTTGACAGTTTTTAAAACAAATACATAACTATTTCTTAGTAGACATTTCAATTTTATCTTATAACTCTAATCTTTGCTAAAATTATATTAGACAACAGCTTAATGAAATTATTATATAGTGAATATAACTAGTTTAGGGATGATAATTATGTAAATTGCTGTAGTTATTACACTTTAAATATATTTTGTTTTCTTTTCAAAGATGGTGAAATATGTGAAGATGTATATAATTACCATACCTATTGCAATTATAATCAAAACATATTTTGTAATGGAAATTGTACTTGCAGTCCATCTGCCTATCTTACTTTCACAGAGAAGGCTCAGCCATGGTGTCATTACCATGTAAAAGGTGCGTATCTATTATCTAAGATAGTGGATAGATTGTGTGCAGGCTATATTCAAGGTTCTTACACTTTTTGACTTCTCACAAAGTTTTATATTTATTTAATATTATATCAATAGATCCTCTTTAGTAATAGTTTTTTTTTATTTGTCTGATAGATGAATAGGATGAAGTTTACCCATTGGTATAACAGATTTTGAAAATTCAACTATTTATTCTCAATGAAGCTTAACCTAGAATAGATGTCACAGTATTTTTTATTTGCAGATACACTATATTATTTAAAATATTATGAGTGCTTGTCACCCTGTTCAGATGATCAGTATTGTTCAAACAATGGTATTTGTCAATGTAAAGATAAAAAGATTCTTGTAAATCATAAATGTTATAAAGGTAAGCACGTCATAATGCTTTTTATATTAGTATTCCAATTTGTGGTTGTTGAGATAGTATGTGTATGTTAGCTTAGCAAATTTTGAAATATCTTCCTTATATGCAACAATTACAAACATATTTTGTGGTAGCGAACCTTTTTTTCTTAGGATTTTTACACCTAATTTCATTTTGAGAATTCTATCTTTTTAACATTCAGCTCATTTAAATATTATATTATTCTATAAAAGTGTTATTGTCTTCAAAATATATGTAAACAATTGTGTTTATGTTGCATAAGTAAATCTAGTTCTCTCTTCATGGCCCTAAATTACTTCATTTTATTATTGAGATTAGGTCTTGATTTTAATCCTATAATGGCCACCATATATTAAGAATTCAAAGGCATATTTAACATGAGATGCTAGCATCTTTCACTGAGTGAAATTATTTTCTATATGCCAAGCATAAAAGGTTAACAAATATTGTTCATTGTTTTTAGCTGTGTATAGAAGACCCAATCAACATTGCTATATTGATACAACTACTGCATTTCTTTGTGACTCTCAGCAGTTGACTTATTGCAGTGATGAAGGAGTTTGCACTTGTTTTTGGTATGCTGTTTTGTTATTTACACTTTCATCCTCCTCACCCATACAGGCTTTTAAGAGTTCCATCTTCATGATTAAATCTCTTTAAATGTCATTTATCTTTGATTGTGCTGATGTATTCATTCTTTTGCCCTCCTTTGTTTTTGATTGGCATTAGTACACATTCTCTTTTGCTTTGTTTAAATGCTTTCCAAACATGATCAGTCCCTATTACCTAACTGCACTTTATTTGAGAGCTTAGAGAAAGTTATATAGTTAGAGATATTGTCAATAGTGCCCATTTGAAGTATCTTTAAGAAAATGTTTACTAAATATATGAATGGTAAAGTTTGGGCACAGCCAAAAAATTATATATTAATATTGATACAAATTATATTATTAGACTTTTATAGCATGCTGTATGATAGTATTTTAATTAAACATGCCTTTGAATGGGACTGCTCTCTGGTACTTGTCAGAGGATAACATTGTTCTTTGCAATGAAAAGGATTGCAGGATAGGGATCTTGGGCTTCTGTAGGAGGATTAATCTTCCTTTTGCCCCTCTCCATGAGTACTCCTTGTACTGGGTAGAAATCCTTAACATCTAACTAATAGGTTCTTTCTCTTATCTACTTACTCCTCTACTTGGAATTCATGACATACTAGTGCATGGATTTACAAAACACTTTTTGCTCTGTCCTAGTACTCACACACGTAACTTCTGATATGCAAGATTCATCTCCTCTTGTACTAGTTCACAGTTTTTTCTCATAAGATAAATAAATTAAATTGCCCCCTACCCCACCCATAGGGTTGACTGATAAGTAGTGATCTGAATGAGCTGTTTGGATAGTTTCCTACCTGGCTTCACATCCTATTTCAGTTTGCTGATCCCCTTTCCTCTCTGAGGAAGATGTTGAAATTACTGACTAGGAATTTTCACCCTTTACAAAAATTCAACCTAAACACATCACAGATTGTTGGGCCTAATCCTTCAACTGTTTCTGCCATAAGAGGGGTTCTGGTATGCTTTCTCTTGAATCCTATCTGACTAACCCATAGACACACTATGTTTCAGATTCCCTCTACTGCACTTTTCCTTTTCATTCTGTTTCCCATCAAAACATTTTTGTTTGATCTTAGCTAAAGGCCCCCAGTTCTTCATGGATAATCTCTTCTGTTGCCATTTGCCTTGATACCTTTGTTTGTATTCTTTTCTCAATCTCCTGCTCTTCTTGCCCCATGCATTGAATGTATTTTTCTGAGTTGGATGCACTAATGTCATTTATTTGTCATCATTCCACCCACAAACGGATTTCATATGGAGGCTTGTGTGCCCTTCTATCCCCATACCCACAGTTTACCCTTCCAGCCCCACTATAGGAAATGAGCACGCCAAAGAGTCTGCAAGGACCGGGTGACTGGACCAGCGTTTCGCTCTTCCACACACAGACTACATGGCAGGAATACGGGCAGCTCTTCAGGCTCCTTGGCAAAGAAGAGGGAGATGGTCCAGGGAAACTTAAAGTTGCGTGCTATTGCTGTTCCCATGGACCTATCTCCCAATGCATCAATGGCTTCAGGATGCTTTCTGTCATCTCCGAATCAGGCACACTCGTGTGACGCATCACCATTTGATGGAGCGCTCGCCTGCATCATCCCCCAGACTGTTTGGCTTTTAGACTTTTTGAAAGAGGCCAGCCTTCTCCCCCTTATTTAATGTTTGAGTATGGATCGCATGCTTCTTCGCCGGGGGAGGGCAGGCCTTTCCCCGTCGACGGAGCTTGCTTTATATTTTTCCAATTTGTTTGTTTTTCTTTTGTTTTTTTTGGTTTATATTTTTTTCTTTCTATTATTTGGCTTTTAATATAGCCTAAATTTAGGCTAGGATGAGTACGCCGACCTATGCCCTAGAAGGCAGTCACCAGATGAGATTAAAAAAAAAATAAATCTAGCCCTACTGCCTGACTTCAGCCGGATCTACTATAATATATTTTCTATACATCTTCACCCTTTTCGATCTTTCCTTAAAACTTTCTAGATAATAGAGCCTTGTTGCTATTGCACTTTTAATTTGAAGAAAAACATTTAGCTACATTCTTTGATATTTTTTTTAAAATGGATTTATCCACAAACAGAAAAAGTGGGAGGGATAAACACACAAGAAAACATATTGAATGGAGAACAGGAGTAGTGAAAAAGCTCAAGGCTGAGGATGATAGGGATAGTTCTTATCAACTTTAAATGCTGGGGTGATAAGATGCTCCCAAATCAACCAGGAGAAATTTGTGGACTGAACTATGGCAATAAAACAAAAAAAATTGCCATTTTGGTTGGGCAATTGCCTAATTTATAGCCTAGCTTCACTACAATGGCTCGTGGACATGTAGGCAGTTGCCTTCATTGCTTTAAATTTAGAGGGGGAAAATTTTCTTTCAATGTATTTATTGTTTTCCTGAGTGTCATGTTAGTAATTAATTGACTGTTTCCTCACTTCTCAGGGAGTATGTGTACAGCAACATCACTGGCAAATGTGAATCACGGAGACCACATCATTTCGCCCGGGCAGGTGTGTCCTCTAAGGAATGCACATTTTTGTTCTTGGAAAAAGACTCTGTCTTTCTTCCCTCTCCCCCAAACTGAGGTTTCAAGTATAATGAGTGATGCTTTCCCATGATTTATCATTCTTGATCCTTCTCACTCCTACTCTTTATTCTTCATTCCCAAAAGGGGGTTCCATTTTAATACCTTTTCAGTGTCCATGCTCCTGTAAGGGGTGCGGCGATTTGCCTTCCTGGCTGCCGTGCTGACAGGACTCAGTGCCCCATCCAGCCCCAGCTTAGCCTCTTCTCCTTTCGGACAGCCTTTATTTCTCCCCTACTTCCTCACTTCGCCTACAACCTCCCCCACAACTTTCTCTGGTCAGCCTCTATTTTCACAGGGTAGATGCTGACCTTCTTCTCAGCCAATTATCCTGGATCTGGGCTGAGAAGGGAGGGGACAATGTTCCCTAACCCCTGAGCTCCGGTTTGGGATGGTGGGTTTTTAACAATCTGTTTCATCCCCACCCATACCTTCATCACATCCCTTTTCCTTCTCTCTTCACTATCTATTTTTTTACCTCGTGCCTAAGGTGGAGCTGCTGGGTCACCAGGTGGGAGGGGTGGCCTTGAATGGCGGCACCTTCCTCTGCCAGCCCTGTCAGAGTCACCCGAAGTATGTGTAAATTGGTCCAAGGCCGCACACTATAAGTCCAAATTGTGTGTGGCCAAGTGTGTCAATTGCTCAGAGCTGCACCCTGCTTCTTCGAAGCAATGTGGTGCAAATCTCCTTGAGAAAGAAATCCTGGCCGTTCAGGCCCAGGATCGACTCTCATTCTGCGAGGCTAAGGACTTGGTCCTGGCGCACCCAGCTCTGCCTGGGACGTCTTATGCCTGAATGGTTAGAAAGACACCCTCTGCTTCTGGTCCATCCAGGCCAATGAGCAAGGTTGTTTCCATACACATTCAAAGCCCTTCTGCAGGTTCTACTCAACCCGGGCGCTCTCCTGGTAAAGCTGGCAGCACAAAGGGTTCACACCCATTCCCGGCTAAAACCAAGGCTTCCCCAGTGTGACCGTTTCCCGTAAGGTGAAGCGGCCATGCGCCTCCACCAAGTCGTTAGACTCACAGGAGGCAACACCCCTAAAGTTGGTCGCCAGGCCATCTTCCGAGGTTCCTAAAGCTGTCTCCCGAAAGGAGGACAGCAACAAAGGAGCTTCGGATCCTTCGCCCACGCCTAGTGGTGGGCTGAGTGGCTCGGAGACGGTGGATCCTCGAAAAGAAGGACCCCCCGCCTCCGAAGCCGCAACGCCCGCCTAAGGTTTCGGGCGGAGGGAGGAAAAGACTTAATGGCCAGCCCAACCTCCCCCAATAGGTCCTCGAAGGCCACAGCGCATTGTCAGGCCAAAAGTGCCCGGGGTTCTGCCTCCGGGAACCGTACGGCCATTCCCGTGAGGGTCTTCTGTTCAAAGAGGGCCCCTGTATCTCCTCCGAGCTGGGCCTGGAGGGCATATTCCTTCAATAGAATTGCCGTGGACTCCGGGTCAACTGGGAGCTGCGGAGGCTCGTCTCGTCCCGTTCCCCGTTAGCTATTTTTCTGCAGGACACCATGCTAGGCGCATGCTGCCTGCACAGCCCTCCCGAGGTATAAGGGTTTTGCGACCCCACCACCACGAGATGGCCGGGCTGGGGGATGTGCGTTTTACACCCAGCATGATGTCTCTGTTCTTCCTTTCACTTTAGATACCTCCTTTCAGGCAGTGGCTGTGCAGCTTCACCTGGATAGGAGGTATACTATCATTTCTGCCTACATTTCACTGTCAGCTGACTTGGACGCACAGAACTTCCGCCGCGTCGGGGCACAGTTGCAGAGGCCCTTTCTCTTTCTTAGAGATCTGAACAGCAGGCTCAATAAATCCCAGGGGACAAGACCTTGCTGATTTGATCGAAGAGGTTGAGATAGGTGTCATAAATGTGGATGAGTTTACCAATCACTGCCTGAGAACTGCTTCATTTTCTTGCCTTGATCTATCTTTGTGCTCTTTGGATGCACAGCTTGATTTTGATTGGAGGGTGGTCGATGACCTCCATGGTAGTGATCACTTCCCCATTCAAATATAATTTTCAGGGCAACTGCCGCCGGAGAGCCCACCTTGGTAGAGCTTGGTGCAGGCGTGGTGGCCTGCATTTCAGGAAATGACTGAATTCTCTATCTCAGTTGAGGAGTTTAGGTCGGTAGATGAAGCAGTTGAGTTCTTCTCCAGCAACCTCTTTCTCCGCATTCTCTAGCCGGGAGGCTGCTCCGCCAGCATTCAATGCACGTCGTGGTGTCGCGGAAGGCCGCCGGCTGGACTTTACCTCCAGAGGCGGAGAACTCTTCAATGACAGGTTTACTGGGAGCGAGTTGCGCTGCGCTCTCGCTTCGTGCGCGGACACCGCCCATGGTATGGACGATGTCCCGTACGCCATGCTTCGACACCTGGGTGAGTGAGGCATGGCCTTTCTCTTAGATTTGTTCAACAGGATCTGGGTGGAGGGTCTTCTCCCAGATTCCTGGCGAATCGCTACTGTGCTCGCCTTTCGCAAACCGGGGAGAGATCACTCTACTCTGACCGGTTTCCGCCCAATCTCTCTAACCTCTTGCGTGTGCAAGTTGATGGAGAAATTGGTAAATGTTTGACTAGCCTTTTTCCTGGACAGCGGAGGCCATCTGTCTTCTGCACAGTGCGGCTTCCGCAAGTTCCAATCCACGTCGGATGCTGTGCTCCGACTGGAAAATGCCGTCTGCGAGGCTTTCCTTCGTAGACAGCACTACGCCACGGTGTTTTTCGATCTGGAGAAGGCCTATGATACCGAAGGCGATGCGGTATGCCTACGGTATCATGGAGACTCTCCACACGATGGGGGCGAAGGGAATCCTCCCAATGTTTATATCTGAATTTTTGCGAGATCGTCGATTCCGTATACAGGTTGGGACCTCTCTCCGGCCCAATAGAGTAGGAAGAGGATGTCCCGCAGGGAAGTGTCCTCAGTGTCACTCTTTGCCCTGAGCATCAACGTCATCACCTCGGTGCTGCCAGAAGATGTTCTCGCTACTCTCTACAAGAACGACCTTTCGATCTCTTTTGGCGCGGCCCTGATGCTAACTCTGGAGCGTCGACTCCAACAGGCATTGAACCGCGTCTCTCGTTATGCCGAAGCGCACAGGTTTCGGTTTTCCTTGGCCAAGACTAAGGTGGTGCATTTGTTCGGCCATCCACGGCTCCACCAAGACCCAGATTTGTTTCTTAATGGGGTGCGCCTGGAAGTTGTGGAATCGCACCATTTCCTTGGTCTTGTATTTGACCGACGCCTTACCTGGGAGGCTCATATTCGCTGCCTTAGGGTCTCTTGTACCCGCGCCATGGATATTGTCCGTTCCGTGACGTTCAGTGCTTGAGACGCTGATAGGGCTACTGCCCTACTTTTTTATCGATCCTTTGTTCGTTCGAAGCTCGACTACGGATGCGAGTTTTATGCATCTGCAGCCGAGCGTTTATTGCGGAAGGTGGATTATTTCCACCACACCGGCCTTCGCCTTGCGACCGGTGCCTTCCGCACTTCCCCCATTGAGAGCCTGTTGGTCGATGCTGGGGAGATGCCACTCGCTCTGCGCCGCGTGCAGTGCATCACTCGCCTGTACGCGCGAGCCCGGCGCCTCCCTCAGTCGCCAACAGCTCTCACTGCATCCGCAGCTGATCTCGATGGTGCCTATGCCGCCGAGAGACGCCAGTCATACCCTAAGCCCTTTGGGTTTAGGGCCAGGAAACTCCTTCGAGAGGTAGATATAGCTCTCGGGCCGGTGGCGCCCCTGGTTCTGCCCAGGACGCCACCCTGGAGGGTACCACATTTGGCTATTTGTCGCCACGCCTCTGCTCCCAAAGCTTGTACTGCGCCGGGAGTATTGCGTTCGACCTTTTTGGAGCACACATCGTGTCACGCTGGTACCGTGCCAGTGTATACGGATGGCTCCAAGTCCCAAGAGGGGGTCGGCTTCCACGCCGTATCCCCTCTGTTTGAAGTCAGCGGGGCTCTACCAGGCGCTGCGTCTGTCTTCACGGCCGAGCTGGTGGCAATACACCACTCGGTACGGGAGATTACGCGACGTGCCCGGTTCGGAGACCGGATTGTGATCTATAGCGACTCACAAAGCGCCCTGAGTGCTCTCGGGGCATTGGAATCTCCGCATCCCCTGGTTCGCGATATCCGTGACGCCACGGTTTTGGCGAGCCGGGCAGATGTCGAGATTATCTTCTGCTGGGTTCCTGGACATGTAGGAATTGCGGGGAATGAGGGCGCCAAAGAGTCCGCGAGGACTCTGCGACCGGACCAGCGTTTCGCTCTTCCTCACACCGACTACATGGCAGGAATACGGGCAGCTCTTCGGACTGCTTGGCAAAGAAGATGGGAGACGGTCGAAGGGAACTTAAAGTTGCGTGCCATTGCGCCGCGACTGTTCCCATGGACCTATCCCCCAATGCCGCGGCGGCTTCAGGTTGCTTTCTGTCGTCTCCGAATCGGACACACTCGTGTGACGCATCGCTATTTGATGGAGCGCTCGCCTGTGCCCTATTGCAACGACTGCGTCGTCCCCCGGACTGTTCGGCACATTCTTGTCGAATGTCCCAGTCTGGGTGATCTTCGTGCACGATACCTGTCCCAGTACCGGGATGGGCGGGGTCGCTACCGCCTGTCCCTTGTGCTTGGGACAGATTCGTGCACACTGACTTGTTGACTTCTTGGGGGAGGCTGGCCTTCTCCCTATTATTTAAGCAAGGTTTGTTTTTTGTTTTTTTTTGTTTTTTTGCATTTGTTTTGTTTTTTGTTTGTTTTTTTTCTTTAGTTGCACGCTCCTGCGCCGGGAGGACCTCTCCCCGACGCACCAGCTTGCTTCCTTTCCCCCTTTTGGGGTGTTGTTGTTTTTTTTTCTCTCTTTAATTTCATTTTAAAGTAGCCTAGAACTAGGCCAGTTTTAATACGGCGACTAATGCCCAAGTAGGCAGTCGCCAGATGAGCTCATAAAAAAAAAAAAAATGTTTGTCGATGCTGGGGAGATGCCACTCGCTCTGCGCCGCGTGCAGTGCATCACTCGCTTTTCACGCGAGCACGGCGCCTCCCTAGGTCGCCAACAGCTTTCACTGCATCTGCAACTGATTTCTACGGTGCCTATGCCGACGAGAGACGCCAGTCATACCCTAAGCCGTTTGGGTTTAGGGCCAGGAAACTCCTTCGAGAGCTAGATATAGCTCTCGGGCCGGTGGCGCCCCTGGTTCTTCCCAGGACGCCACCCTGGAGGGTACCAAATTTGGTAATTTGTCGCCACGCCACCCCGTAAGGGGCGCGGCGATTTGCCATCCTGGCCGCAGTGCTGACGGGATCCAGCGCTCTGTCCGGTCCCAGCTCAGCCTCTCTTCCTTCCTTCAAAACACTTGTTTCCTCTCTTTTCACACAACCTCTCCCACAACTTTCTCTGGTCAGCCTCTAATTTCACAGGGTAGATGTTGACCTTCCTTTCAGCCAACCGTCTCGCATCGGGGCTGAGGGGGTGGGAGACAATGTTCCCTAACCCCTGAGCTCTGGTCTGGGGTGGCTGGTTTTTAACAACCTGCTTCATCCCCACCCATACCTTCCTCACATCCCTTTTCCTCTCCTCTTCACAATCTATATATTTTACGCCGTGTTCAAGGTGGAGCCGCCATGCCGATGGACTGCCAGGCCACCAGGCGGGAGGGGTGGTCCCAAATGGCGGCGCCTGGCTCTGCCGGGCTTGTAAGCACCTCTCGCAGTGCGGGCTACTGCGAGAGGTGTGCGCTATTGCATCCTGTGTTAAAAAAAGGGTCACCATGCCTAATGATGAAGACAAAACAAAAAAAACCCAACCCCCAACTTCCCCAAGAACAACGGAGCCGCCCTTGGGCAGCTCCAGCAAAAAAATGGAGGTCTCTCCCCCTGTGCTTGCACAGGGGACCCTCCATATTTCTCTAACCGGAGAGGAGGCTTACTCCTCTCCTTCACCTACAGGTGCACAGGACTCCCCCTCATCCCCTTCTCTGGAGGTGCTTTCGGGCACCTCCCTTTTCCCAGTGGCAGTCCCCTCTTTTCTTTCCAAGGGGACTGCCAAGAAAGCCAGCAGGCAGCCCTTAGCCAGCCGCTCCCCATCGAAACGGCTCGGTAGGGCAAACCCCCTTAGGGGAGAGAGGGAAGCCAGGCCCCTTCGGTCGCTTCCCTCAAAAGACCTGCTGGCAAGAATTTTAAACCTTGCCGGGGTCAAGGCCTGTGCCTCCCCACACAAGACTGGCGACACTGCCAAGGGGACCTGCGATGTCCTGGGAGGGGATGGCCAACTTGAGGCCCCTCCTGTGATAGACATGGTCCTTGAGGAGACCCAGCCTCAGACGGTAGGGCCTTCCATGGGGGGGAATTCAAGCTCGGCGCCAAGCACCGAACCCGAATCCGCCCCTATGCAAGGTCCTCCTCAAATGGCCGAGGGCTCCGAGGCAGTAAAAGGAGGGGAGGGATCTCCTCCGACAGGTGCCCCTACGACAACCAGGACCTTCTCCATTTCGGAGAGGGACCTGGCTGAGGCCGGTCCATCTGGCCTGGGGGCTTCTGCCGGCGGGGGTGAGAAGCGGGTTCATTCCCCGCCCTCCTCTCCAAAAAAGAAAAAGACTAAAAGGACTAAAAAGACGAAAAAGACTTGGGGCTCCTCTCCATCCGCGGGGGCTGCGGGGACGGATGGGTCTGCTGCCACTTTGGTAGGCGACCAAGCCAAGATCAGCACATCCGGCCCCTCTACCCCCTCGTGTGCGGAGCCCCTGACCAAGACTAACACCAAGAGTGCACAGGGCGGAGCCTCGATGACATCGGGGCCCCTGATTCAGAGGTTACCTGGCGTTTTCGAGCCCGCTGGCTTCAAACGCTTCCTCGTTATTCGCTCCACTGATGGCACCATGTTGTCCAAGGGCAACATGATCCATCAGAGGAGAGGATTAGCTAGTGCAATTGGTAGAGAGCCGAAGGTGACCCGTTTCTCGGACGGCAGCCTTCTGGCGAATGCGGCGATTCCCGCCGAGGCGGCCAAGATAAGTGCTCTTCGGACACTTCATGGCACCCCGGTGAGTGTGACGCCGCACTCTACCATGAACTTAGTGAAAGGAGTAGTTTATGCGAGGGAACTCGTTGACTACTCCATTGAGGACATCACCCTAGAGCTGGCCGACCATGGGGCGGTCAAGGTCGAACGTGTGATGAGAAAACAGGGAGGGGCTTCGAGACCCACCCCTACACTCTTCGTCACGTTCGACTGTGACAAGCTCCCTGAGTCGGTGCGTGCCGGTTGGTACCGCTACCGCGTGAAGGCATTCGTGCCACTGCCGCGGCGGTGCTATTACTGTCACCGCTTCGGCCATACGAATCGCTCATGTAGACGTGCAAAGTCGGGGTCACCCGAAGTCTGTGTAAATTGCTCCAAGGTCGCACACGATAAGTCCAAATCGTGTGTGGCCAAGTGTGTCAATTGCGGAGAGCCGCACTCTGCAATGTGGTGCATATCTCCTGGAGAAAGAAATCCTGGCCGTTCAGGCCCAGGATAGACTCTCATTCCGCGAGGCTAAGGACTTGGTCCTGGCGCGCCCAGCTCTGCCTGGGACGTCATATGCCTCAGTAGTTAGAAAGGCACCCTCTGCTCCTGGCCCATCCAGGCCAACGCGCACGGTTGTTTCCGCGCCCATTCGGAGCCCTTCTGCGGGCTCTACCCAACCCGGGCGCTCCCCTGGTAAAGCTGGCGGCAAATAGGGTTCATACCCAGCCCCGGCTAAAACCAGGTACTCCCCCCTCTTTTCCCAGCGTGACCGTTTCTCGCAAGGCGAAACGGCCACGCGCCTCCACCGAGTCGTTAGACTCACAGGAGGCAACACCCTGAAGATGGTCGCTAGGCCATCTTCGGGGGTTCCTAAAGCTGTCCCCCGAAAGGAGGACAGCAACAAAGAAGCTTCGGCTCCTTCGCCCACGCCCTGAGGTGGAGCGAGTGGCTCGGAGACGGTGGTTCCTCGAAAAGAGGGCCCTCCGCCTCCAAAGCCGCAGCGCCCGCCTAAGGTTTCGAGGCGGAGGCAGGAAAAGACTCGCATGGCGAGCCCAACCTCCCCCAATAAGTCCTCGAAGGCGACAGCGCCTCCAGCGCTTTGTCCGGCCAACAGCGCCCGGGGTTCTGCCCCCGGGAAGCGTACGGCCATTCCCGTGAGGGTCTTCAGTTCGAGGAGGGCCCCCGCGTCTCCTCCGAGCTAGGCCTGGAGGGCATATTCCTTCAATGGAATTGCCGTGGACTCCGGGCCAACTGAGAGGAGCTGCGGAGGCTTGTCTCGTCCCGCTCCCCGTTAGCTATCTTTTTGCAGGAGACCATGCTAGGCGCGTGCCCCCTGCCCGCCCTCCCGGGGTACAAGGGTCTTGCGACCCTACCACCGCGGGATGGCCGAGCTGGGGGATGTGCGGTTTACACCCGGCATGATGTCTCCGTTCTTCCTTTCTCTTTAGATACCTCATTTCAGGCAGTGGCTGTGCAGCTGCACCTGGATAGGAGGTATACTATCATTTCTGCGTACATTCCACCGTCAGCTGACTTCGACGCGGGGGACTTCCGCCGCGTCGTGGCACGGTTGCCGAGGCCCTATCTCTTGCTTGGAGATCTGAACGGCAGGCATCCTCTCTGGGGAGATTACTCCATAAATCCCAGGGGACAAGTCCTTGCCGATCTGATCGAAGAGCTTGAGATGGGTGTCCTAAACGTGGATGAGTTTACGCATCACTGTCCGAGAACCGCTTCATTTTCTTGCCTTGACCTATCTTTGTGCTCTTCGGATGCACAGCCTGATTTTGATTGGGGGGTGGTCGATGACCTCCATGGTAGTGATCACTTTCCCATTCAAATATCATTTTCAGGGCAACTGCCTCCTGAGAGACCACCTCGGTGGTGCTTGGCGCGGTGGCCTGCATTTCAGGAAATGACTGAATTCTCTATCTCAGTCGAGGAGTTTAGGTCGGTAGATGAGGCCGTTGAGTTCTTCTCCGGCAACCTCATCGCCGTGGGCCTGACTACTATTCCTAAGACGTCTGGCCGTTTTGCACGCCGACCACTCCCATGGTGGTCGGCCGAGTGTGAGACGGCCCTCAAACAGAAGCGTTATGCCTACATGCGCTATAAGCGCCGCCCGAACGATTTCACTGTCGCTGAATTTCGTCGGGCTAGGGCTAGGTTCCGGTATATTTCGAAGCACGCCCGCCGCCCTTCTTGGCGGGCATACGTTTCTTCACTTAACGGGAAGACCCCTTTAGCTGAGGTGTGGAAGCGAGTCAAAAGGATTCGGGGCAAGTTCTCGCAGGACTTCCCTCCCCTTCTCCAGGAGAATGGGACCGCAATCTCGGACCCAGTGTCCGTGGCGGAATCCTTCGCGACCGCTTTTTCTGCATTCTCTAGCCGTGATGCTGCTCTGCCAGCATTCAATGCACGTCGTGATGTCGCGGAAGGCCGCCGGCTGGACTTTACCTCCAGAGGCGGAGAACCCTTCAACGACAAGTTTACTGTAAGCGAGTTGCGTTCCGCTCTCGCTTCGTGCGCGGACACCGCCCATGGTCCGGACGATGTCCCGTACGCGATGCTTCGACACCTAGGTGAGCGAGGCATGGCCTTTCTGTTAGATTTGTTCAACAGGATCTGGGTGGAAGGTCTTCTCCCAGACTCCTGGCGAATCGCTACTGTGCTCGTCTTTCGCAAACCGGGGAGAGATCACTCTACTCCGACCGGTTTCCGCCCAATCTCTCTAACCTCTTGCGTGTGCAAGTTGATGGAGAAATTGGTAAATGTTAGATTAGCCTTTTTCCTGGACAGCGGAGGCCATCTGTCTTCCGCACAGTGCGGCTTCCGCAAGTTCCACTCCACGTCGGATGCTGTGCTCCGACTGGAAAATGCAGTCTGCGAGGCTTTCCTTCGTAGACAGCACTACGCCACGGTGTTTTTCGATCTGGAGAAGGCCTATGATACCGCATGGCGATACGGTATCATGGAGACTCTCCACACGATGGGGGCGAGGGGACGCCTCCCAATTTTTATATCTGAATTTTTGCGAGATCGTCGATTCCGCGTACGGGTGGGGGGAGCCCTCTCCGGCCCAAAGGAGCAGGAAGAGGGTGTCCCGCAGGGAAGTGTCCTCAGTGTCACACTCTTTGCCCTGAGCATCAACGGCATCACCTCGGTGCGGCCGGAAGATGTTCTCGCTACGCTCTACGTGGACGACCTTTCGATCTCTTTTGGCGCGGCCCACATGCCAACTCTGGAGCGTCGACTCCAACAGGCTAATACTAAGGTGGTGCACTTCTGCCGCCATCCACGGCTTCACCCCGACCCAGATTTGTTTCTTAAAGGGGTGCGCCTGGATGTGGTTGAGTCGCACCGTTTCCTTGGTCTTGTATTCGACCGACGCCTCACCTGGGAGGCTCATATTCGCAGCCTTAGGGTCTCTTGTACCCGTGACATGGACATTCTCCGTTCCGTGAAGTTCAGCGCTTGGGGCGCTGATAGGGCTACTGCCTTACTTTTTTATCGATCCTTTGTTCGTTCGAAGCTCGACTATGGATGCGAGTTTTATGCATCCGCAGCCGAGCGTTTATTGCGGAAGGTGGATTCGATCCACCACACCGGCCTTCGCCTTGCGACCGGTGCCTTCCGCACTTTCCCCATTGAGAGCCTGTTGGTCGATGCTGGGGAGATGCCACTCGCTCGGCGCCGCGTGCAGTGTATCACTCGACTCTACGCGCGAGCCCGGCGCCTTCCTCAGTCGCCAACAGCTGTCACTGCATCCGCAGCTGATCTCGATGGTGCCTATGCCGTCGAGAGACGCCAGTCATACCCTAAGCCTTTTGGGTTTGGGCCAGGAAACTCCTTCGAGAGGTAGATATCGCTCTCGGGCTGGTGGCGCCCCTGGTTTTGCCCAGGACGCCACCCTGTGGGGTACCACATTTGGCTGTTTGTCGCCACGCCTCTGCTCCCAAAGCTTGTACTGCGCCGGGAGTATTGCGTTCGACCTTTTTGGAGCACACATCGTGTCACGCTGGAACCGTGCTAGTGTATACGGATGGCTCCAAGTCCCAAGAGGGGGTCGGCTTCCACGCCGTATCCCCTCTATTTGAAGTCAGCGGGGCTCTACCAGGCGCTGCGTCTGTCTTCACGGCCGAGCTGGTGGCAATACACCACTCGGTACGGGAGATTACGCGACGTGCCCGGTTCGGAGACCGGATTGTGATCTATAGCGACTCACAACGCGCCCTGAGTGCTCTCGGGACATTGGAATCTCCGCATCCCCTGGTTCGCGATATCCGTGACGCCACGGTTTTGGCGAGCCGGGCAGATGTCGAGATTATCTTCTGCTGGGTTCCTGGACATGTAGGAATTGCGGGGAATGAGGGCGCCAAAGAGTCCGCGAGGACTCTGCGACCGGACCAGCGTTTCGCTCTTCCTCACCCCGACTACATGGCAGGAATACGGGCAGCTCTTCGGACTGCTTGGCAAAGAAGATGGGAGACGGTCGAAGGGAACTTAAAGTTGCGTGCCATTGCGCCGCGACTGTTCCCATGGACCTATCCCCCAATGCCGCGGCGGCTTCAGGTTGCTTTCTGTCGTCTTCGAATCGGACACACTCGTGTGACGCATCGCTACTTGATGGAGCGCTCGCCAGCGCCCTATTGCAACGACTGCGTCGTCCCCCAGACTGTTCGGCATATTCTTGTCGAATGTCCCAGTCTGGGTGATCTTCGCGCACGATACCTGTCTCGGTACCGGGATGGGCGGGGTCGCTACCGCCTGTCCCTTGTACTCGGGACGAGTGCGTGCACCATGACTGGGGGACTTATTGACTTTTTGGGGGAGGCCGGCCTTCTCCCCTTTATTTAAGGTTCCTTTTTTTTGTTATTGTTTTGTTTGTAGGTTGCACTCTCCTGCACCGGGGTGAGGGGGACCTCCCCCCGCTGCCGGAGATTGCTTCGATTGTTAAGTTTTTCCAATTTATATCATTGTTAAGTTTTCATATTTTTACTTTAAAGTAGCCTAGTTCTAGGTTGTCGTGTTTTTCGGCGACTTATGCCCGAGTGGGTAGTTTCCAGATGGGCTCCATAAAATTAAAAAAAAAATAAAAAATGTCGCCACGCCACTGCTCCCAAAGCTTGTACGGCGCCGGGAGTATTGCGTTCGACCTTTTTGGAGCACACATCGTGTCACGCTGGAACCGTACCAGTGTATACGGATGGCTCCAAGTCCCAAAAGGCGGTCGGGGCATTGGAATCTCTGCATCCCCTGGTTCGCGATATCTGTGACGCCACGGTTTTGGCCAGCCTTTTAGATGTCGAAATTAGCTTCTGCTGGGTTCTTGGACATGTAGGAATTGCGGGGAATGAGGGTGCCAAAGAGTCCGCGATGACTCTGCGACCGGACCAGCGTTTCGCTCTTCCTCACACTGACTACATGGCAGGAATACGGGCAGCTCTTCGGACTGCTTGGCAAAGAAGATGGGAGATGGTCCTGGGGAACTTAAAGTTGCGTGCCATTGTGCCGCGACTGTTCCCATGGACCTATCCCCTAATGCCGTGACGGCTTCAGGTCGCTTTCTGTCGTCTCCGAATCGGGCACACTCGTGTGACGCATCGCCATTTGATGGAGCGCTCGCCTGCTTCCTATTGTTACTACTGCGTCGTCCCCGAGACTGCTCGGCACATTCTTGTCGAATCTCCCAGTCTGGATGAGCTTCGCACACGTTACCTGTCCCGGTACCGGGATGGGCCGGGTCGCTACCGCCTGTTCCTTGTACTCGGGACGTATGCCTGCACCTTGACTGGTAGACTTCCTTTGACTTTTGAGGGGAGGCCGGCCTTCTCCTATTTATTTAAGTTTTGTTTGTATTTTTTTCCCTTTTAGGTTGCACGTTCCTGCGCCTGGGGCACCTCCCTCCGACACAGGAGCTTGCTTCCTGCTCGTTGGCTTTTCCCTTTCTTTTAATTTTTGGTGTTGGTTTTGGGTTCTTTTTGTGTTTTTTAATTTGATTTTAAAGTAGCCTAGTACTAGGCAAGTTTTTAATACAGCCACTAATGCCCAAGTAGGCAGTCACCAGATGAGCTCTTAAAAAAAAAATCCCCCGGCCTCCTCTCGTAAAAAGAAGAAGAACAAGAAAAAGACTTAGAAGACTCGGGGCTCCTCTCCATCCGCAGGGGCTGCGGACATGGATGGGTCTGCTACCATGTTGGTTAGCGACCGAGCCAAGATCGGCACATTCAGCCCCTCTCCCCCCCCAGGTGCAGAGCCCCTGACTAAGACCAAAAGTGCTAGTGTGCAGAGCGGAGCCTCGATTACGTCTGGACCCCTCTTTCAGAGATTTCCTGGAGTTTTCGAGCACGCTGGCTTCAAACGATTCCTTGTTATTCGCTATTCGCTCCACTGATGACAACATGTTGGCTAAGGGCAACATGATCCATCAGAGGAGAGCTTTAGCTAGTGTGATTGGTAGAGAGCCGAAGGTGACCCGTTTCTCGGACGGGAGCATTTTGGCGAATGCGTGGAATTCATCCGAGGTTGCCATGATTAGTGTTCTTCGAACACTTGATGGCACCCCAGTGAGTGTGATGCCGCACTCTACCATGAACTTCGTGAAAGGAGTAGTTTATGCGAGGGAACTCGTGGACTACTCCATAGAGGATATCACCTTAGAGCTGGCTGACCGTGGGGCAGTTAAGGTCGAATGTGTGATGAGAAAACAGGGAGGCGCCTCGAGACTCACCCCTACACACTTCGTCACGTTTGACTGTGAAAAGCTTCCTGAGTTGGTGCTTGCCGGTTGGTATCACTGCCGCAGAGGTGCTATTACTGCCACCACTTCAGCCATACTAATCGCTCCTGTCGATGTGCAAAGTCCGGGTTATCTGAAACCTATGTAAGTTGCTCCAAGGCCACACACGATAAGTTCAAATCGTGTTGGCCAAGTGTTTAATTGTGGAGAGCCACACCCTGCTTCTTTGAAGCAATGTGGTGCCTATCTCCTTGAGAAGGAAATCCTGGCCGTTCAAGCTCCGGGTCGTCTCTCATTTTGCGAGGCTAAGGACTTGGTCCTGGCGTGCCCAGCACTACCCGGGACGTCCTCGCGCCTCCACCCAGTCGTTAGACTCACAGGAAGCAACACCCTTGAAGTTCGTCGCCAGGCCATCTTCTGGGGTTCCTAAAGCTGCCCCCTGAGAGGAGGACAGCAACAAAGGAGCTTTGGCTCCCTCGCCCACGCCCAGTGGTGGGCTGGGTGGCTCGGAGATGGTGGATCCTCGAAAAGAGGGCCCCGCGCCTCCGAAGCCGCAACGCCTGTCTAAGGTTTCGAGGCGGGGGGGGAGAAAAAGACTCGCATGGCGAGCCCAACCTCCCTCATTTAGTCGCTAAAGGCGACAGCGCCTTTAGCACATTGTCCGGCCAACAGCGCCCGGGGTTCTGTCCCCGGGAACCGTGAGGGTCCATTCTTTAAAGATGCCCCCCTCGTCTCCTCCGAGCTAGGCCTGGAGGGCATATTCCTTCAATGGAATTGCCGCGGACTCCGGGCCAACTGGGAGGAGTTGCGGAGGCTCGTCTCCTCCCGTTCTCCGTTAGCTATCTTTTTTGCAGGAGACTGTGCTGGCTGCATGCCCCCTGCCACACTCCCGGGGTATAAGGGTTTTGCGACCCCACCTCCACCAGATGTGGGCTGGGCGGGAAGATGTGCAATTTACACCCTGCATGATGTCTCCGTTCTTCTCTTCTCTTTAGATACTTCCTTTTAGGCAGTAGCTGTGCAGCTGCACCTGGATAGGAGGATTACTGTTATTTCCGCGTACATTCCACCGTCAGCCGACTTCGACGCGGGGAATTTCCGCCGCGTCGTGGCACGATTGCCGAGGCTCTTTCTCTAGCTCGGAGATCTAAACGGTAGACACCCCCTCTGGGGAGACTACTCTATCAATCCCCGGGGTCAAGTCCTTGCCAACCTGATCGATGAGCTTGAGATGGGTGTCCTAAATGTGGATGAGTTTACGCATCACTGCCCGAGAACAGCTTCATTTTCCAGCCTCGATCTATCTTTGTACTCTCCGGATGCACACCTGATTTTGATTGGGGAGTGGTCGATGATCTCCATGGTAGTGATCACTTTCCCATTCAAATATCATTTTCTGGGCCGCTGCCGCCCGAGAGCCCGCCCCGGTGGTGCTTGGCGCGAGCGCAGTGGTTGTATTTCGGGAAAAGACTAAATCATCTATCTCAGTCGAGGAGTTTAGGTCGGTAGATGAGGCCGTCGAGTTCTTCTCGGGCAACCTCATTGCTGCGGGCCTAGCTAGTATTCCTATAAGGTCTGGCCGTTTTGCACGCCGACCACTCCCGTGATGGTGAACCAAGTATGAGACGGCCCTCAAGCAGGAGCGCTATGCCTACATGCGCTATAAGCGCCGCCCGAACGATTTCACTGTGGCTGAATTTCTTCGGGCTAGAGCTAGGTTCCGGTATATTTCAAAGCACGCCCGCCGCTCTTCTTGGCGGTCATACGTGTCTTCACTTAACGGGAAGACTCCTCCAGCAGAGGTGTGGAAGCGAGTCAAACTCCTTCGAGGGAGGGCAAGTTCTCGCAGGACCCCCCTCCCGTTCTCCAGGAGAATGAGACCGCAATCTCGCACACCGCGTCCGTGGCAGAATCCTTTGCGACCGCTTTCTTCGCATACTCTCTTCGGGATGTTGCTCCGCCAGCATTCAATGCACGTCGTGATGTCGCGGAAGGCCGCCGACTGGACTATACCTCCAGAGGCGGAGAACTCTTCAATGACAGGTTTACTTTGAGTGAGTTGCGTTCCGCTCTTGCTTCGTGCATGGACACTGCCCATTCTCCGGATGATGTCCTGTACGCCATGCTTCAACACCTGGGTGAGTGAAGCATGGCCTTTCTGTTAGATGTGTTCAACAGGATCTGGGTGGACGGTCTCCTCCCGGATTCCTGGCGAATCGCTACTGTGCTCGCCTTTCGCAAACCGGGCAGAGATGACTACTCCGGCTGGTTTCCGCCCATCTCTCTAACCTCTTGCATTTGCAAGTAGATAGAGAAATCGGTAAATGTTAGATTAGCTTTTTTTTTGGACAGCCGAGGCCATCTCTCTTCTGCACAGTGCGGCTTCCGCAAGTTCCACTCTACGTGGGATGCTGTGCTCCGACTGGAAAATGCCGTCTGCGAGGCCTTCCTTCATAGACAGCACTACGCCACGGTGTTTATCGATCTGGAGAAGGCCTATGATACCGCATGGCGATATGGTTTCATGGAGACTCTCCACACGATGGGGGCGAAGGGACGCCTCCCAATGTTGATATCTGAATTTTTGCAAGATCGTCGATTCCGCATACGGATGGGGGGAGCCCTCTCCGGCCCAATAGAGTAGGAAGAGGGTGTCCCGCAGGCAAGTGTCCTCAGTGTCATTCTTTGCCCTGAGCGTCAACGGCATCACCTCGGTGCTGCCAGAAGATGTTCTTGCTACTCTCTACATGGACGACTTTTCGATCTCTTTTGGCGCGGCCCTTATGCTAACTCTGGAGCGTCGACTCCAACAGGCATTGAACCGCGTCTCTCGTTATGCCGAAGCGCACAGGTTTCGGTTTTCCTTGGCCAAGACTAAGGTGGTGCATTTCTGCCACCATTCCCGGCTCCAGCCTGACCCAGACTTGTTTCTTAATGGGGTACGCCTGTAAGTGGTTGAATCGCACCGTTTCCTTGGTTTTGTATTCGACCGACGCCTCACCTGGGAGGCTCATATTCGCAGCATTAGGGTCTCTTGTACCCCCGCCATGGATATTGTCCGTTCCGTGACGTTCAGCGCTTGGGGCGCTGATAGGGCTCGACTACGGATGCGAATTTTATGCATCCGCAACTGAGCGTGTATTGCGGAAGGTGGACTCGATCCACCACAACGGCTTTCGCTTGGCGACCTGTGCCTCCCGCACTTTTCCCATTGAGAGTCTACTAGTCGATGCTGGGGAGATGCCACTCGCTCTACGCCGTGCGCAGTGCATTATTCGCCTGTACGCGCGAGCCAGGCGCCTCACTCAGTCGCCATCAGCTCTCACTGCATCCACAGCTGATTTCGACGGTGCCTATGCCGCCGAGAGACGCCAGTCATACCCTAAGCCGTTTGGGTTTAGGGCTAGGAAACTCCTTCGAGAGCTAGGTATAGCTGTTTGCCGGTGGCGCCCCTGGTTCAGCCCAGGACGCCACCCTGGAGGGTACCACATTTGGCTATTTGTCGCCACGCCTCTGCTCCCAAAGCGTGTACAGCGCCGGGAGTATTGCGTTCGACCTTTTTGGAGCACACCTCGTGTCATGCTGTAACCGTGCCAGTGTATACGTATTGCTCCAAGTCCGAAGAGGGGGTCGGCTTCCACGCCGTATCCTCTCTGTTTGAAGTCAGTGGGGCAGAGCCCCGCTGACTTCCAGTTATTATGTTTTTGTACTACTTTCATTAATTTCCACAAAGCTAACTATAAAAGAAATGAGTTTATATTGAATATTCATTTTGTAAAATATTAGAATCTGTAATATTAAGAAAGAATATTTAAATACCTAAACATTTAATGTATGACTTTCTCTTGCTCTTTAAAACATTTATGCCTATATTTATTTAGGAATATACCTATATACAAGTGATACCATACATTAATATATCTAGAATTGCACTTCACTTGCTTAAGATGTAGATAAGCTGCATGTGGCCATGCTTGCAACCTTTTGTTCTAACACATTGAAAAATGTAACAAATTAAAAAAATATATATATAAAAATGAAATATGTTGCTGTATTATTTTTATCACTTTTTGCTATCAAATATTTTCTCATAGAATTTATTGTCAAATAAGGGCTATAAATTAATACATACAAACAATTAAAAAAAATATTGAGAAAACAATATGTGCTGTGTAGTTCTCACATGCACATCACAAGCCAACTTGGTCAACGCTGCCACAGTGGCATGCAGACCCCAACGCTTCTGGAATATGCAGCGATACAGGTTTTGTACAAGAATGATACACGTTTGAAACAGCTCCCCTGTATTTTGGTATTCATTTGACAAAAATAAACATTAAAATTCTGCAAGCAAAAAGTAACACATTTTACAAAGGTAATTCTGGCAACCCTGCTAAAGATTAATATCGGTCTTGCACAGTATGCCTATGGTTCTTGTTCAGTAACTGTATGATTTCTGTTAAGTTTCAGTATCAGGATAAATCCAAAAGTTTACATACATGTATAGACAGTTATTAGTGTAAATGTTTTCATTATCATAATAACATTAATTATATTTAATGTTTAAGCTTAATAGATATAATAAGATCTTCGAAACTTGATAGTTTTATAGTAAAAATCAGAAATAAACAAAAAAACCTTGGTTTTAATGTTTTTTTAAGTGGTTTAAACTGGTCAACCGTGGTTTGACTTATTTTATTTTGTATTTTAATGTAGCCTAGCATTAAGCTTGTAATTAGTTGTAGGCAGTTCTTATAATTCCCAAATTACATTACTGTATTGTCATTCTTAACGAACAATTGTTTTAATTATTTTTTTTTAGAGCGTTGGTACAAGTTTGGAGATTTCTGCTATGACACTACGGACTGCTCTGTGGGTTTAGAGTGTGTGCAGCACAATAATACGTGTGTCTGTCCAAGGTAAATTCTTATTTTTTCATTTTGCCAATAGTGAAAACAATCTATTTTAATTGCAAGGATTTAAACAAACGTTCTCTCTGTGGTACGGCTGCAAAAATACTATCATCCAGGTGTTAGTAGCTTTTCGTTGTAGAAAGCGACTAAATGGCACTTCTCCCTTGCAAGAATCAGGAATGAGAGATTGGGCTGAAATTTATAATAATCCCTTTAAAAAAAAAGGGAGGGGTTTTACCATGTATCCACACTTATTTAAGATGGCTTTTATTTCCGTGAGGACCTAAGGAATCTCGGGTAAGGCAGCTAAATCGGGCCTCGATCCAGCAACCCTATAAGGGGACAGCAATGTGTGCTCCTGGTCGCAGTGCTGAAGGGTTTCAGTTCTCCACCTTTTTTCCCTATGCTGATCGGCATGCCGGCCCAAGCGACTGGCCATAGGCCCCATGAGCCACCGGTTGGGTTACTCCACACCTTGGGGTAGGGGGCAGTTTGAAGCCACTCCAGAGGTGGAGTAGATCCTGGAGATGCCCCAACCCCAGATGGCACGGTCTTCATTGAGGGCGAACCTGTGCTCGGTGCCAGCCACCGAACTGGAGTCCATTCCTGTGTAAGGTCTTCCTCAAGCTCCACGCATTCCTTATGACTCATAAGGAGAGGAGGGTCACCCTCTTCGTTTGATGCGCCCTTGATAGCTAAGATGTCTATTTCGGAGACGGTTATTGTTGTGGTTGTCAGTTCGGCCTCGAGGCCCCTTCCGGGGGTGGAGAAAAGCGGTTCACACGCTGCTCTCCAAAAAGTAAGAAAGCAAAAAGGGGCTATGAGTTCTCTTCCTTCGCGGGGGTTTAGGGGATGGACGGGTCGACTGTCGTCTCAGCAAGCGACCAGGCCAGGACCGGCCCTTCCGAGCCACGAGGTGCCCTCGTACGGGAGGCCTAAACAAAGACCAAAGTTGCCAGTGTGGTGAGTAAAGCCTCGATTACGTCGGATCCCTTCATTTAGAGTGGCCTTTTTTTAACCCGTTGGCCACAAATGCTTTCTAATTATTCTCCTGTTGGCAGCAAGTTGGCCAAAGGCCACATATTTCATCAGTGGATAGCATTAGCTAGGTTACCTTGGTAGAGAGTAGAAGGTGACTCATTTCTCGGACGGGAGCAGACCGTTGCGAGGCTGACATTATTACTGCTCTTCGAACACTCACCGGCTCGCCAGTGAATGTGACACTGATCTCTACCATTAATTTCGTGAATTCGGTTATTTATGTGAGGGAACTCGTGGACTTCTACTTAGATGGTATCATCTGTCTGGCCAAGGGGCAGTCAAGGTAGAACGTGTAAGAAAAAAACAAAGAGGGAGAGCCAGACCCAACCCCACACTCTTCGTCAAGTTTAATCGTGACAGACTCCCTGAGTCGGTGCGTGCAGGTTGGTATCGCTACCGTGTTCATGCATTCGTACCAATGTTGGGGTTACTCGATGTGTGTTTGAATTGCTCTAAGACCATACACTATAAGATTCTAGGGGTTCCACCCCCCTCCGCCGGCCTGACCGTTTCCCATAACTCTAAATGGCCGCGTGTCTCCAACGACTCGCAAGAAGGTAAACCCCTGAATGTGGTGTTGAGACCGTCTTCGTGGACTCCTAAATTTGTTCCCAAAAGTAGAACTCAAAAGAAGCTTCGGCTACCATGCACCCACTCAACATAGAGCGGGCGAGTCGGAGTCGCGGGACCGTACACACACCTGAATAGGAGGTACTCGTATATTATTATTTCTGCATCCGTGCCACCATCAGCCGACTTAGACGCGAGGTTCTTTCTCCAGCTTGAGGATTTGAACTGAATGCACCCCTCTGGGCGACTAAGGATCGTTCCCATGGGTCAGGTCCTTAGCGACCTGGAGATAGGTGTCCTAAATGTGGATAAGCTTATGCATCACAACCCGAGAACTGCTTCATTATCTTGTCTCTTTCATTCCCTGTGCTCTGGATGCACCACCTGATTATGGGTGGGCGGTGGTCGAATATTTTCTGGGATGCTGCCGCCTTAAGGTAAGGGGCGCGGCGATTTGCCATCCTGGCCGCCGTGCTGACGGGATCCAGCGCTCCGTCCGGCCCCATCTTAGCCTCTCTTCCTTACTTCAGATAGCCTGTATTTCTCCCCTGCTTCGTCGCTTTTCATACAAGCTCTCCCACAATTTTCTCTGGTCAGCCTCTAATTTCACAGGGTAGATGCTGACCTTCTTCTCAGCCAACCGTCGCGGATCGGGGCTGAGGGGGGAGGGGACAATGTCCCTAACCCCTGAGCTCCAGTCCGGGATGGGGGCTTTTTAACAACCTGCATCTCCACCCATACCTTCCTCACGTCCCTTTTCCTTTTCTCTTCACACACTATCAATTTTACGCCTTGCTCAAGGTGGAGCCGCCATGCTGAAGGGCTGCCAGGTCACCAGGCGGGAGGGGTGGCCTTAAATGGCAGCACACGGCTCTGCCAGGCCTGTACGCACCCCTTGCAGAGCGGGCAACTGCGAGGGGTGATGAGCTATTGCTTCCCGTCGAACAAAGAGGGTCACCATGCCCATGTATGAAAATTTAAAAAAAAAATCTCCCCAATTCCCCTTGCTCATCAACGGAGCCGTCCTCGGGCAGCTCCACCGAAAAAATGGAGGGCTCCCCCGCCTGTGCTTGCGCAGGGGACCCTCCATATTTCTCTAACCGGAGAGGAGGCTTACTCCTCTCCTACGACTACGGGTGTAGGGGACTCCCTCTCACCCCCTTCTCTAGAAGTGCTTTCGGGCACCTCCCTATTTCCAGCGGCAGTCCCTCCTTTTCTTTCTAAGGGGACTGCCAAGAAAGCCAGCAGGCAGCCCATTGCCGACCGCCCCTCAAAAGACCTGCTGGCAAGAATACTAAACCTTGCCGGGGTTAAGGCCTGTGACTTCCCACACATGACTGGTGACTCTGCTAACTGAACCTGCGATGTCCTGGAAGGGGATGGCCAACTGAAGGCCCCTACTGTGATAGACATGGTTCTTGAGGCAACCCAGCCTCAGACGGTAGGGCCTTCCATGGGGAAGAATCCGGGCTCGGCGCAAAGCACCGAACCCGAATCCGCCCCTATGCAAGGTCCTCCTCAAACGGCTGGGGTCTCCGAGGCAGTACAAGGAGAGGAGGGATCTCCTAAAACCGATGCCTCTACGACCACCAGGACCTTCTCCATTTCGGAGAAGGACCTTACTGAGGCCGGTCCATCTGGCCTGGGGGCTCCTGCCGGCGGAGGGGAGGAGCGGGTTCATTTCCCGTCCTCCTCTCCTAAAAAGAAAAAGAACATGAAAAAGACGAAAAAGCTCGCGGCTCCTTTCCATCCACGGGGGCTGCGGGGACGGATGGGTCTGCTGCCACTTTGGCAAGCGACTAAGCCAAGATCGGCACATCCGGCCCCTCTCCCCCCACCCCCGGGTGTGGAGCCCCTGACTATGACTAAGGCCAAAAGAACACAGGGCGGAGCCTCGATAACATCGGGGCCCCCTCATTCAGAGGTTACCTGGCGTTTTCGAGCCCGCTGGCTTCAAGCGCTTCCTCGTTATTCGCTCCACTAATGGCAGCATGTTGGCCAAGGGCAACATGATCCATCAGAGGAGAGGATTAGCTAGTGCAATTGGTAGAGAGCCGAAGGTGACCCGTTTCTCGGACGGGGGCCTTCTGGCGAATCCCGCCGAGGCGGCCAAGATAAGTGCTCTTGGGACACTTCATGGCACCCCGGTGAGTGTGACGCCGCACTCTACCATGAACTTCGTTAAAGGAGTAGTTTATACGAGGGAACTCGTTAACTACTCCATAGAGGAAATCACCTTAGAGCTGGCCGACCATGGGGCGGTCAAGGTCGAACGTGTGATGAGAAAACAGGGAGAGGCCTCGAGACCCACCCTTACACTCTTCGTTACGTTCTACTGTGACAAGCTCCCTGAGTCGGTGCGGGCCGGTTGGTACCGCTACCGCGTGAAGGCATTCGTACAACTTCCGCGGCGGTGCTATTACTGTCACCGCTTCGGCCATACGAATATCTCATGTAGACTTGCAAAGTCGGGGTCACCCGAAGTCTTTGTAAATTCCTCCAAGGCCGCACACGATAAGTCTAAATCGTGTGTGGCCAAGTATGTCAATTGCGGAGAGCCGCATCCCGCTTCTTAGAAGCAATGTGGTGCATATCTCCTTGAGAAAGAAATCCTGGCCGTTAAGGCCCAGGATCGACTCTCATTCCGCGATGCTAAAGATTTGGTCCTGACGCGCCCAGCTCTGCCTGGGACGTCTTATATCTCATTAGTTACAAAGGCACCCTCTGCTCCTGGCCCATCCAGGCCATCGAGTACGGTTGTTTCCGCGCCCATTCGGAGCCCTTCTGCGGGCTCTACTCAACTCCGGCGCTTCCCTGGTAAAGCTGGCGGCAAAAAGGGTTCATACCCAGCACTGGCTAAAACCAGGGCTCTCCCTCTTCCCCCAGGGTGACCGTTTCCCGTAAGGCAAAACGGCCACGCGCCTCCACCGAGTCGTTAGACTCACAGGAGGCAACACCCCTGAAGTTGGTCGCCAGGCGATCTTCCGGGGTTCCTAAAGCTGGTCCCCGAAAGGAGGACAGTAACAAAGGAGTTTCGGCTCCTTCGCCCACGCCTAGTGGTGGGCTGAGTGGCTCGGAGACGGTGGTTCCTCGAAAAAAGGGTCCCCCACCTCCGAAGCCGCAACGCCCGCCTAAGGCTTCAAGGCGGAGGGAGGAAAAGACTCGCATGGCGAGCCCAACCTCCCCTAATAAGTCTTCGAAGGCTACAGCGTCTTCAGCGCTTTGTCCGGCCAACAGCGCCCGTGGTTCTGCCTCCGGGAAGCGTACGGCTATTCCCGTGAGGGTCTTCTGTTCGAAGTGGGCCCCCGCGTCTCCTCCGAGCTAGGCCTGGAGGGCATATTCCTTCAATGGAATTGACGTGGACCCTAGGCCAACTGGGAGGAGCTGCTGAGGCTCGTCTCGTCTCGTTCCCCGTTAGCTTTTTTTCTGCAGGAGACCATGCTAGGCGCGTGCCCCCTGCCCACCCTCCCGGGGTATAAGGGTCTTGCGACCCCACCACCGCGACAGGGCCGGGCCGGTGGATGCACGGTTTACACCCGGCATGATGTCTCCGTTCTTCCTTACACTTTAGATACCTCCTTTCAGGCAGTGGCTGTTTAGCTTCACCTGGATAAGAGGTATACTATAATTTCTGCGTACATTCCACCGTCAGCTGACTTCGACGCGAGGGACTTCCGCCGCGTCGTGGCACGATTGCCGAGGCCCTTTCTCTTGCTTGGAGATCTGAATGGCAGGCATCCTCTCTGGGTAGATTACTCAATAAATCCCAGCGGACAAGTCCTTACCCGATCTGATCGAAGAGCTTGAGATAGGTGTCCTAAACGTGGATGAGTTTACGCATCACTGTCCAAGAACCGCTTCATTTTCTTGCCTTGACCTATCTTTGTGCTCTTCGGATGCACAGCCTGATTTTGATTGCGGGGTGGTCGATGACCTCCATGGTCATCGACCATTCAAATATCATTTTCAGGGCAACTGCCGCCTCAGAGCCCACCTCGGTTGTGCTTGGCGCGGGCGTGGTGGCCTGCATTTCAGTTAATGACCTAATTCTCTATCTCAGTCGAGGAGTTTAGGTCGGTAGATGAGGCCGTTTAGTTCTTCTCCGGCAACCTCATCGCCGCGGGCCTGACTACTATTCCTAGAACGTCTGGCCGTTTTGCACGCCGACCACTCCCATTGTGGTCTGCCGAGTGTGAAACGGCCCTCAAACAGAAGCGTTATGCCTACATGCGCTATAAGCGTCGCCCGAACGATTTCACTGTGGCCCGAATTTCGTCGGGATAGGGCTAGGTTCTGGTATATTTCGAAGCACGCCGGCTGCTCTTCTTGGCTGGCATACGTGTCTTCGCTTAACGGAAGACCCCTCTAGCAGAGGTGTGGAAGCGAGTCAAAAGGATTCTGGGCAAGTTCTGGCAGGACCCCCCCTCCCGTTCTCCAGGAGAATGGGACCGCAATCTCGGACCCCGCGTCCGTGGCGGAATCCTTAGTGACCGCTTTCTCAGCATTCTCTAGCCGGGATGCTGCTCCGCCAGCATTCAATGCACGTCATAGTTTCGCAGAAGGCCGCCGGCTGGACTTTACCTCCAGAGGCGGAGAGCCCTTCAATGACAAGTTTACTGTGAGTGAGTTGCGCTCCGCTCTCGCTTCGTGCGCGGACACCGCCCATGGTCCGGACGATGTTCCGTACGCCATGCTTCGACACCTGGGTGAGCGAGGCATGACCTTTCTGTTAGATTTGTTCAACAGGATCTGGGTGGAGGGGCTTCTCCCAGACTCCTGGCGAATCGCTACTGTGCTCGTCTTTCGCAAACCGGGGAGAGATCACTCTACTCCGACCGGTTTCCGCCCAATCTCTCTAACCTCTTGCTTGTGCAAGTTGATGGAGAAATTGGTAAATTTTAGATTAGCCTTTTTCCTGGACAGCGGAGGCCATCTGTCTTCTGCACAGTGCGGCTTCCGCAAGTTCCACTCCACGTCGGATGCTGTGCTCCGACTGGAAAATGCCGTCTGCGAGGCTTTCCTTCGTAGACAGCACTACGCCACGGTGTTTTTCGATCTGGAGAAGGCCTATGATACCGCATGGCGATACGGTATAATGGAGACTCTCCACACGATGGGGGCGAAGGGACGCCTCCTAATGTTTATATCTGAATTTTTGCGAGATCGTCGATTCCGCGTACGGGTGGGGGGAGCCCTCTCCGGCCCAAAGGAGCAGGAAGAGGGTGTCCCGCAGGGAAGTGTCCTCAGTGTCACACTCTTTGACCTGAGCATCAATGGCATCACCTCGTCTGCCGGAAGATGTTCTCGCTACGCTCTACGTGGACGACCTTTCGATCTCTTTTGGCGCGGCCCAGATGCCAACTCTGGAGCGTCGACTCCAACATGCATTGAACCGCGTCTCTCGCTATGCTGAAGCGCACAGGTTTCGGTTTTCTTTTTCCAAGACTAAGGTGGTGCACTTCTGCCTCCATCCACAGCTTCACCCCGACCCAGATTTATTTCTTAATGGAGTACGCCTGGATGTGGTTGAGTCGCACCGTTTCCTTGGTCTTGTATTCGACCGACGCCTCACCTGGGAGGCTCATATTCGCAGCCTTAGGGTCTCTTGTACCCGCGCCATGGACATTATCCGTTCCGTGACGTTCAGCGCTTGAGGCGCTGATAGGGCTACTGCCATACTTTTTTATCGATCCTTTGTTCGTTCGAAGCTCGACTACGGATGCGAGTTTTATGCATCCGCAGCCGAGCGTTTATTGCGGAAGGTGGATTCGATGCACCACACCGGCCTTCGCCTTGTGACCGGTGCCCTCCGCACTTTCCCCATTGAGAGCCTGTTGGTCGATGCTGGGGAGATGCCACTCGCTCTGCGCCGCGTGCAGTGCATCACTCGCCTGTACGCGCGAGCCCGGCGCCTCCCTCAGTCGCCAACAGCTCTCACTGCATCCGCAGCTGATCTCGATGGTGCCTATGCCGCCGAGAGACGCCAGTCATACCCTAAGCCCTTTGGGTTTAGGGCCAGGAAACTCCTTCGAGAGGTAGATATAGCTCTCGGGCCGGTGGCGCTCCTGGTTCTGCCCAGGACGCCACCCTGGAGGGTACCACATTTGGCTATTTGTCGCCACGCCTCTGCTCCCAAAGCTTGTACAGCGCCGGGAGTATTGCGTTCGACCTTTTTGGAGCACACATCGTGTCACGCTGGAACCGTGCCAGTGTATACGGATGGCTCCAAGTCCCAAGAGGGGGTCGGCTTTCACGCCGTATCCCCTCTGTTTGAAGTCAGCGGGGCTCTACCAGGCGCTGCGTCTGTCTTCACGGCCGAGCTGGTGGCAATACACCACTCGGTACGGGAGATTACGCGACGTGCCCGTTTCGGAGACCGGATTGTGATCTATATCGACTCACAAAGCGCCCTGAGTGCTCTCGGGGCATTGGAATCTCCGCATCCCCTTGTTCGCGATATCCGTGACGCCACGGTTTTGGCGAGCCGGGCAGATGTCGAGATTATCTTCTGCTGGGTTCCTGGACATGTAGGAATTGCGGGGAATGAGGGCGCCAAAGAGTCCGCGAGGACTCTGCGACCGGACCAGCGTTTCGCTCTTCCTCACACTGACTACATGGCAGAAATACGGGCAGCTCTTCGGACTGCTTGGCAAAGAAGATGGGAGAAGGTCCTGGGGAACTTAAAGTTGCGTGCCATTGCGCCTCCACTGTTCCCATGGACCTATCCCCCAATGCGGCGACGGCTTCAGGTCGCTTTATGTCTTTTCCGAATCGGACATACTCGTGTGACACATCGCTATCTGATGGAGCGCTCGCCAGCGCCCTATTGTGACGACTGCGTCGTCCCCCAGACTGTTCGGCACATTCTTGTCGAATGTGCCAGTCTGGTTGATCTTCGCGCACGATACCTGTCCCCGTACCGGGATGGGCGGGGTCGCTACCACCTGTCCCTTGTGCTCGGGACGAGTTCGTGCACATTGACTTGTCGACTTGTTGACTTTTTGGGGGAGGCCGGGCTTCTCCCCTTTATTTAAGGTTCTTTTTGTTTTTCGTTTGTTATTGTTGTTTTGTAGGTTGCACTCTCCTGCACCGGGGTGAGGGGGACCGCCCCCCGCTCATGGAGATTGCTTCCTGATTGTTAAGTTTTCCAATTTATATCGTTATGTTTTCATATTTTTTATTAAAGTAGCCTAGTTCTAGGCTTTCGGGTTTTTCGGCGACCTATGCCCAAGTGGGCAGTTGCCAAATGGGCTCTATAAAATTTTAAAAAAAAAAAAAAAATCATATAACTGTACCTTCGCTATGGACATTCTTCGTTCTGTGACGTTCAGTACCTAGGCTGCTGGTAGGGCTACTGCCTTACATTTCAACTGATCCTTTGTTCGCTTGAAGCTTGAGTACGGGTGCAAGTTGTACTCATCCGCAGTCGAGCGTGTATTGCAGAAGGGGGCCTCGATCCACCACACCGGCTCCTCCTGGCAACTAATGTCTTGTGCACTTCCTCCAGTCTGAGCCTTCTTGTCGATGCTGGGAGATGCCACTCGCTCTGATCCGTGTATAGTGCATTATGCCCTTGTCCGCGCGGACCTGGCGCCTCCTTCAGTCGCCAACAACTCTCTTACATCCGCGGCCGACCTCGACGGTGCCTATGCCCAGGACGCCACCCTGGAGGATACCACCTTTGACTATTTGTCGCCACGCTTCTGCTCCCTAAGCCTCTATAGCGCCTGAAGTATTGCGTTCGGTCATTTTGGAGCACACTTCGTATCACACCGGATTTGTGCTAATGTATACTAATGGTTCCAAGTCCCAGGAGGGGAACGGTTTCCACGCCGTATCCCCTCTATTTGAAGTAAGCGGGGCTCTACTAGGCGCTGCGTCTGACTTCGTGGTTAGCTGACCTGGTTGCAATACACAGCTATGTAGGGAAGATAACCCGGCGTATTCGGTTTGGAGACCGGATTGTCATCTTTAGCAACTCAGAAAGTGCACTGAGTGCTCTCGGAGTATTGGAATCTCCATACCCCCTGATTTGCGGTGTCCGTGACCCCCCAGTTGCCGCTAGCCGGGCAGATGTCAAGAATATCTATGCTGAGTTCCTGACATGTGGGGCTTGCGTGGAATGAGCGCGCAGACGAGGGCACCAAAGACTTTGCGAGACTCAGCGACAGGCCAGCGTTTCGCTCTTTCCTCACACGGGCTACATGGCAGGTATCAAGGCTTTCTGGCAAAGAAGACTTGTAGACGGCCAAGGGGTACTTAAAGTTGCGTTCCTTTCTGCCGCAACTGTTCCCATAGACCTACCCCCGAATGCCGCGACGGCTTCAGGTTGCTTTCTGTCGTCTCCGAATTGGACACACTCGAGGGAGGCGCCTCCATTTGATGGAGCGCTCGCCTGCCCCTTACTGTGACGACTGCTTTGTCCCCCAGACTGTTCGGCACATTCTTGTTGAATGTCCCAGTTGGGATGATCTTCGCGCACTCTACCTGTCTCGGTACCAGGACTAGCGAGGTCGCTACAGCTTGTTCCTCGATAGAGTTGACCTCAGGTGACTCCATCTCCCTATCAGCGGCAGACCTCCCTTTACTATCACAAGGGACAGGTAAAAAACTATGCAGGCGGCTCAAAATAGACCGTTCTCGTTGGGGGCGTTTCGATAGGGCAACCCCCTTAGGGGGGCAATGGATAGCAGGGCCTGCTAGTCCATGCCTCCTACAGTCCTGCATTGTCCACATGGAGGGCTCCCCTGAGATGGACATAATCCTGGAGGTGACCCAGCCCAACCCTGCAGGATCTTCCACTGGGTCGAACCCGGGTTCGGTGCCAAACACCGAACCAGAGTCTGCCCCTTTGCAAGCTTCTCGGACAGCTCGGGTACCCGAGGAGAGGATGGAACTCCTTCCCCGGCTAGTGTCCCTTTGACAGCCAAGACCTTTGTAAATCTTGCCCTTACCCTCAGAATTTTCGAGCTCACCTAAACATCCCCAATCGTTACATCTCGCAATAACAGTCGCTCCCCTTTTACCTATAACACCATAGTAGACAACCCTCGCCTCTCCATTCTTTCTAGTATCTGCCAGAAAACACTCGACGAAGGATTGTGCGACTGCGGAGAATCGGAGATGGAAGAGGCCACTGGCGTTATCTGGTGTGGAGTCATTTTGGGACTTCTTTTCGTCTGGCTCTGGATTTGCCTAATTGTGAAGCTATTCAAGAGGTTTGTCAGGCTCTACAAAACCTTCTTATAGGTTTTCAATTATATTTTGCATTCCTACCACTGTGAATAAGAGGAAAACATATTTTTAGAACTTTTTCTGGCTGGCAAACCCCATTTCTCCACTTAATGGTGTCTATATTCAACCATATTACCCCATGTGCGAGTGAGACTAGGGCATGGAAGAAGAAAGAAAGAAAGATTTCGAGTGGACTGGGGGTAAAGGGTAGATAGTAACAACTATTGACAAACTAAGTGATTTTTAAGGTTGATCGAGGTTTTTGAATGTTCTGGGGTGGTATGAGCATTGTAAGAAGAATGGATGGGAATAGATTTGTGAAGGGAATATACTAGAATGAATGTCGGGTTGTGCGAAAGGTTGGAAGACGGCTTAACAGGGGGCTTCATTATGTCAATGAATCTGAGAATTGGCTGATTGAGGAGAAGTGAATGAAATTGTGTATGTTAGATGTGCATAGATTGGGTTAATGAGTGTGTGTGTTTGGGTTCTTTTGCCCAGGGATGCACCTTGAGAAGACGAGATGCTCCTGCACATAGTACCCCTTCACTGTGAAAAACATTTGGCATGGACAAAATAATGGGTCGTTTTGTGCCTGTGATGTTGCTTAAAAGAGGTGTGTATTATTAGTGGCTTTGTGCGAAAGCGTTTGATGTTGACGATCTGGCTTGCCACATTACTTGAAATTGGAAGAGGGGGAGATACGATGGAATTTTCAAAAAATAAACAATAGAACTAGCCATTTTATGGTTGGTCAAAGCTGGCCAGTTCCCACACGAAATTACAAACCATTTCATGGATCAATAGGTCTATTATAAAAAAGAGTAGGCTCCGGAATCAGGGTCTCTGACATTTTCAGTTAGTGGAGTGGTCACATGCACACGGCAGAGTTATATGCCTATCCCCTCCGAACTATATTCGTGCTTTTCACTGATTCCCGAAGCGCCTTTCCTGCATTGCCCCACTACTCCCACCCCAATCCTTTGATCTGCGAGATCCGCTTGGTCTTGTATTAGTTTTCCACCTCAAACGAAGCCGGTCACCTTCTGTCGGTGGCCCTACCACGTTAGAATGTCTGACAATGAAAACTGTGGTTGGTCTCCGCTACACCACATCCAATTCCCCTCCCATTACTGGACCTCATCCTCCAACCGTTCCCTCTATAAAGAAGTAGTGCTGGCCCGCCTCCCTACGTCAGACTAACTCACGGATACATTAGGTTCCACAATCTCTCCCACATGTACCTTATGCCGTATCAGAGGTACCCTTCAACGTGTTCAAGTATCCCGAATACTTATTCCATCGTCGCCGCTGCTTTCCTTTTCTCTCTTCCTACCCTAATTCAGAACACTTGCGTTTAATCTTGGCCCATTGTCCCTAGTCCATCTTAAATATTCCCTTCTCTGAAACACCACATTCGATTTACAGGGATCCTTAGTGAATGACAGCCTGGTGGTCAGCAACGCCTTGGCCGACCATTTTTGTAGGCAGTGTCAGCCGCTACAATAAAGCTTTTCTAGCCTATAGTACGTTTTGAGAGATTTGTCCGGAAAGCTTTCTCGTTAAAGCACCGCGATATTTTTCGACATTGAGATATGGCGTCTTAAGGCAGCTACACTTTGGGGGTATGAGAGGTATTTTTGTCTTTCATGATATCATCTCTCCCAGAGGGTGTACCGGCACCCTGTTCGTCGATGACTTGGCATTCAACTGTTCCTCGCCTCGCCTTCCCTCAGCGACGTGTCGTCTGCAGCTGGCAGTCGATGCGGTTTCGAAACGTGCATAACTTAGGGGATTCCGCTTTTCCACGAGCAAAACCAAGGCTCTGTACTTCCACCGGGGTAGAGGGGCTCTTGTTCCGCCACCTATCTCCCCACAAGGTGTAGAGTTCGAAATGGTCCCCAAGTTTCTGTTTCTGGGTGTAACTCTTGATCCCAAGCTATCCTGGCTACCACACCACTGTCGTCGGACGGGCTGTCTGCTGGATCTATGTAGACATTTTAAAAGCCCTCTTCCACACGTCATGGTGCAGTGATTGTCGAACACTGGTCACTATACACTGCCCTCATGCAATCCAAATTCGACTATGGGTGCCAAATTTACTCCGGCTTCAACTTCATCCCTTAAAATGCTCAACCAAATTCGCAACCTCTGAGTTCGTCTTTTCAGTGGAGCGTTCCGCACCTCACCCGTGAACAGTCTAGTGTGAAAGTGAGGGGCTCTCCTTGCCCTATTAACGACTCTAGATATGTATGCGATACCTCTGTCGTGTACAGCCGGCTACTGCGTCAGAGGTTCACAGATGCCTATATGCTGCTGAATCAACGGCAGCATTTGATTGGTTGCCGTCTTTACCCCTGCCCTTTGAACCTCCGGATAGGAGATCATCTCTCAAATCTGGGACCTCTAAGGGTCCTTGTCGTTCCTTCGTCACCGACCACTAGTTGGCAGGCTTCACCTCCCACAGTTTGACCAGCGTTTGGAGCTTGAGCAAGTCCTCTGTGGACCCTTGCTTCCTTAAGTGCCTGTTCCTCGAGCATGCGACCTCACATACACAACATTGACCTATATACACAGATGGTTCTAAGCAGGCCGAGACGTGGGTGCTGCAGCCGTTTACTCAGGAGATGGGCCTACCCCCGACGCCCGACCACTCTTCCTTCTTTTTTGCTTTTTCTCGTTTTTGTTAATTTTTTTTAGCATTTGTTCTTTTTTATAGTTGTTATTTGTTAGTTACATATTGTTATTTGTTTTTTAATATAGCCTAATAGTAGGCTGTGTTGTAGGTGACTTATGCCCAAGTATGCAGTCGCCAGATAGGCTACCACAATGAAAAAAAAAAGGACTTTCAGCCATTCTCTTAGCTTTTAGACTGTTCCAAATTTTGCCTTTTATAGATTCCGTTATTTTCTCCTACACTAGGAGTGTTTTACTACAAGTGATTCGCTCTTTTCGTGCATCCCATCCCTTAGTTGCATAAATTTGCAAATGGTTGATCCAGAATGCGTCTCGTTATCGGGTTCTATTTTGTTTGGGTCCTGGGCAACAAGAGGGCTGATAGGCTGGTACGTTTAGCATATCTTAGGGCCGCGGATAACTCCATTGCCTTTTCGAGATTTACCTTCCTCTATAAGGGATTGTTTTTTTTATTTATGGCAGGACGAAGGGCATAGGTGCTTATTTTTTAAATTACACAATATCATAAAGTCTTTTCGTTCTTGTCCCTCTAGCCTTTAGAGATTACAGTCCCTGGAGGTGACCCTTTCCTGCATTCGCATCGGCCACACGAAACTTACCCACGGTCATCCTGTTTCGGCTGGTGCTCAAATCACCCCTTGCTGCCGTTCATGGTGGGGACTAATCGGTCGCCCATCTTCTATTGGAATGTCCTCATTTTGCCATTCTCTCGTGCTTTTCCGACCCTTTTCCGTGCCTGTCCCGCCTTCGTTTTCTTCTCGCAAAGGAATCTTTTAAACCCTTATTTTTAAAATTTTTATCTCATAGTGGTCTGCCTCTTTTATAATTAATTTTCCCCCATTTATTCCTGCTACCATTTAGAACCCACTTGGATTGGGCAGCGGTCCAATTTGCTTCATCCTTAAACCCTTAAATGTTTGATATAATCCCGCATTGGTTCTCTTCTCGCTTTCCCTACCCCTCGACAGTGAAAAATATCGTGTCGAGTACTACGCATATGCATCACTTGGCTGTCAAACCCAAGTACATTAAAAAAAAAGGCATCATCAACTACGTGCAGATACGTGTTTTCTTACTCCCCACCCATTGACATTTTCCTCAAAACTTAAATCGTATTACTTTGCAGATTCAGTGGTGAGAGGATACCTCGGATTGATCAGTCCGTGAGTGAAGACGCTCATGGGGTTTCTGAAACAGCTCCCTTGGAAATTCAGAACCACGTATTTCCAAAGCTCCATTTCGCCGTGAACGACCTCCCACCTCCATATTCTGAAGTGATTTCGAACCCCCTTTACCCTCTCACAAACGCTTCACCGAGCTTGATCCTTAAGGATAGCGTTCCCGCCATACCGCCGCCACCCTACTCGTCCCTCTCTCTGGTCTCCCCCATGCAAAGCAGAGAACCAGAGGCCGATGAATCTTGCTCAGTACTCATTCCACCCCGGGAGAAAGACTCTGCTCTTACCCATCTTACAAGTTAAAAGATGGCGTAATGGGGAAAGTCCAGGGTACTACTTACTCTTTTGCGGTTCTACTTTTCTGTGCGGAGAAATTGTAATGTTGATGCGATTCTCCTTGACGAAGTTGAAAGAATAATAATGATGATCATGTTGATTATTCACGTATATTGACGAGGAGTGCCCTAGGTTACAAAAGGTATACAATGGAAGAAAGTCAGGATTCTCCCTCCACTCTCGCGGTGTTTCGAGAGGCTCGCCGCTGGAGTCTTGCTCATTAGACCGGACTGCGAAGTGGAGTGTTACTATACCTACATATCTCTTTCCCCCTCGACCTTTATTTATGGTCTCATTTTTATGTTATTCATGGTCTCCTGTTCCCCTCTATCTTCTTCCCCATTTTATTTTATCAAGTGTGATTGATTGCGCCTAAGCGTATCTGTGTGGTCGGCTTTAGTGTATAACTGAATGAATGAATGGGTGCGCATCGGGTGACGTGGCTGCAGATCCGTTTTTTGGTCCTTAGAACGAAATATGACATTCCCCTACACAAAACTTAATATTTTTGATGTCAGTGAGGACTTCGATGAACGGTGCGGAGAACCACGCCACATGTGGTCCCGTAGTGGAAGTCACTTCCCGCCTCAACAAAATTCCGTACAAGCCCTCAAGACCCTTGCTCGCTCTGAGGTTGCCGTCACATCCCACCCAACCTTCAACACAGTGAAGGGCGTTATCTGTTCTAATGGACTATGACCTCAAGATGATTCAGTCAAAGCTGGCTAGCTAGCGGATTATTGATATAAACCACAGTGAACCGTTGGTGCGATATGGGTGAAAAGACCAACGATGTTCCTGACATTTGATCGTCGGGATCGCTCAAAAGCGTATTAAGGCGGGTAACCTACGAATTCCAGTCAAACCCTATACATCTAATCCGAGACGCTGCTTTAATTGCCATATATTTTGGTCATGCGATTATTGCCTGCCGCCACCCCCGTGTATGCGTGGATTGTGCGCAGGCCTACCATGGTCATTCCTGCGACCATCCTCGCTGTTGTACCGACTGTGGAAAGCCGCCACATAGTGCTTCTTCCTCGAATTGTCGCATATTTCTCTTTTAAAAAGAGTTCTTAGCTGTTCGTGATTCTGTTACATAAGGTGGATATGCGGGAGGCCCGTCGATTAGTCTGGGAGAAATTCTCTCCCGGCGTCCGGTTCTCCGATGTCCTACGCATGTCAGCGGACTCATCACGCTCGCCCACGTATCCACTACACTACCACATCTCTTCCGTCATCATCCCGGGATGTAGCACCACCACCCTCCGCAGTATCACCCTCTTCTATCAAGACCCAAGTCTTAGTATAGCTCTTTCACCCCGCGCCGGCTGAGCGTGCCCAATTCCCAGATACAGTCATTTTGTCATGACTAAGGACTTCTCGCCCAAGCGTAAGGCCTCTCCCTCTAGGAATCTAACTTCCAAGAAGGACAGGGAATCTACCTCAGTACACCCTATCCCTTCCTCCCTTTCCCCTACTCCAGTCCCTTTGACATATGTAACTGAAACTTCCGACCTCCCTTCAGGCGGAGGTGGTGTATCCTTCATCCATAGCAATATACCCCCACTCCCAGAAGGTGACGATACGTCCAAGTCTCCTCCACCCATACCACATCTCTCCTTCTTGTTAGCCCTGTCCCTTTGAAACTCTGGAACTACTACTTCCGACCACCCTTCAGACGTAGGTTGCACACCCTCCATTAGGAGTGATGATCCTCCCCGCCCTAAGAGTAACGTTATCCCGAAATCTCTTGTCTCTACCCTTTCCTCCGGTCTCTCGAAACAAACTTAGCTCCTGCAATACTAGCCCCCGCCCCTCTAAATCGGGGTTTCTCGCCGTTATAGACTCATTTAACGCCCGTGCTAGGTTCTTCTCGCACAAAATCTGTTCATGAGGGCCCTTCAGCCCCCCGCACCATCTCGACCATGGTCTCTCATCAGTCTGAGTAATGGCAGTAATTCTTCAATGGAACTGTCATGGGATCCTTCCCAAATAGGAAGAATTTTCCTCTTTAATATTTAAAATATCCCCGGTTATATGCTTGCAGGAAACCAAACTCGGGGAAACTCTTCTCTGCCTTCCCTTGTGGTGTCTCGCTCCTCGTGAGCACTAACCACCTTTGCACGCCTTCAATTCTGCGCACTATTCAAGCAGTCGAGGCTCGTGTCCATCTTACGAATATAATTTATACCTTCTGTTCAATTTATGAGCCCCCTTCAAGGGCTCAGTTTTTAGATTTTAAATCTCAGCTTCCCCATTTCTAGTTGTAGGTGACTTTAATGCCAGACACTCCGTATGGGGTGATAGAGTGAACAACCGTCAAGGCTGTCTCCGTGAATATCTTTTATCCACTAATTCTTTTAGCATTCTTAACTCTGGTCAGGTTACCTCCTACCATATTCAAAATGATTCTTTCAGTTGTGTGGATCTATCTTTGATTTCAAGTGGTCTGTTTTAGATACCTGCATGGCAGCAACTGCTTTCCCATTGTTTTGAACCACACGACCCTTTGCTCATCTCTTTCATATCCCCCCCCTTCGCCAGATGGAATGTTGTAAGGGCAGACTGGTCAAAGCTCCATGACGCTTCCTTCACCAGTAAACAAATTGGAGATTTTGTAGATATTGATGCAGCTATACATTACTTTTTCTGTTTAGTGTTTAATGCTGCAGAGTCCGCAGTTCCTCTTACTCGGTGCCACCGGGGCAGAACATCAGTCCCATTTGGAAGGCTGATTTCACTCATGTGGTGGATGCCTATATAAAGGCTCATGCGTGGTTCCGTCGGAGCCTGACTCTTCCGAACCGTATTGACCGAAATCGAACTAGAGCCATTCTCCAGCGAACTTTCGTCAGGCGCGCACTGACTCCGTGTTCCTTATCTTCCACTACTTCCTCGGTTCAGGTGTGGAAGAGAATTAACAAAATCAGGGGTTGGTTTGCTGGTCATTCCACCCCTGGAATTGAGAAGAATGGCTCAATCATCTGCGATCCCGCCAGCCTCGCCGATATATTTGCATTCTTTTTGGCCGATGTTAGCAGCGTTGAGCGCTACTCGGTTGTATTTAGACATATCAAACCCGGGCTGGACGGCGAAGCCCTGCGTTTCTCGGCCGGTGGACAGGAATCTTGCAACTCTTCACTACGGCCGAGATGCGCTCAGCGAAGTCTCGTTGCGCCCCCACGTCTCCCGGCCTAGACAATATCTGATACTACTTTCTTGGGCATTTCCATCCCGTACGGAATCACTCCTACTAGATATTGTTAACTGGATTTGGATCCAGGTATTCTACTCTAGTGCATGGAGAACGGAGTTAGTCCTACCATTTGGGAAACCAGGTAGAGACGGGTTATCTCCTCCCATTATAGGCCCATAGCCCTCACCAGCTGTCTTAGCAGGTTGTTGGATAAAATGGTGAATTCTTGCTTGCGGTGGTTTCTGGAATACCATAGCCTCCTAACTCCATACCAGTGTGGCTTCCGTAAGAATCAGAGTATGACAAATCTTGACCACATGGAAGGCACTCTCCATGAGACCTTTGCTCGCGGCTTTCATGCGATGGCTGTCTTCGATATCGAGAAGGCCTATGACCACATGGCGCCATGGAGTCCTCCGCCAGTTGTATGAATGGTGATTGATGGGACTTTTACCAGTTTTTAACCACTCGCAATTTCCGGGTTAGAGTTGGTAACACTTATTCTGTCTCTATGTCCAGGAGGCGGGTGTTCTCCAGGCCAGTGTATTTAGTGTTACTTTATTTGCTATTGCGATAAATAGCCTGGTATCCTCTCTGCCCGAAGGGGTGCCTGCAACCGTATTTGTAGTTAACCTCTATTGCTCCACTTCACGCCCGGCATCCCCGCCGCCTCCTGTTGGCGGTTGATAACATCCATCTCTGGGCCCTTCATAAAGGGTTTCAGATTTGCTGCCTTAAAGACTATAGCGATGCTCTTTCACCGGAAACGGGACCAGCAACTTAATCCCCCATTGTTCCTTCAGGGTAACCCCTTGGAATTTGTATCGGAGATCCGGTGCCTGGGTATGATCATAGATCCCAAACTCACTTGGTATCCCTTTCTTCGTGAGCTGCGACGGAGATGTCTCTTTGACCCAACGTGTGACACGTGCTATGTTCATTGAACATGCGGCATCTCGCACCCCCTCATGTCATTTCTTCAGACACGGGTCTAAAAGGGACGAAGGTGTGGGGGTTTCGGTGGTCTCATCGAGGTCTTTAGTCTCTCATTCGTTTCCGCCGAGCTTTATGCAGTTTTATTAGCCTTGCGCTTTTTATCAACTTTTGCATTTTTGTGCCTTTACGGTTTTTATTGGTGATTCGAGAAGCATATTATACAAAGTAGAATTTTGCTGGGTTCCTAGTCATTTCGGAGTCCAGGGTAACGAGCGGCCCGATGAGGCAGCTCGAATTACGGCCACCCAAACCGACTCGTCGCAGTTTACTTTATCGTGAATTTTATCCTCTTATTAGGGACTACACTGGCAGGCAGACTGGAATGGCTACATCGGCAACAAATTGCATTTTATTTAGCCCTCACTTTTACTGTGGGCTAGCTGTTATCAACCTCGTCGGAGCTATGACGTGGTCCTTTGTCCCCTGTGGATCGGCCATATGGGCATTTAATGAGTAACGATACGATAGGCCCCACATCGTCCTCTCCATGCACCTTCTGTTCGTCCCCATATCAGTACGCCTCTTTTGGTCGAGTGTCAGCCCCTGTCTCCCTTACGTAGGGAATGCGTCCCATCTATTTCACGTTTCCTAGGTAGCGATAGACTGCCCTTCCTCTTAGCTGAGGGCCCCTCTTTTAGCACCAATTCCCTCCCGTTTTTTAATACAATCTGGATTTTAGTCGCAGGCTCTACATCTGATTATGTAGGTCGGTCCCCGTTTTGCTTTATTATTTCTTTGGTAATAACATGGTAGCTATTAGGCCGATTCTAACGAAATTTGAAACCATTATGTTGTTTTACATGCTCTTTCGAATGATATAATTGCCAAGGTCCTCCTAAGGTTAGCCTGGAAATTATTGAAAGTTGTGAAGATCGTAAATAGACCTTTTCAATTAACAAGAAATGTAAATATTATAAACGCGCGTCATTTTTATTGCCCCTGTGTCTCCTTTTTATTTTTTTTTATTCCGTTTGTTTTAACCTTACCACTTTTTGTACTTTAGGCCTTTTCCCTTTTATGTCCTGCAGCTCCATAATCTTTTTAGATTTTAGCGGCATACACCCTGCTCCAAATAATAATAACGATTAAAAAAAACGATTTAGTACGGCTGGTGAGATGGACTCAAGGTCACTTTGATGCGACAATGCTTGAACACACAGCGCTTTGATAGCTAGTATCTAAGTGTTTTTGTAAGCTTCCAGTGATTCTGCGGTTAACTCAGTAATGATTCTCATCATCGGCCATCCGAGTGGGATTAAAATTTCGTTATATAAAGGAATTCAGCTGTTAAGAAGCGAAACCCTTATGAAATTAAGGTTAAAAAATCCTACGAATGCCAAAAATTAATAATTCATTTGAAAATCAACATAAAATCCATGTTATGAATTATATGGGTTAAGAACAGTTAAATGTGAAAGTGTTCAAGACATTTTTAAATGTCACAATGTAATTAACACTGAATCTAAACTTGTTAATATTTTAAGTACAGATGTGAGATTGATGTAAATTAGATGAAAACAAAATTAATGAACAAACGAAAATGGTAACGGAACAATTCATTGATGAAATTTCCCAACAATCAGCTTTAAGGAGCTGAATGAAAATAACACGTATTCAGAGAGGATACTTGGAGCAATCAAACCTACTTGTTTAGCCCCCCTCCCCCGTCCTCCCGTCTTAATCATGAGAGGCCATTCATGGTTGGTTACATGTAAAATTATGCTAGACCTATGGTAATTGTATTATGTAATTAATTAGTGTTTTATTTAGCCTGGATAGCGAACAAAAATTAATTCATAATATTTTGAGATGAATATTGAACAATGAATTTAGGCCTAACGACGGAGGATCGACTGTTAACGAGTTTGCTAACTAGGAGGAATGGAAGAATGAATGAACACGAAGATAAAATGTATTTAAGAATAAACAAATAAAACAGGATTAATTGTATATAACTTTAGAAAAATTGGTATACACGAGTGATGTTAAATGGATATTGATTGTACGTTGAATTGGAAGTTAAATAAGATAGGATCACAATAATATATTAAATTGCATGTAAACAGTAGTGTTACTAATAGTGGATCACAATTATATATAAATTAGGATGTACGATAATAGTATGTTAGCTATCACAATGGTAATAGTAAATTGGGGCCTTGCGAGTCTGAAGAAGCGAGCACAATGAGGCAGATTCAAGACGATTGGGATTTATTTTAAACTTTGCGGTTCGCGGGGAATTTGTTATATTAATATATATATATATATATTTATATAGTTACATTGAAGTACTCTGAATAACAAATTATTTATTTTACCTTTGGAGTAGTGCAGATTACAGGATAACGATTTTTATTAATTATTTTAAGTAATACAGAATCTATACACATACATTATTTTGTTTATTTTTGGAGTACTGCGGATTAATAAGAATCAGGCAATGCTCCAATTGAAATATTAAACCGACGCTTATTGGATACCAACATATTTATAGAATTCTTTTACTTAGTGTAAGGATTTAATATTTTAGGGAGCACAAGACACTTAATAATCGAACGCTTAGACACTTGAGTTTGACTTTGATCTTTCCAAGCTCAAAATTGCAAAATTTCTGTGTTCTAGAAGCCTATTCTAATATCATTTTTACACTATTCTTTTCTATCACTGGTTTGTTATATGAGCTAAAGGTTAGAAGTTTAAGATGAGAGAATAAAATCATGCATGGCGAGTCTGCAACACTATAAAACTATAATAAATATAAGTTTAATGCAGCTATTTACATAAATGAACTTGTCACATAATCACAAACACTTTTTATTTTTAAATTGTCACCAAGATTTTATTTTTGCCCTTAATGTACATTATTCTATCCCATTTCAATTTCGTTTTGTTATTAATACCCTTGATAATTATGTATTCATTCAATTATTATTTCTAACTGCGATTTATAATACCTTAAATTTCATGCGTACAGTCTCATTGAAATATCAGGTCTCACTTTTTTTCGCGCCTAAAGATTCGAAGGTTGGATATTCTCGTTGGTGAGTGTTGAAATTAATATTTCTTAGAATACAGGACATCGCCTGCTATAGTATTTGGCATCAATTTGTTAATCAAATAGTAAACTAATTTTGTTTTCCAATCGGCCATCTGCTCCTGGGCGAGCAATTATCAACAACCATTCATACCCCATATCCGATTTTTGTTGTTTTGATTTGGGTTACCTTAAAATAAGGTAATATCAATTTTCAATATTCTTCGCTTTTTATTACACTGGAAATTTTCGTGAGTGTCATTCTGCGCTTGAGCCTTTATTTACTCATCTGTCAATAGTCCAGCCCCACATGATTCTCTTGTTCTTTTCATATTAAAACTTTATTTTTGTATTTGAATATATCCATATTCCTTTTAATCACTCGTAGAGCTGGGTATCCTAGAGCATCTAGGTCAATTCCCTCTTCCATCTCTCTATCTGGGACCTTTTCTTTTTTCAGGGGTTGGTCGTAGGCAGGCTCTAGCCTTCTCGTGGCGAGGGGGGTCAGCCCCTTCGGGATCCCCAGGTACTGCAAACCAGATTTTTATTACACCACTTTTTTCCCCTCCCCAATTATTTACTTTTATTGTCCTCTATTTCCCCTTTTCCTTCTATCTTTTGGCTCTAGTGGTTACCTAACTTCTGCTTGTATTGTTTTTTTCGGACTGATTCAGAATTGGTCTTGCATGAAGTTTGCCGATGCCCAAGGCGTAACCCATCAAGGGCCCTTTTTCTCCGCGCGGAGGATACTCGGGAAGCCTCTTTGACGCAGAAAGATGCTGTGGTGGATCTGTATGCATTCTCAGAGAGGACATACTGAACGTAACCGAATCGAGAGTTGCAGTAGCGTTGGGCTCTTTTAGGCCAAGGTGGTGGAGAGTCTCGAGGGAGAATGTGATGTTAATTTTGTTTGCTATTTCTAATCTTAAACCTTCTCGTGCCAAACGTTATTCAGTTCTCCTTTTAGCCTTCCCTCGCTCGTTGGATCCTTATACCAACGATGTTAATCCATAACTAGATTATTCACGCCTTCTGGTCTTGAGTTCCTCGTCTGAAACAACGCTTGCAAAAGTGAATATTTATGACCAACGAATTGTTTGAATGCTGTTTTGGACTTCAATGTGCTCAAGAGGTAGTGATGATATTGTGGTTAAGGTGTTATCTCACTATTAATAAAACCTTGTTAGACCCCCTCCCTCTCTGGGATCTTTTCTTTAGGGGTTGTTCCCAGAGAGGCTCTGGCCTTCTCGGGGCGAGGGGGGGTCAGCTCTGGGCCCCTTAGAGGACCCATGGTGCTGCCAACAAGACTTTTAACATGCCACTCTTTCTTTCCTCCTCTATTACGCTCTTCCACTGCCCTTTATTTCCCTCTCTTCCTTCACCTATCTAGTGGTCCTTATCGATACCCGACCTCTGCTCGTTTAATGGATTGATTCCGAATTGTTCTTTCATGAAGGTGAAAGAGGCTGGGCATCTCCACCGCCTTCGTCTGCCGAATGCCCAAGGAGAAACCCATCGTTGGCCCCTTTTCTCCTTAGGGTTATAAAGATGGTGTGGTGGATCCGTATCCATTCTCCAAGAGGACATACCGGACGTAACTGATTGTATAGTTGCAGTAGTGCCGGGCCCTTGTAGGCCTCCATGGTAAGGAGCCCCGAGGAAGATTGCAAAGTTTTTTTCTTTTTGCAATGGCTAGCATAAACCAAAAACCTCCCCTTCTCGTAAGGGTTTTTGTGCCAAACGTTCCTTAGCTCCCCTTTGAGCCTTCCCTCGTTCGTTGGACCACTATTCCAACGAAGTGGACCCAGATCTTGATTATCCTCGCTTTCTTGTCATGAATTCATCATCTGACATCCCACTTGCAAAAGTCGATGTGTTTGACGTCAATGAATCTTTTGAGTCCCGCTGTGGTGAACCCCGTCGGATGTGGTCAAGAGGAAGTGGTGATGTCGTAGTCGAGGTGTCATCCCCCTCTCAACACAACCTTGTGCGAAATCTATCTTCGATAGCTGAAATTCCAGTAACTGTCCGCCCCATCCGCGTCTGAATTTTGTCAAAGTTGTCGTCCGTTCAAACGAACTAAAGGACTACGACCCCACCCGCCTTCAGAGTAAGCTCAGTACCCAACGTGTCACATACGTACACAGGGTAACTAAAACATTAGGCTCCACTAAAGTCCCAACCGCCACACTGATTTTAACATTTGAACGACAAGAACTGCCTCAGCATATTAAAGCTGGGTACCTTCGTGTCCCGGTAAGTCCCTACATCGAACTACCCAGACGCTGCTTCAATTGCAATCAATTTGAACATGTTGGCCGTGCCTGTTGGGACCCTCGCTCCTGCGGGAATTGTAACTCTCCCTACCATGGCCCCGGATGCACTAAAACACCCGGCGTTGCCAACTGTGGAGGGACCCACAGTGCTGCGTCAAAACTCTGCTCTATATTTTTAGATGAAAACGAAGTTCTCGCTTTGCGCGACTCCCTACGTCTAGATATAAGAGAGGCCCGCCAGCATGCCCGAGCACAAACCTTCCCACTCGGCCGGCTCTTTTCTGACGTTTTACGTGACGCTGGACGAAACCGACCATCACGTGCGAGTTCCGACCAGCCTGAAGCACTTCACCCTAGATCTACTCGCAGCATCGAAAACATTCAGAATATGCAGTCGAAGCATCGCTCTCACACCGAAATAACCAATGGAGCCCCCCTCTCTCCAGCAGCTCTAGCCTGGAGAGACGCTCAGGGTGAGACACTTGAAGACATCAGACGCTATTTGAAAGAATCCTTAACATCGACCAGTGAAGGTTCATCCACCCGGCCCCGAGACCCAAAGCCCAGTGGTAAGAGGAAGGATTCCTCACCTGGGTCATCGACCACTAATAAACGGGCAGCCTCTGTAGCTGACTCGGCCGAACCCCGAGAATCTTCAATGGACTCCTCCCTTATGGCTGAACATTCTATGCCCTTAAGTCCGTCCCACTCTTCACAGGACTTAGGCCCCATCCTGATCTAAACGATGGCAGATATACACCCAGCTCCACACTCCTCGCTCAGATCACCTGTTTGTCCCGCTCACCCTTCAACCCAAGATCCGATAGAAGCAGTTGATACTCCAATATCACCAATCGCGGCGGTTGGACCAACTCCTCAGACACCGAAAATCCCTTCTTGATCTTACTTTTCCGCCAGGTTGTGAGCCCGAATTACAATCAAGGCTCTCAGTCAGTTCTCCAAAACCCACGAAAAAAAACCCAGTTACTGCTCTATCTAGGATCTCTACCCCTGCAAAAGCAGGCTCCTCAAAATCAGCTCTCCACCTCCCAAGCTCTTTGGGACGAACCTCAAATACAATATCGACCACAAAAGAGAAAAAGATATCCACAGTGGTATCTAATCGTCACACATAATATCTTCCATTTTACAATGGACTTGTCAAGGAGTTCTTCCAAAGTGGGTAGAACTCAAAATTCTTTTGACCACTATCAACCCCGCTGTTATTTGTCTTCAGGAGAATAAACTGGGTATAGGGCCCTTTCCGCCGGTACCCGGCTTTCTCACGTTCAACTCTATTGCTCCTGCTGGGAGGCCGTCTCATGGGGGGGGGGGTCAATCGGTATCTTCATCCCACCATGTTTCTCCCATCTCCCTACATACTACCCTCCAAGCTGTTCCCGTGAGGGTTTTTCTTACTAAGCTTTTTACCATTTGCTCTATTTACCTACCCCCTTGTTTATCATTATCAAGGTCCGACCTTTTAGAACTTATAGACCAGTTGCCCTCCCCATTCTTATTACTAGGAGATTTTAACGCCTGTCACCCATACTGGGATGACATCACTCGAAATGCCAAAGGCAGTGTTTTAGAGTCTCTTTTATTATCTGACCTTTGTGTTTTAAATACTGGCGATTTTACCTCTTATCATGTTCAGACGGACTCTTTTAGCTGTGTTGACCTGTCTGTCTGTTCCCCTGATTGCTTCACGGAATTTTGATGGTCAATTCTTGATGATCTCCATGGGAGTGACCACTTTCCTATTGTCTTGTCGGCCCTTCAAGTTAGCCTTCATATAACCATGCCCCTTAAGTGGGACTTAGGTCAGAAAGATTGGGAAGGTTTCCAAGAGGCGTCCTTCACAAATGCATCCTTGGGGACCTTCAATGGAGTGGACGCGGCAGTAGAATACTTTACATCGACTATCTACAATGCTGTAACACAGACCATCCCACGGAGGTGACCTGTCACGTGCCGATTAACCGTGCCCTGGTGGACCTCGACGTGTGCAACAGCTATCAAAAATTACAAGTTAGCCAATGCCCGATTCCGAAAGAACCCAACTTTGTTCAACAAGATCGACCGAAACCGAGCTCGTGCGCTTCGCCAAAGAACCCCTTCGTCAGGCTCGCCGAAATTCATGGTGCAGATACGTTTCGTCGATTTCCTCCATGACACCTACTGCTAAGATCTGGAAAAGGATTAATAAGATCAGGGGCCGTTATGCTAATCATCACACCCCCACACTTAACTTAGACGGTTCCTTGGAGAATGACGGCCTGGCGGTCAGCAATGCTTTTGCTGACCACTTCCGCGCCGTCAGGAGTGTCAGCCGTTACGATAAGGCTTTTCAATCCTACAAATCAAAGGAAGAATCTCATTCTCTCAACTTCACAACAAAATCTAACCTTCCGTATAACGCTCTATTCAGCATCCATGAGCTGCAAAGCCCTTTGTTCCTTTGCAAATCTACTTACCCTGGCGTTGATGAGATCCATTTCTATATGATTCGGCACCTACATCCACATTCTACTCTCTTCCTGCTTGATTTGTACAACCTTATATGGGTGAAGGGTTTTTACCCGTCATCATGGCGCATTGGGATCATCCTTCCCTCTGTCAAACCGGGCAGAGACGGGTTGGATGCAGATCACTACCGCCCTATAGCTCTCACCAGCTGTTTGAGTAAGTTGCTGGAAAAAATGATATTGGAGCACCTAAACTGGTTCCTAGAAACCAATCACATTCTCTCTCCATTTCAATGTGGCTTCCGCAAAGGTCATAGTACCCTTGACCTACTAGTACGTTTCGAGGGATCGGTCCGGAAAGCTTTCTCATTAAAGCACCGAGTCCTGGCCATATTTTTCGGTATTGAGAAAGCCTACGACACAACATGGAGATACGGCATCTTGAAGCAGTTATACGTCTGGGGGATGAGAGGCCCTTTACCTTCATTTATTCAAAGTTTAGCATCTCGATCCTTCAAGGTACATGTTGGAGACGAATACTCTGACCTGCAACCCCAGGAGGAGAGAGTTCCTCAGGGCAGTGTTTTAAGTGTCTTATGTTTTATAATTGCCATCAATGATATTATTTCGTCTCTCCCAGAGGGTGTATCGGCAACTCTGTTTGTCACTGATTTAGCACTATACTATTCCTCACCTCGCCTTCCATCAGCAGCACGTCGGCTACAACTGGCGGTCGATGCTGTATCCAAAAGAGCTCAACTTAAGGGATTCCACTTTTCCACGAACAAAACAAAAGCAATGTATTTCCACCGAGGCAGAGGGGTTCTTGTTCCGCCATCTATCTCCCTACAAGGCGAAGATATAGAGTTTGTCTCCGAGTTTCGGTTCCTTGGCGTAACTCTCGATCCAAAGTTATCCTGGTTACCACACCTACGCCGACTTCGAACAGGCTGTTTGTGGGCTCTAGACACTTTGAAAGTCCTCCCACACACTTCGTGGGGCAGTGACCGACAAACAGTGTGGACATTATACACAGCCCTCGTCCAATCCAAATTGGATTATGGCTGTCAAATTTACTCATCGGCTTCCCCTTCAGCCCTTAAAATGCTGAACCCCATTCGAAACCTCGGAGTTCGCCTTTCTAGTGGAGCCTTCCGTACTTCTCCTGTCAACAGCCTTTACTGCGAGAGTGGGGTACTCACTTTGCCCTACCAAAGACTTCAAATCTGCATGCGATACCTCTGCCGAGTACAGCAAGCCCCTATATCAGAGGTCTACAGATGCCTGTATGCTGTCGAATCAACAGCGGCATATGATAAGTTGCCATCTTTACCCCTCCCTTTGAACCTTCGCATAGGAGATCATCTCTCTAACCTGGGTGCTCTAAGGGTCCTTACCCTTCCATCCTTACTGACCACTAGGTGGCGCGCTCCTCTCCCCACAGTATGTACCAACATTTGGAGCCTGGAGAAGTCCTCCATGGACCCTTGCATCAATAAAAGCCTGTTCTTAGAGCATTCGATCTCCCACAAACAATGCTGCCCACTATACACGGATGGCTCTAAGTCGGAGGAGGAGAATTCCTAACTCTATATTTGCCGCCAGCAGCATCCATTTTGTACCGCTGAACTTTCAGCAATCGTTTTAGCCTTTAGACTCATCCAAATTTTACCTTTTAGTGATTTTGTCATTTTCTCCGACTCAAGGAGTGTCCTACAGTCAATTAGATCTTTTAATGCGTCCGATCCCCTGGTCACAGAAATTTGCAACTGGCTGATCCAAAATGCATCCCGATATAGAATTATTTTTTGCTGGGTCCCTGGGCATGTGGGGGTCCTGGGCAACGAGAAGGCTGATCGGCTGGCCCGCTCAGCACATTCTGTGTACCCTGAGAACTCGGCACTGCCTTTTAGGGACTACTTTCCTTCAATAAGAAAGTATATTTTTCAACTGTAGCAGAATGAATGGGATGACTCTTCATCATCCAAACTATACAAAATTAACAATTCTATTCGCTCTTGCCCCTTTAGTCGTCATAGAATTCGGTCATTGTAGGTGGCCCTTTGCCGAGTTCGCATTTGCCACACGAGACTTACTCACGGCCATATTGTTTCGGGTGATGCTCATATCAGCCTTTGCTGTCGTTTTTGCGGTGGGGACCAATCGGATTGTAGCCATTTTACCATTCTCCGGTTGTCCTGTTTCCCGACCCTTTTAACTATTCCTCAACACACCCGTCTTCGATTCATATTGGCGGAGGAATCTTTTAACCCGTCGTTTTAAAATTTTTTGTCACAAAGTGGTCTCCTCCACCTTTTATAGATGATTTGCCTCGTTTCATCCTAGCTGCCATATAGAATCCACTTGGATTGGGCAGCAACTCACTGGTAACTTACCTTAAACCAACCTTGTGAGATATCTGTCTTCGATTATTGAAGGTCCCGTAATCGTATCAACTCACCCACGCTGAGTTTTGATAAAGGTGTCGTCCGTTCAAACGAATTAATGGACTACGATCTTTCCCGTCTCCAGAGTAAGCTTAGTGCCCAACGCGTCACATATGTACACAGGGTGACTACAACAGTGGGATCTGCTAGAGTCTCAACGCCAGGAACTGCCTCAGGTTATTAAGGCTGGGTACCCTTGTGTCCCCGTAAGCCCCTACGTCGAGCTATCTGCGGCCAATTTAGTGATGTTAGTCGTGCCTGTCAGCACCCCTGTTCTTGTGTGAATTATGGTCATGATTAAAATGGCCCTGAATACGCCTGAACACCGCGCTGTGCCAACTCCGGTAGTACTCATAGCGCTGCGTCGAAAATCTTCCCAAGCTTTTTATATGAAAAGGGGGTCCTCGTTTTGCGCTATTCGGCGTCTGGAATTGAGGAAGGCTTGCCAACGTGCTCGAGCACAAAGCCGTGACGCCACGGTTACCGCGAGCCATGTGGATATCTAGATTATCTTGTGTTAGGTTCCTGAACATATGGGGAATGATGACAAAAAGAGTCCGTGAGGATTGGGCGACCATAGCAGCGTTTGGCACTTCCTCACAGCGATTACATGGCAGGGATCCGGGCTACTAGGCAAAGAAGATGGAAGACGGTCGAGGGGAACTTAAAGTTGTGAGCCATTGCACCGAGACTGTTCACAAGGATCTAACCTCCAATGCCGAGACTGCATTGAACGGCGTCTCGCTATGCCGAGTCGCACAGGTTTCGGTTTTTCTTCGCCAAGACGAAGGTGATGCACCTCTGCCGCCATTCATGGCTCCACCCCGACCCAAAATTGTGTTTTTAATGAGGTTCGCCTAGAAGTGGTGGATTCGCACAGTTTAATTGGTCTTGTTCTTGACCAACGCCTCACCTGGGAGACTCATTCGCAGCCTTAGGGTCTCTTCTACCTGTGCTATGGACACTCTTCGTTCTGGGACATTCAGTACCTATACTGCTGGTAAGTCGACTACCTTACCTTTCTATCAATCCTTTGTTCGTTCGAAGTTTGACTACAAATGCAAGTTTTATGCATCTTCAGCCAAGTGTGTATTGTGGAAGGTGTTCTCGATCCACTAACGGGACTCTACCGGGCGAGCGGTGCCTTTCGCATGTCCCCCATTGAGGATCCAGCGCTCCGTGCGGCCCCAGCTCTCTTCCTACCTTTGATAGCCTGTATATCTCCCCTACTTCGTCACTTTTCATACAACCTCTCCCACAACTTTCTGTGGTTGGCCTCTAATTTCACAGGGTAGATGCTGACCTTCTTCTCAGCCAACCTTCCCGGATCGGGGCTGAGGAGGGAGGGGAAAATGTTCCCTAACCCCTGAGCTCCAGTCCGGGTTTTTTTTTTTAACAAGCTGCTTCATCCCCACCAATACCATCCCAACCCATACCTTCCTCACATCCATTTTCCTTTCCTCTTCGCACTCTATCAATTTTACGCCGTGTCTAAGGTGGAGCCGCCATGCCGATGGACTGCCAGGCCACCAGGCGGGAGGGGTGGTCCTAAATGGCGGCACCTGGCTCTGTCAGGCCTGTACACACCCCTTGCAGGGTGGGCCACTGCGAGGGGTGATAAGCTATTGCATCCCATGGAACAAGTAGGGTCACCATGCCCAATAATCATAAAACTAAAAATCTCCCTTTAATTCCCACTGTGTCATCGACAGAGCCGCCCTCGGTTAGCTCCACCGAAAAAATGGAGGTCCCCCTTCCCCTGTGCTTGCGCAGGGAGCCGTTCATTTTTCTCTAACTGGAGAGGAGGCTTACTCCTCTCCTACGACTACGGGTGTAGGGGACTCACTCTCACCCCCTTCTCTGGAGGCGCTTTCGGGCACCTCCCTATTTCCAGCGGCAGTACCTCCTTTTCTTTCCAAGGGGACTGCCAAAAAGCCAGCAGGCAGCCCATTGCCGACCGCCCATCATTCAAGCGGCTCAGTAGGGCAAACCCACTTAGGGGGGAGAGGGAAGCCAGGCCCTTTCGGACGCTTCCATCAAAAGACCTGCTGGCAAGAATACTCAACCTTGCCGGGGTTAAGGCCTGTGCCTTCCCACACATGACTGGTGACGCTGCCAACGGGGCCTGCGATGTCCTGGGAAGGGATAGCCAACTGGAGGCCCCTCCTGAGATAGACATGGTCCTTGAGGAAACCCAACCTCAGACGGAAGGGCTTTCCATGGGGGGGAATCCGGGCTCGGTGCCAAGCACCGAACCCGAATCCGCCCCTATGCAAGGTCCTCCTCAAACGGCTGAGCTCTCCGAGACAGTACAAGGAGGGGAGGAATCTCCTCCAACCGGTGCCCCTGTGACCACCAGGACCTTCTCCATTTCGAAGATGGACCTTGCTGAGGCCAGTCCATCTGGCCTGAGGGCTCATACCGGCGGAGGTGATAAGCGGGTTCTTTCACTGCACTCCTCTCCAAAAAAGAAAAAGAACAAAAAAAAGACTAAGAAGACTCGGGGCTCCTCTCAATGCGTGGGGGCTGCAGGAAGGATGGGTCTGCGCTACTTTGGCAAGCGACCAAGTCAAGATCGGCACATCCGTCCCCTCTACCCCTCCCCCCCTCCGCGTGTGCGAAACCGCTGACTATGACTAAGACCAAAGATGCACAGGGCGGAGCCTCGATAACATCGGGGCCCCTGATTCAGAGGTTACCTGGCGTTTTCGAGCCTGCTGGCTTCAAACGCTTCCTCGTTATCCGCTCCACTGATATCACCATGTTGGCCAAGGGCAACATGATCCATCAAGGAGAGGATTTGCTAGTGCAATTGGTAGAGAGCCGGAGGTGACCCGTTTCTCGGACGAATCCCGGCGAATCCCGCCGAGGCGACCATTGGGGGTCAAAGACGAACGCGTGATGAGAAAAAACAGGGGGGCCTCGATACCTACACCTACACTCTTCGTCATGTTTGACTGTGACAAGCTCCCCCAGTCGGTGCGTCCCGGTTGGTACCACTACTGCGTGAAGGCATTCGTGCCACTGCCGCGGCGGTGCTATTACTGTCACCGCTTCGGCCATACGAAACGTTCTTGCAGACGTGCAAAGTCGGGGTCACCCGAAGTCTGTGTAAATTGCTCCAAGGCCGCACACGATAAGTCTAAATCGTATGTGGCCAAGTGTGTCAATTGCAGAGAGCCGCACCCCGCTTCTTCGAAACAATGTTGTGCATATCACCTTGAGAAAGAAATCATGGCCGTTCACGCCCAGGATCGACTCTCATTCCGCGAGGCTAAGGACTTGTCCTGGCGCGCCCGGCTCTGCCTGGGACGTCTTATGCCTCAATAGTTAGAAAGGCACCCTCTGCTCCTGGCCCATCCAGGCCAACGAGCACGGTTGTTTCCTCACCCATTCGGAGCACTTCTGCGGGCTCTACTCAACCCGGGCGCTCCCCTGGTAAAGCTGCCGGCAAAAAGGGTTCATCCTCAGCCCCAGCTAAAACCAGGGCTCCTCACTCTTTCCCCAGCGTGACCGTTTCCCGTAAGGCGAAACGGCCATGTGCCTCCACCGAGTCGTTAGACTCACAGGAGGCAACACCCCTGAAGTTGGTCGCCAGGCGATCTTCCGGGGTTCCTAAAGCTGGTCCCCGAAAGGAGGACAGTAACAAAGGAGTTTCGGCTCCTTCGCCCACGCCTAGTGGTGGGCTGAGTGGCTCGGAGACGGTGGTTCCTCGAAAAGAGGGAACCCCGCCTCCGAAGCCGCAACGCCCGCCTAAGGTTTTGAGGCGGAGGAAGAAACGTCCTCGAAGGCGAGAGCGCCTTCAGCGCTTTGTCAGACCAACAGCGCCCGGCGTTCCGCCTCCGTGAAGCGTACAGCCATTCCCGTGAGGGTCTTCTGTTCGAAGAGGGCTCCCGCGTCGTCTCCGAGCTATGCCTGGAGGGCATATTCCATCAATGAAATTGCCGTGGACTCCGAGCCAACTGGGAGGAGCTGAGGAGACTGTTCTCGTTCCGTTCCCCGTTAGCTATTTTTCTGCAAGAGACCAGGCTAGGCACGTGCCCCCTGCCCGCCCTCCCAGGGTATAAGGGTCTTGCGATCCCACCACCGCGGGACAGCCGGGCTGAGGGATGCACAGTTTACACCCAGCATGATGTCACCGTTCTTCCTTTTACATTAGATACCTTCTTTCAGGCACTGGCTGTGCAGCTTCACCTGGATAGGAGGTATACTATCATTTCTGCGTACATTCCACCGTCAGCTGACTTCGACCCGGGGGACTTCTGCCGCGTCGTGGCACGGTTGCCGAGGCCCTTTCTCTTGCGTGGAGATCTGAACGGCAGGCATCCTCTTTGGAGAGATTACTTAATAAATCCCAGGGGACAAGTCCCTACCCGATCTGATCGAAGAGCTTGAGATGGGTGTCCTAAATGTGGATTAGTTTCCTCATCACTGTCTTCACTTAACGGGAACACCCCACTAGCAGAGGTGTGTAAGCGAGTCAAAAGGATTTGGGGCAAGTTCTCGCAGTACCCCCTTCCCGTTCACCAGGAGAATGAGCCTGCAATCTAGGGCCCGTCTCCGCATTCTCTAGCCGGGATGCTGCTCCGCCAGCATTCAATGCACGTCGTGTTGTCGCGGAAGGCCGCCGGCTGGACTTTATGTCCAGAGGCGGAAAACCCTCCAACGACAGTTTACTGTGAGTGAGTTGCGTTCCGCTCTTGCTTCGTGCGCGGACACCGCCCATGGTCCGGATGATGTCCCGTACGCCATGCTTTGACGCCTGGGTGTGCGAAGTATGTCCTTTCTCTTAGATTTGTTAAACAAGATCTGGGTACAGGGTCTCCTCCCAGATTCCTGGCGAATCGCTACTGTGCTCGCCTTCGCAAATCGGGAAGAGATCACTCTACTCCAGGCTGGTTTCCGCCCAATCTCTCTAACCTCTTGCGTGTGCAAGTTGATGGAGAAATTGGTAAATGTTAGATTAGCCTTTTTCCTGGACAGCGGAGGCCATCTGTCTTCTGCACAGTGTGCCTTCCACAAGTTTCACTCCACGTCGGATGCTCTACTCCGACTGGAAAATGCCGTCTGCGAGTCCTTCCTTCGTAGACAGCACTACGCCACGGTGTTTTTAAATCTGGAGGATGCCTATGATACCGCATGGCGATTCGGTATCTGGAGACTCTCCACACGATGGGGGCGAAGGGACGCCTCCCAATCTTTATATTTGAATTTTTGAGAGATCGTCGATTCCGCGTACGAGTGGGGGGGAACCCTCTCCGGCACAAAGTTGAAGGTAGAGGGTGTCCTGCAGGAAAGTGTCCTAGGTGTCACACTCTTTGCCTTAAGCATCAATGGCATCACCTCGGTGCTGCCGGAAGATGTTCTCGCTAGGCTCTACGTGGACGACCTTTCGATCTCTTTTGGCGCGGCCCAGATGCCAACTCTGGAGCGTTGACTACAAACAGGATTTGACCCGCGTCTTTCACTATGCCAAAGCGCACAGGTTTCGGTTTTCCTTGGCTAAGACTTATAGGGCTACTGCCTTACTTTTTATCGATCCTTTGTTCGTTCGAAGCTCGACTACGGATGCGAGTTTTATGCATCGGCAACCGAGCGTTTATTGCGGAAGGTGGACTCGATCCACCACACCAGCCTTCGCCTTGCGACCAGTGCCTTCCGACCAGTGCCTTCCGCACTTCCTCCAGTGAGAGCCTGTTGGTCGATTCTGGGGAGATGCCTCTCGCTTTACGCCGCGTGCACTGCATCATTCGACTGTACGCGCGAGCCCGGTGCCTCCCTAAGTCGCCAACAGCTCTTACTGCATCCGCAGCTGATCCCGACGGTGCCTATGCCGCCGAGAGACGCCAGTCATACCTACCCTAAGCCTTTTGGGTTTAGGGCCAGGAAACTCCTTAGACGGCTAGGTATAGCTCTCGGGCCCGTGGCGCCCCTGGTTGTGCCCAGGACGCCACCTTGGGGGGTACTACATTTGGCTATTTGTCCCCACGCCTTTGCTCCCAAAGCGTGCGACCTTTTTGGAGCACACCTCGTGTCACGCTGGAACCGTGCCAGTGTATACGGATGGCTCCAAGTCTCAAAAGGGGGTCGGCTTCCATGCTGTATCCCCTCTGTTTGAAGTCAGCGGGGCTCTGCCAGGCGCTGCGTCTGTCTTCACGACCGAGCTGGTGGCAATACACCATTCGGTACGGGAGATCACGCGACGTGCCCGGTTCGGAGACCGGATTGTGATCTACAGCGACTCAGAAACCACCCTGAGTGCTCTCGGGGCTTTTGAATCTCCGCATCCTCTGGTTAGCGATATCCGTTACGCCATCATTTTGGCGAGCTGGGCGGATGTCGAGATTATCTTCTGCTTAGTTCCTGCATATCTACGAATTGCGAGGAATGAGCGCGCCTATGAGGGTGCCGAAGGGTCCGCAAGAACTCTGTGACCAGACCAGCGTTTCGCTCTTCCTCACACCGACTACATGGCAGGAATACGGGCAGCTCTTCGGACTGCTTGGCAAAGAAGGTGGGAGACGGTCGAAGGTAACTTAAAGTTGCGTGCCATTGCGCCGCGACTGTTCCATGGACCTATCCCCCAATGCTGTGACGGCTTCAGGTCGCTTTCTCTCGTCTCCGAATCGGACACACTCGTGTAACGCATCGCTATTTGTGTCCCTTTTGCGACGACTGCGTCGTCCCCCAGACTGTTTGGCAAATTCTTGTCGAATGTCCTAGTCTGGGTGGTGTTCACGCACGTTACCTGTCCCAGTACCGGGATAGGCGGGGTTGCTACCGCCTGTCCCTTGTACTCGGGACGAGTGCGTGCTCATTGACTTGCAGACTCGTGGACTTGTTGACTTTTGTACGGAGGCCGGCCTTCTCCATATTACTCAAGCACGTCCCCCCCTTATAGGTCGTAGGTTCCTGCGCCGGGGAAAACTTCCCTCCGATGCAGGAGCTTGCTTACTGCTTGCTTCCCCTTCCCTTTTTTGGGGGGTCATTGTTTTTTATCTTGAATTTTATTTTGAAGTAACCTAGTACTAGGGCAGTTTTTAATACGACGACTAATGCCCAAGTAGGCAGTCGCCGGATGAGCTCTTTAAAAAAACCCCAAAACCGTCCCCCATTGAGAGCCTACTAGCTTTTATGGAATTAGATTAGGGATAGAATGTTGATGTAATTTACTTAAATTTTAGCAAAGCTTTTGATAAGGTTGCTCATAGGAGACGTTCACAAATTAAAAATTCATGATATGTGGCAAATTCGTTAGCTGAAAAACGGGAAACAGAGTAGTTACTGAATGGGACTAGGTCACTTTGGAAGGGCTTTATCAGTGGCGTACGTACTTCATGATCAGTTCTAGGCCCATTATTATTTATAGTTTATATACAGGGTGCGTAAAATATTTGAGAACAGCCATATACTTAGAGAAAAATGACTTAGAAACAGATAATTATGTCCTTTTTTCTGAAAATTTGAGGGTAAGAATAATTTTTTTTTTGCAATTTTATTCAATAAAGTCTCCTTCAGCTTCAATAATTGCATTTATATAAAGTTTAATGAACAAAATAACAGGAACATATATAAAAACAGAAAACAAACCAAAACACTAAAAAGAAGCATAGCTATGTCACATGCATACCTAAACATTTGAAAACTGGTAAAAAGGGAGTTTATTTCTGAGACATCGATAAATAGGCTTCAGAAAAACATCAATAATAAAAAACATAGTTTATACCCATCTTTAGAAGCAAAAAAGGAACCTTGAAAAAAATAAACGCTTTTGATTGCTCAATACCAGGCAATGATTCACATCGTTGATTGGCAGTGGGCAAGCTAAAAAAACGCTTCAGAAAATAGCAAAACTGTAGTAAAAATCACTAACAAAATCGTGTCCCACTAGTCTTAACAATTACCCTGGACCCATTCCTGAGGATGCACTTATTTATTATTGTATATTATGGGTGATTTTCTAATATCAACTGTGTCAAAACCAAGGCCACAAATTCCTTAAGGTAAATATATAGATTAGCGGCCCGGCCGAAAAAAATAAATTGTGTGTAAATATTATCGTTCACTTGTGTCAGAATATTCATGCGCGTTTGAGTCCTTTTCAAATTATTATTCTATGAACAATTAGGATTATATACTGGGGGGCTGTGCCCCCCAGACCCCCACTAATTTAATGAAACTCAGGATCATCGTAGTGTAGTCCCCCCATTGTGTTTACCCCCACACGAGCCGTCAACTTAAATGTACTCCAAAAACGTGAAACATTTTGGAACACGGACGAAATAGTACGTCCCATCGTTCGCGCCGATAATCTACATATTTACCCCCCAAAAAGCTATACCAATGTGTTTTTAACATATTACTTAATTTTGAATTTAATGAGCAATCTGGGTTGTTTGGTAAAATCTCAATGACAGCCTGCTCTACAATTTGTGTGATTGTATTTGAGTTGCTTTGATTGGAGGTGTGTCGGATTGCCTGATTATATTTGAGTTGCTTTGATTGGAGGTGTGGCGGATTGCGTGATTATATTTGAGTTGCTTTGATTAGAGGAGTAACAGTGACTAAGTGATGCTGGTTTTACTTTCGAATTCAAAGTATAACCAGCATCACTAGATTAAGTAGTGTAGGTTACAATGATTGATAGGATTGCTGTCTCACTCGTTTCCAACTCTGATAAAGGTTTGCATTTTATCCCTCCCATTCAAGTCGATCCCTAATTTTGGAAAGACTTTTTCAGGCTTAGAGAGTTGACTTGTAAGCCACGATTTACAGTAATTAAGATAATTGAACATCCAAAGATTGGAGGTTCAAACTTTGGTTAAACAAAAATCACCAGATATTATTGGTACACATGGCACTATTCATCACCAAGCTTTAATAATGAAAACCTTGTCTGATGAGTTGAATAATGTTCTTGGTGAAGTGATTAGAGTAGTTAACATCCTTAAAGCAAATTCATTCAACTCTCGTTTATTTTCTGAGTTATGCAAAGAAAGTGATTCCGAATTTGAAACACTCTTTTTGCACTTGCATGTTAGGTGGCTTTTCAAAGGGAAAGTTTTGAAGAGAGTTTTCATACTATATGAAGAAATGCAGTAATTTTTGCAAGTCACTAAACCAAACATGCATACACAATTCTCTGATATCCTCTTTCTTTTATTCCTGTCATTTTTGGTAGACATTCAAATTCTTGAATTCCATCAATTTGGTGCTGCAAGGAAAAGGGATCACAGTGCTCCATTGTCATGAAAAATTGACAGCTTTAAAAATGAAGCTCGAACTATGGCATTGGCTTACTGTATATAGTAAAATTAAGAGGCAGGGAGCCGAAGCTCATAAGTGCCGCTTTAAATGGTTATCAAGAGCTCTCTTAAAACCACCTATAGACCGGCAATTCACCACATTCGCTGGCAAATTATTCCAGTCTTGTTGAATATGTATGTCAAAGAAACCTTTCCTCAGTTCTTTATTAGGTTGTCTAAAGTGGATACAAAATTCATGACCAGTGGTGTTAGAACTGTGAACCTCACTCTTTCTTAAGTGTGAAAAATTTACGGTAACACATCAGTTTCGGGGTGCATAGTAGTTGCCGCTGTTTATAGGCTACAATTTTGGGCTTCAATATATGTCTTATGATGTCAGACAGCAGCGTCAGATGTGAACAATTACGGCGTTATATTTTTTTTGTCTATGAGTATATACTGGGGGGCTGCACCCCCCCAGACCCCCGCAATTGATTGAAACTCAGGATCATCGCAGGGTAGTCCCCCCACAGTGATATCTCCCCCACGAGCAGTCCCCTTGAATTTTTTTTCCCCAACAGCTTTTTACTGGCAGAAAAACCTAACCTAATGACAAACAATACTTACTTTTATAGGTTTATTGATTAGTTTATGCGCCTCTAAATAATCTAAAAGTTTCAGGTGCGTGGCCAAAAAACGGGCAGGGATGGATGCAACGCAAGACACAAAAGAGAAATGTGAAGGAGGGGCGAAAGAGTGTATCTATAGACCAAATAGGAATTCAGGACCATGTGACTGGATTAAATGTGATGGGTGTAACAAGTGGATGCATTCTCTCTGTGCAAACATGCAAAAGGATGTTTTAACCTATTTTAAAAAGAACTAGATACCCTATATCTGCCCCCAATGTTCAGGTGATGTTGCAGGTCTGTTCAAGGCTAAAGACTTCCTAAAGGATCTTGGAAACAAAATGGAAGAACTTGATCAGAAAATAGGATCAATAAACACTAAGGTAGTAGATCACCTCAAGACAAAGACAGACTTCAAAACTAGTGCAGAATTCCAGGAAGCAGTCTGGGAGCACATAAATGAGTTCAAAGCGGATGAACTTGAAAAAACACCCAGGAGAACCAACCTGATCTTCCAAGGGATTGAAGAATCCACTGCAGAGGATGATGATGTAACCAGAATAGCGAACATTACTTCCAGCCTAGGGATCACCGAGGCTGTTGAAATAACGTATGTAACCCATCTCGGGGCCAAGCACTCCAATTTCAGGAGACCCAGACCCCTAAAGGCAGTCATGAAATACGAGGATCTAAAGTGGAAGATTCTCGAAGCAAACAAAAGGAGGGGATCAGCAGAAGATATCCAGGGTGTAGTGATTATGCCAGATCGGACCCTCAAAGAGAGACAAGTGCATGCTGATCTAACCAAGGTAAGGGACTCAAAAAATGAAGATCTCCAAGCAAGAGGAACCAGAGGAACGAAGTGGATAATTGCCGACTCAAACAAATCTCCACCAGAAAGGAAGAACCACCAACAGGAACTGGGAGCAGAATGTTGAGCAGACCCCAAAATGTACCCAAGCTAGAGAACCAATCAATGGGAACATCTCCAAGACAAGTAGCAAAAACTCCAAGCCCCTTTCGACCAACCCCAACCCCTCGGAGACAGAGCCTGATTTCCCCTCTCCAAGAGGCCCAAACACAGGCAGGCTCCCTAGGAGCGAGCCTGTTGATGTCCTCAAGTGTCTGTACACAAATCTGGATGGGGTTACAACTGTCCAGAAAAGTGATCAACTGGCTGCGGTAGTGCAAAAGGAGAACCCCCATATAATTTTTGTTACTGAAACTAAGTTAAGCTCACAAGACGCATCCACCCACTACTTTGATTGTGACTCCTACACTGTACATGGAAAAGATAGGGAAACTGGCCAGGGTGGCGGTGTAGCAATTCTCACAAGGAAAGATTTAGTTGCGACAGAGTGTACAAGTGATACTTGGAAAAACACTGAAACCATTGCATCAATAGTTGAAATAGGAGGGAACAAAATCCTTCTGGAGTGTAGCTACAGACCACCCAACTCACCTAGGGAGTACAATGAGAGTATTGGTCGAAATGACCAATTCTAATGTGAAGCAAGTCCTCATATGTGGGGATTTTAATTTTAAGGAAATTGATTGGGGGAACCACCTTGTCCATGGTAGCGAAGAGAGCGAGCAAGCAAAATTCTACGAGGCTAGTCAGGACGCTCTCCTCCACCAACATGTGGTGGAATTCACCCGTTCATGAGGGAGTGACACCCCTTCCCTACTGGATCTCTTATTTACCAAAGAAGAAAATGATCTAGTCAACCTCCAATACAAAGCTCTCATCGGAAGCAAAGACCACTGTGTGCTTGGGTTCAATTTTATTGTGGAGGGCACTCCACACTATCTTCCTGCCCCAGTCGCCAGATAGCCCCTTAATTAAAAAAAAATAAATCTTCCTGCCCCCCCTAAGTGGTGCTACTACAAAGGAGACTATGCAAAAGCAAGCAACATCTTCAGCAATGTCGACTGGAACACAGAGTTTGAAGGCAGTAACACCCAAGGGATGTGGGACACCTTCCTGGGGCACTACATCACAGCAGTAAGAGAATGCGTCCCTCTTCAAGAAGCCCCACCTCCAGGATTCAAGCGTAAGCCCAAATGGATGACTCAGACTGCCCTGAAGAAAATAAAATCGAAAGAGGAAGCATGGCTGAAGTATAGGAGTAAGAGAACCAGAGGCAGGTACCATAAATACTGCAGGGCTAGAAACAAAGCCACACAGGCCGTGAGAGCAGCCAAATACCACTTTGAGAAAAAACTCCAGCGAAGTGAAATCTAACACTTGCACCTTCTTCTCGTATGCTCACAGCAAGACCAGAGTCAAGGATGAGGTACTGCGTGTCCACAGGCCAAACGGATCTTCCACAAGCTCCACCAGAGAAACCTGTGAGGTCCTGAACAAAGCCTTCCAAGCAGTATTTGTGAAACAGAGTTCGCTCCAGGTACCCGAGATCAGGGACACCTTCCAGGGGGAGAGACTGACCAAGTGCGACTTTAGTAGTGAGGATGTCCAGACCATCATGGAGAATCTCAAAGAAGACTCGTCACCGGGTCTGGATGGAATAAACCCCAAGGTCCTAAGAAAATCTCCGGGAACCTTGGCATACCCTCTCTGGATCATATACAGATCCTCACTTAGCACAGGAGAACTCCCAAGGGACTGGAAAAGAGCTAGTGTGTCACCCATCTTCAAGAGTGGGGACAAGAGCAACCCACTAAACTACTGTCCAGTAAGCCTAACCTCAGTCCCATGCAAAATCCTGGAGAAACTCATAAGACTCAAGTTAATGGACCACCTTGAAGTTAACGACTTGCTGAGTACCAACCAGCACGGTTTTAGATCCAGAAGATCATGTATGACTCAGCTTCTCGAATATCTGGAGGAGATGGAAGATGCCATTGATGAGAAAGACAGTGTCGATGTTGTCTACCTTGATTGCAAAAAAGCCTTTGACATAGTCCCCCACCGCCGCTTACTTGTCAAACTGGGGGCATTAGGAGTGGGTGGTGAGGTATCTCGGTGGATACAAAGCTTCCTATCTGGTAGGAGCCAAAGGGTAAGTGTAAGAAGAACTCATTCAGAATGGCTAGATATCTGGAGTGGAGTCCCCCAAGGAAGCGTCCTTGGACCAGTTCTCTTCCTAGTGTTCATCAATGGTGAGATTCTGCAAGCAGACATCAACAAGCTGTTAGAGGGGAGCCAGAAATGGCTAATGCAGTTCAACAGCAGTAAATGTAAGGTCATTCACATCGGGAAGAATAACCCAGGGTATGAGTACTACATTGGGGACACTCCACTTGAAGAATCTGAGGCAGAAAGGGACCTCGGAGTCCTCATCACAAAGGACCTAAAGCCCTCAATGCAGGTCGCAAAGGCAGCAGCTAGGGCAAATTTGATCATCAGACTCCTAAAAACTTACACATGTATGGATGCTCAAATGTTCCTTCCCTTGTACAAGGCACTGATAAGGCCATGGCTCAAGTATTGCATCCAGGTCTGGTCACCATACTCCAAGAGGGACATGAAGAAGCTAGAGCAGGTCCAGCGGCGAGCTACCAAACTTGTCCCTGAACTGGCAGACTTGCCCTATGAGGAGAGGTTGGCCCACCTTGGACTTACCACACTGGAGAAACAGAGGGTCGGAGGTGACATGATTGAGGCATTCAAAATACTCAAGGGTGTGGTCAAGGTGGGCGATGGGAGCTTTCTCCAACTAGCACCAAGAGGACATCACCCAGAGACCAGAGGTCACAGCCTGAAGTTGAAGAAACTACGGTACAGGAACACCAAGAGAAATAAATTCTTCAATGCGAGGATTACGAACAAGTGGAATAGTCTCACTGAGCATATAGTTAGTAGCCCTAGTGTTAACAGCTTTAAAAATAGTTATGACCAGTACGAGACTCAGAACCAGAAGAGGCACTTTATATGAGCACTGACTCCCTTGCCTCCTAATTTTCACTAAGGTAAACCCAAATTCGAATAATGAAGAAGCACAACTAGAGCACGAAAAAGCCATAATGAAAGAGAAACAAATGCTAAGCAGGTTCTATTTATAGCTACGATGTTGCCAGTAAGAAGCTGTTATCGTTCACTGAGAAACAAAAAATATGAAAACAAAAAAAAGACAATAAAAGACATCAAGAAACCTTATCTAACTTAGAAAAAAATATAAACAAGCAGAGGCGCAGATATTTAGCAAATAATACAGACTAAAAGTTACAAATCCCCAAAACAACCCAAAAATATAATGCCGTGATTGGTCACATCCTAAGCTACCATCTGACGTCAAAAGAGATATGCTGTAGCCATAAATTGTAGGCTGCTAACAGCGCCACCTACCGTGCGCCCCAAATCTGAAGTATTACCAAATTTACTTGTATCTACATCATCATATCCGTTCATAATCTTATATACTTCAATAAGATCACCTCTACGTCTTCTCTCTGCAAGAGTAGTAAGACCAAACTCTCTCAATCTCACCTCATATGGTTCATCTCTTAATTCCAGAACTAGCTTGGTTGCCCTTAGTTGAACTTTCTTCAGTAGTAAAATATCCTTTTTAAGTTGAGACCAAGCTTGAACTGCATATTCTATATGAGAGTTAGCCTTAGCAGCAACCTTAGCAACATGAGCAGATGATTTCCAATTGGGAGTTACATACACTCCTAAATCTTTTTCAACCAAGGTTTCTTCCAGCTGAGTATCATTAATAAAATAGTTATACTTGGAATTAGTATTATGGATAGATATATGCATGACCTTACATTTTGATTTGTTAAATTCAAGCAGCCATTTACGACTCCACTCCTGAAGTTTTAATAAATCATCCTGTAATACATCTATCATATTGATTCATTTTCCTAAAGATTTTAGAGTTGTCTGCAAATAGTTGTTAAATTCAAGCAGCCATTTACGACTCCACTCCTGAAGTTTTAATAAATCATCCTGTAATACATCTATCATATTGATTCATTTTCCTAAAGATTTTAGAGTTGTCTGCAAATAGTTTCCCACTAGAAGAGATACCATCCAATAAGTCATTAATGTAAATCAGAAAAAATAGTGGACCAAGTACACTGCCTTGTGGTACTCCACTACACACCTCTAATGAAGAGAGAACTTTAATAATCACTCTTTGTATTCTGTTTGAAAGCATTTAATTCAATTAAGTAATTTTCTAGGAGTAGTAATAGATAAGTCATTAAGGTTTTCTAAGCAGTGTATTGAAGCAAGAAATAGGGCAAATAGAGTGCTGGGTTTCATAAAGAGAAATGTCAGTTACAAAAGTAAGGAGGTTATTCTTAAACTCTATAACTCTTATGTTAGGCCTCATCTAGAGTACTGTATACAGACATGGTTCCCATATTTTAGACACGATATTAACCTTCTCAAGTCAGTGCAACAGAGGGCAACAAAGATTATTCCTTTCCTGAGGCACCTTGAATATATAGATAGACTAAGGGTATTAAATATGTTCTTGTTCGAAAGGAGGTGTGTGAGAGGGGATATGATTGAGCTCTTTAAAAATTTTTCTGGGATAGATAAATTGGGTGTTAGCAAGTTTTTTGAGTTAGATGATGGAAATCGGACTAGAGGTCACCACTTGAAAATTAAAAAGCAAGGGTGTAGGTTGGATTTAAGAAAATATTTTTTCACCAATAGAGTGGTGGACTTCTGGAACAAATTGCCGTGGAGGGTAGTAGGTAGTCCAAGTTTAAATGTATTTAAGAGTAGGTTGGATGAGTTTATGGGGAGTGAAGGTTGTGATGGTTCCTAAGTTTTGTATATATTAATATTGTTTGTATATATCTATAGCTGCATGATTTAGTTCTTGACAAGCCTTGATTGGTGATACCCTTGTTTGTGGACGCAATCCTCTGGATGTAGTTTTCTTGTGAGTTTGGGTGCCTTAAAAAAGAGGCCGTTTGACTCTGATGACCTATGATGGGACCTTGTGGCTTTTGTCATCTGTTATATTATATTGTGGGGGACTTTGATTTTGTCTTCCCTTGGCGATGGTGCTTTTTGTTTTTGATCTGCTCGTGTGGCTGGTTTAAATTGTATATTGTGGGCGCGTGCTCTGACACAATCCTATGGATTGTTTAAATTGTATATTGTAGATACATGATCTGACACAATCCTATGGATTGTTTATAAAGTAGTTGCATGATCTGATATAGTCCTATGTGGGTGGGTTTTGACGGATGCGAATGACCTTTGATAGGCCCTTGTGGCTTTTGTCATCCATGAAATTATGTTATGTTAATACCAATGGCCTCCAATTTTGCTAATAATCTTTTATGTGGAACAGTGTCAAATGCCTTTTTATAATCCAAATAAATTGCATCTACTGGGTACCTTCATCTAACAAATCATGAACTTCTTGAAAATATTCCAATAGTTGAGTCAAACATGATCTATTTGATCTAAAACCATTCTTGTCCAAAAATTCAACTATTTTAGCACAAATGATCACCCAGACTGGGACATCAAATAGCGATGCTTCACACGAGTGTGTCCGATTTAGAGATGACAGAAAGCGCCTTGAAGCCATCGCGGCATTGGGGGATAGGTCCATGGGAACAGTCACGGCGCAATGGCAGACAACTTTAAGTTCCCTTTGACCGTCTCCCATCTTCTTTGCCAAGCAGTCCGAAAAGCTGCCCGTATTCCTGCCATGTAGTTGGTGTGAGGAAGAGCGAAACGCTGGTCCGGTCGCAGAGTCCTTGTGGACTCTTCAGCGCGCTCATTCCTAGCAATTCCTACATGTCCAGGAACCCAGCAGAAGATAATCTTGACATCTGACGGCTCGCCAAAACTGTGGCATCACAGTTATCGCGAACCAGGGGATGCGGAGATTCCAATGCCCCAAGAGCACTCAGGGCGCTTTGTGAGTCGCTATAGATCACAATCCGGTCTCCGAACCGGGCACATTGCGTAATCTCATATACCGAGTGGTGTATTGCCACCAGCTCGGCCGTGAAGACAGACGCAGCGCCTGGCAGAGCCCCGCTGACTTCAAACAGAGGGGATACAGCATGGAAGCCGACCCCCTTTTGAGACTTGGAGCCATCCATATACACTGGCACGGTTTCAGCATGACACGAGGTGTGCTCCAGAAAGGTCGAACACAATACTCCCGGCGCCGTACAAGCTTTGGGAGTAGAGGCATGGCGACAAATAGCCAAATGTGGTACCCTCCAGGGTGGCATCCTGGGCAGAACCAGGGGCGCCACCGACCCGAGAGCTATATCTACCTCTCGAAGGAGTTTCGTGGCCCTAAACCCAAAGGGCTTAAGGTATGACTGGCGTCTCTCGGCGGCATAGGCACCATCGATATCAGCTGCGGATGCAGTGAGAGCTGTTGGAGACTGAGGGAGGCGCCGGGCTTGCACATACAGTCGAGTGATGCACTGCACGCGGCGCAGAGCAAGTGGCATCTCCCCAGCATCGACCAACAGGCTCTCAATGGGGAAAGTGCGGAAGGCACCGGTCGCAAGGCGAAGGCCGGTGTGGTGGATTGAATCCACCTTCCGCAATAAACGCTCGGCTGCGGATGCATAAAACTCGCGTCCGTAGTCGAGCTTCGAATGAACAAAGGATCAATAAAAAAGTAGGGCAGTAGCCCTATCAGCGCCCCAAGCGCTAAACGTCACGGAACGGAGAATGTCCATGGCACGGGTACAAGAGACGCTAAGGGGTCGAATATGAGCCTCCCAGGTGAGGCAGCGGTCGAATACAAGACCAAGGAAACGGTGCGATTCCACCACATCCAGGCGCACCCCATTAAGAAACAAATCTGGGTCGGGGTGAAGCCGTGGATGGCGGCAGAAGTGCACTACTTTATTCTTCGCCAAAGAAAACCGAAACCTGTGCGCTTCGGCATAGCGAGAGACACGGTTCAATGCCTGTTGGAGTCGACGCTCCAGAGTTGGCATCTGGGTTGCACCAAAAGAGATTGAAAGGTCGTCCACGTAGAGCGTAGTGAGAACATCTTTCGGCAGCACCGAGGTGATGCCGTTGATGCTCAGGGCAAAGAGTGTGACACTGAGGACAATTTCCTGCGGGACACCCTCTTCCTGCTCCTTTGGGCCGGAGAGGGCCCTCCCCCACCCGTACAAGGAATCGACGATCTCGCAAAAATCCATGTATAAATATTGGGAGGCGTTCATCGCCCCCATTGTGTGGAGAGTCTCCATGATACCGTATCGCCATGCGGTATCATAGGCCTTCTCCAGATCGAAAAACACTGTGGGGTAGTGCTGTCTACGAAGGAAAGCCTCGCAAATGGCATTTTCCAGTCGGAGTAGAGCATCTGACAGGAGTGGAACTTGTGGAAGCCACACTGTGCAGAAGGCAGATGGCCTCCGCTGTCCAGGAAAAAGGCTAATCTAACATTTACCAATTTCTCCATCAACTTGCACACGCAAGAGGTTAGAGAGATTGGGCGGAAACCCGGTCAGAGTAGAGTGATCTCTCCCCAGTTTGGAAAGGCGAGCACAGTAGCGATTAGCCAGGAGTCTGGGAGAAGACCCTCCACCCAGATCCTGTTGAACAAATCTAACAGAAAGGCCATGCCTCGCTCACCTAGGTGTCGAAGCATGGCGTACGGGACATCATCCGGACCATGGGCGGTGTTCGCGCACGAATGGAGAGCAGAGCGCAACTCACTCACAGTAAATTTGTCGTTGAAGTGTTCTCCGCCTCTGGAGGTAAAATCCAGCTGGCGGCCTTCCGCGACATGATGACGTGCATTGAATGCTGGCAGAGCAGCATCACGGCTAGAGAATGCGGAAAAAGCGGTCTCTAAGGATTCCGCCACGGACGCGGGGTCCGAGATTGCGGTCCCATTCTCCTGAGAATGGGAGGGGAGTCCTGCGAGAACTTGCCCCGAATCCTTTTGACTCGCTTCCACACCTCAGTTAAAGGGGTCTCTCCGTTAAGTGAAGACACGTATGCCCACCAAGAAGAGCGGCGGGCATGCTTCAAAATATACCGGAACCTAGCCCTAGCCCGACGAAATTCAGCGACAGTGAAGTCGTTCGGGCGGCGCTTCTAGGGCATGTAGGCATAACACTTCTGTTTGAGGGTTGTCTCACACTCGGCCGACCACCATGGGAGTGGTCGGTGTGCAAAATGGCCAGACGTCCTAGGAATAGTAGTCAGGCTCACGCCGATGAAGTTGCTGGAGAAGAACTCAACAGCCTCATCTACCGACCTAAACTCCTCGACTGAGATAGAAAATTCAGTCATTTCCTGAAATGCAGGCCACCGCCCCGGCGCCAAGCACCTCTGAGATGGGCTCTCAGGTGGCAGTTGCCCTGAAAATGATATTTGAATGGGAAAGTAATCACTACCATGGAGGTCATCGACCACCCCCCAATTAAAATCAAGCTGTGCATCTGAAGAGCACAAAAATAGGTCAAGGCAAGAAAATGAAGCGGTTCTCGGACAGTGATGCGTAAACTCATCCACGTTTAGGACACCCATCTCAAGCTCTTCAATCAGATCGGCAAGGACTTGTCCCCTGGGATTTATGGAGTAATCTCCCCAGAGAGGATGCTTGCCATTCAGATCTCCAAGCAAGAGATAGGGCCTCGGCAACCGTGCCACGAAGCAGCAGAAGTCCCCCACGTTGAACTCAGCTGACGGTGGAATGTACGCAGAAATGATAGTATACCTCCTATCCAGGTGCAGCTGCACAGCCACTGCCTGAAAGGAGGTATCCAAAGAGAAAGGAAGAACGGAGACATCATTCCGGGTGTAAACCGCGCATCCCCCAGCCCAGCCATCCCGCGGTGGTGGGGTCGCAGACCCTTATACCCCGGGAGGGCGGGCAGGGGGCACGCGCCTAGCATGGTCTCCTGCAAAAAGATAGCTAATGGGGAACGGGACGAGACGAGCCTCCGCAGCTCCTCCCAGTTGGCCCGGAGTCCACGGCAATTCCATTGAAGGAATATGCCCTCCAGGCCTAGCTCGGAGGAGACGCGGGGGCCCTCCTCGAACTGAAGACCCTCACGGGAATGTCCGCACGCTTCCCGGGGGCAGAACCCCGGGCGCTGTTGGCCGGACACAGCGCTGAAGGCGCTGTCGCCTTTGAGAACTTATTGGGCTCGCCATGCGAGTCTTTTCCTCCCTCGGCCTCGAAACCTTAGGCGGGTGTTGCGGCTTTGGAGGCGGGGGGCCCTCTTTTCGAGGAACCACCGTCTCCGAGTCACTCGCTCCACCTCGGGGCGTGGGCGAAGAAGCCGAAGCTCCTTTGTTGCTGTCCTCCTTTCGGGGGACTGCTTTAGGAACCCTGGAAGATGGCCTAGCAACCATCTTTAAGGGGGTTGCCTCCTGTGAGTCTAAAGGTGCATACACACTGCGCTGATGACACGTGTTAGCAAAAAATCTGGAACATGCGTTCTCATAATGAAGTTCACACTGGTCTGATATGTCGCATAACACGTCAGCTGACGTGTTACGCGACATATCACGTGTTAACACGCATCAGATGAAAATCAAAACTCCCAGATATTCGTCAGAAGGAAATCTGCGTCAGATAGGTGTAGTAGGCACATATTATTGTATAGTGTTTAATATTATTGTATGTTTTGAAGTATTCTATAGTGTTTCGATATTATTGTATATTTTGAAATTATTCTAGTGTTTCGATTTTATTCAACGGGTACTATTGTATGGTGACAAATTGATAAAATATAGTAAAAGTGTTTTCGTTATGGAGGAACAGTTAATAGAATATGTTAGAGGATACGATCACTTATTTAATCCACAAAACAAGGATTATAGGGACCTGAAGGCCAGAAGAGAAGCTTGGGAGGAAATCAGCGAACGAATTGGTATTTCAGGTAAATTAACATTATATTTATTTTATTTATTGAATACAATATATAAAGAATACAGTTCGGTAGCAGTTTCAAATAGCTTTTTAAGCAGTAGTATACTAATTTCATTTGCTCGCTTGTTTGTTGAGAATTTTCTATTTTTAAAGGTCACAATAATTCACCGTTGAATTCCTTTCTGGTTAATGTGTATTCCTGCCTTTACGAATAGCGTCCCACTGCCATGGGCATTTTAAAGCTCCTTCTTATGTGACAAAATGCTTCTTGAAACTTTCTCGTACTGCAGCAGCTTCTCGCACATGATTTCTTCTGACTGATTGTAGATCTCCTAATGCCTCAATTTCTGTCTCGGATGCCTGAATACCTTCTTGGAAATTCGTATTCCTGGAAACACGAAGCATGTTGTAAGGCAGCAGGAAGCCAGTACAATTGAATCAACTGTTTCTGGTTGAACTTCAAGCGGTTTCAGGAAAACCCTCAACCGCCCAGCAAGAATGCCAAAGGCATTTTCCACAACTCGCCTAGCTCTCGACAACCTATAATTAAAAATCTTTTCTTCATCTCCATTGATTGAATTTTTAGCGATAGGTCACATAATGTACGTTTTAAGAGGAAACGCTTCATCTGCTACCATGACAAAGTCACATGGATCACCAGAAGCGTCAAGTTTTTCAGCTTTAGGAAAATTAAGCAGATTTTTGGCACATTTTTTACCAAAATTAGACCTTTCAAATGTTCCACCATCACTATTCCTTCCAAAAGCTCCTACATCAATCATAATAAATTTATAATTGGCATCTACCAACGCCAGCAAGACAATGGAATGATTTCCTTTATAGTTGTGGTAAGAGGATCCCCCATTGTAAGGGCATCGCATTTGAATGTGTTTACCATCCATTGCTCCTAAGCAATGTGGAAACCCCCATATCTCTTCAAAATCTTTCACAATTTCTTTCCACTTTATTTGTTCTGGCTCTGGAATATGAATAGATTTAAGTGATTCCCAAATAGCTTGGCAACATTCTTTCACTATTTGTCCAGCCGTACTGAAGCCCATTTGAAAGGAGAATCCAAGTGATCTGTATGAATTTCCTGTCGCCAAATACCTGAAAAAGATAAAATAAAAAAATGAAGCTTCCTTTCTTATAACAATAATTATCATAATAATAAAATATGAATATTTTTAATTTCGTTAGTAATCATAAAGTTATCTTTTGCAGCTGACGCATGCAAAGACACATGGACAAAACTTCGGAATGCTTATACAAATGCCAGAAAGAGAAGGAACACAAAATCTGGTCAAGCAGCTAAGAATGTTCCTAAGTGGAAATATGAAGACCAAATGTCATTTTTGATCCCAACATTGGAACCACGAAAGTATGTATGATAAATCATTTAAACACACTAATTTCACGTGAAATTTAATCATTCTTTTAATGTCCTTTGCTGCAGTGGTTGGAGGAAAGCCCCAAAGTTGAAAACAATTTGTGCTTTTACATACTTTTATTAATTGTTTTTTTTATTTTTCTATTGTTTCAGTACCCATGGCAATGTGGAACCACTTTGTCCAAGTGTTGATGATGTGTCTAATGCGGTCATCAATGAAACTACTGAAGAGGACTTAAACAGAAGCCAAGTAGACAAAAATGCAGCATCAGAGAAGGGTGCCGATGACAATGGTAATCAAGAAACTACAATTGAAGATCGTACATCAACTCCCAAACCAAAGTATAGGAAAAGGCAGACGGTGGATTCATCCATGAGTGAAATAGTAAACATCATGAAGAATAACAGCCATATGCGGGCCCAAACTCTTCAACTTTCAGAAGGCCACAAAACGGATAGAGACGAAACGGAAATGTTCTTTTCAAGTATTGCCAGCTCTGTTAAAAAACTTAGTGCCATTAAACAAGCCAGAATAAAGATGGAAATAAGCAATATGGTGTTCAAGGCCCAGATTCGGGAGATGGAGCAGCAAAACCTTTATCAAAACACTGCATCTGGCCCCTTTCATCCACCCGTAGTACCAATCCCATCACCCTCTCCCACATCCTCCATTACATCCTTTGGTGAATCAAACCCCAATTGCTATTCTACCTCGAGTACAGCACCTTCTACCCCTTTACCCGAAATGGAACATTCTACATGTCCTACAGGAATGGCCACACCATATTTTTCTATGTAATATCTTACATATTTATGTGGTTCATGTACCTAATTAGCTGAAAATAAAATTAAGACATCATTGTGCAAGTTTTACTCACCTCAAGCATACAGCAAGTCTCTCTTCTGCTGGTATACATTTCCTTAGTTGAGTGTTGGATTTTGTAATTGCTGGTTTTATAATGTGTAAAAGGTTGTAGAACTCTTCTTTTGTCATCCTAAAGTACATAACAAAACGATCTTCCTCTACAGTAGTTGAGGAAATAGGTGATGAAACTCACCTAAACTTTCCCTTTTGGCATTTATAACATTTCTTTGAGTTTTTTTTCCAGAAGTAACAAGCGCTATAGCTACTAACTGCTCCTCTTCTTCATCGAGTTCATTTAACATATTATGATTAATTTTCAATATCTGCAACACAAAATTAGAGGATAAAAAAAGAAAGAACGTGCTCACTCCACAAAAAAATCAAATCTTTCTGACATAACATGCATCAGATAAATGAAAACGTTGTTGTGTTATATGATGCAATCTGTTGCTTTGTGTTAACACGTATCATCAGCGCAGTGTGTATGCACCTTAATGACTCGGTGGAGGCGCGTGGCCGTTTCGCCTTACGGGGAACTGTCACGCTGGGGGAAGAGGGGGGAGCCCTGGTTTTAGCCGGGGATGGTTGTGAACCCTTTTTGCCGCCAGCTTTACCAAGGGAGCGCCTGGGTTGAGTAGAGGCCGCAGAAAGCCTCCAAATGGGCGCGGAAACAACCGTGCTCGTTGGCCTGGATGGGCCAGGAGCAGAGGGTGCCTTTCTAACTATTCAGGCATATGACATCTCAGGCAGAGCCGGGCGCACCAGGACCAAGTCCTTAGCCTCGCAGAATGAAAGTCAATCTTGGGCCTGAACGGCCAGGATTTCTTTCTCAAGGCTGATATGCACCACATTGCTTCGAAGAAGCGGGGTGCGGCTCTCCGCAATTGACACACTTGGCCACACACGATTTGGACTTATCGTGGGCAGCCTTGGAGCAATTTACACAAACTTCGGGTGACCCCGACTTTGCACGTCTACGAGAATGATTCGTATGGCCGAAGCGGTGACAGTGATAGCACCGCCGCGGAAGTGGCACGAATGCCTTCACGCGGTAACGGTACCAACCGGCATGCACCGACTCAGGGAGCTTGTCACAGTCGAACGTGATGAAGAGTGTAAGGGTGGGTCTTGAGGCCCCTCCCTGTTTTCTCATCACACGTTTGAACTTGACTGCCCCATGGTCGGCCAGCTCTAGGGTGATGTCCTCAATGGAGTAGTCAACGAGTTCCCTCGCATAAACTACTCCTTTCACAAAGTTCATGGTAGAGTGCGGCGTCACACTCACCGGGATGCCATGAAGTGTCTGAAGAGCACTTATCTTGGCCGCCTCGGCGGGATTCGCCGCATTCGCCAGAAGGCTCCCGCCTGAGAAACGGGTCACCTTCAGCTCTCTACCAATTGCACTAGCTAATCCTCTCCTCTGAAGGATCATGTTGCCCTTGGCCAACATGGTGCCATCAGTGGAGTGAATAACGAGGAAGCGTTTGAAGCCAGCGGGCTCGAAAATGCCAGGTAACCTCTGAATGAGGGGCCCTGATGTCATCGAGGCTCCGCCCTGCGCTCTTTTCATCTTATTCGGGGGCTCCGGACCCGGGGGGGCAGAGGGGCCGGATGTGCCGATCTTGGCTTGGTCGCTTGCCAAAGTGGCAGTAGACCCATCCATCCGCATAGCCCCCGCGGATGGAGAGGAGCCCCAAGTCTTTTTTGTCTTTTTAGTCTTTTTCTGAGGGGAGGGCGGGAAATGAACTCGCTTCTCACCTCCGCCAGAAGGAGCCCCCAGGCCAGATGGACCGGCCTCAGCCAGGTTATTCTCCGAAATGGAGAAGGTCCTGGTAGTCGTGGGGGCACCGGTCGGAGGAGATCCCTTCCCCCCTTGTACTGCTTCGGAAACCACAGCCGTTTGAGGAGGACCTTGCACAGGGGCGGATTCGGTTTCGGTGCTTGGCGCCGAGCCCGGATTATCCCCCATGGAAGGCCCTACGGTCTGAGGCTGGGTTTCCATAAGGACCATGTCTATCTCAGGGGGGGCCTCCAGTTGGCCATCCACCCCCCCCCCCAAGACATCGCAGGTCCCGTTGACAGTATTGACACTAGTCTTGTGTGGGGAGGCATGGGCCTTGACCCGGGCAAGGTTCAATATTCTTGCCAGGAGGTCTTTTGAGGGAAGCGACCGAAGGGGCCTGGTTTCCCTCTCATCCCTAAGGGGGTTTGCCCTACCGAGCCGCTTCGATGTGGAGCTGCTGGCTAAGGGCTGCCTGCTGGCTTTCTTGGCAGTCTCTTTGGAAAGAACAGAGGGGACTGCCGCTGGTAAAAAGGAGGTACCCGAAAGTACCTCCAGAGAAGGGGGTGGGGGGGAGTCCACTACACCTGTAAGCGAAGGAGAGGAGTAAGCCTCCTCTCCGGTTAGAGAGATATGGAGGGTTCCCTGAGCAAGCACAGGGAAACCAGGCCCCTTCGGTCGCTTCCCTCAAAAGACCTCCTGGCAAGAATATTGAACCTTGCCCGGGTCAAGGCCCATGCCTCCCCACACAAGACTAGTGTCAATACTGTGGTGGAGCTGCCGGAGGGCGCCTCCATTGGTGGCATAGGGAGAATTAAGGGGAGATTTTTATTTTTTATTTCTCATCATTGGGCATGGTGACCCTCTACATTTCACAGGATGCAATCGCTCATCACCTCTTGCAGTTGCCCGCACTGCAAGAGGTGCTTACAGGCCTGGCTGAGCCAGGCGCCGCCATTTGGGACCACCCCTCCCGCCTGTTGGCCTGGCAGTCCATCGGCATGATGGCTCCAACTTGAACACGGCGTAAAATGATAGATTGTGAAGAGGAGAGGAAAAGGGATGTGAGGAAGGTATCGCCACGCCCCTTATGGAGTCCGTGCATAGGAGAACTCGGGCAGCCTCTTAGGTTTCTAAAGTTGGTGTGGTGGATCCGTATCCATTCTGCAAGAGGACATACCGGATGTAACTGATTGTAGAGTTGCATTAGTGCCAGGCCCTTGTAGGCCTCCGTTGTGGGAAGTCCCAAGGGAGAATGAGAAGTTTTTTCTTTTTGCCATGGCTAGCCATAAACAAAAAAACCTGGTTCTCATGCCAAATGTTCCTTAGCTCCCCTTTGAGCCTTCCCTCACTCGTTGGACCCCTATTCCAATGAAGTAGACCCAGATCTAGATTATCCTTGCTTTCTTGTCATGAGTTCATCATCTGACACTCCACTTGGAAAAGTCTATGTGTTTGACGTCAATGAATCTTTTGAGTCCCGCTGTCGTGAACCCTGCCAGATGTGGTCAAGAGGTAGTGGTGATGTCATAGTTGAAGTGTCATCCCACTCTCAACACAACTTTGTGTGAAATCTATCTTCAATAGCTGAAATTCCAGTAACTGTCTCGCCCCATCCGCGTCTGTATTTTGTCAAAGGTCTTGTCCTTTCAAACAAGCTAAGGGACTACGACCCCACCCGCCTTCAGAGTAAGCTTAGTACCCAATGTGTCACACAACGTACACAGGGTAACTAAAACATTAAGTTCCACACTGATTTTAACATTTGAACAACAAGAACTGCTGCAGTATATTAAAGCTGGGTACCGTCATGTCCCGGTAAGTCCCTACATCAAACTACCCAGACGCTGCTCTGACTACCATGGCCCTGAATGCACCAAAACACCTCACTGTGCCAACTGCGGAGGTACCCACAGTGCTGCTTCAAAACTCTGTTCTATATTTTTATATGAAAAGGAGGTGCTTGCTTTGCGCGACTCCCTACATCTAGATATAAGAGAAGCCCGCCAGTGTGCTTGAGCACAAACCTCACCACTCGGCCAGCTCTTCTGACATTTTACGTGATGCTGGGCGAAACTGACCATCATGTTTGAGTTCCAACCAGACTGAATCACTTCATCCTACATTTACTCGCAGCATCGAAAACATTCAGAATATGCAGTCGAAGCATCGATCTCACACCGAGATAACCAATGGAGCCCCCCTCTCTCCAGCAGCTCTAGCCTAGAGAGACGCTCAGGGTGAGACACTTGAAGACATCAGACACTATTTGAAGAATCCTCAACATCGACCATTGAAGGTTCATCCACCAGGCCCCGAGACCCAAAGCCCAGTGGTAAGAGGAAGGATTCCTCACATGAGTCATCGACCACCAATAAGTGGGCAGCCTCTGGAGCTGACTCGGCCGAACCCCGAGAATCTTCAATGGACTCTTCCCCTATGGCTGAACATTCTATGCCCTTAAGTCCGCCCCATCCTTCACAGGACTTAGGCCCCATCCTGATCCAAACAAAGACAGATATACACCCAGCTCCACACACCTCGCTCAGATCTGCTATTCGTTCCACTGACCCTTCTACCCATGATCTGATGGAAGCAGTTGATACTCCAACATCACCAATCGAGAGGGTTGGAGCAAATCATCAGACTGAAAATACCCTCGACCCATGAATCTGGATCTCCCGCCTGAAAATCCCTTCTCGATCTTCCTTAAGTGAGACTTAGGTCATGCAGATTGGGAAGGTTTCCAAGAGGCATCCTTGGGGACCTTCAATAGAGTGGACGTGGCAGTAGAATACTTGACACCGACTATCTACAATGCAGCAACATAGACCATCCCACGGAGGTGACCCGCTACAGGCCACTCAACCATGCCCTGGTCGACCTCATTGTGTGCAACAGCTATCAAAACTACAAGTTAGCCCATGCCCAAGAACCCAACTTTGTGCAACAAGGTCAACCGAAACTGAGCTTGTGCGCTTCACCAAAGAACCCTTCATCAGGCTCACTGAAATTCATGGCGCTGTTACGTTTCATCAATTTCCTCTATGACACCAACTGCTAAAATCTGGAAGAGGATTAATAAGATCAGGGGCCATTATGCTGATCATCATACCCCCACACTCAACTTACATGGTTCCTTGAAGAATGACAACCTGGTGGTCATTAATTTTTTTTTTTAATTTTATAGAGTCCATCTGGCAACTGCCCACTTGGGCATAAGTCGCCGAAAAACATGACAGCCTAGAACTAGGCTACTTTAAAATAAAAATATGAAAACATAACAATGATATAAATTGGAAAATCTTAACAATCAAGAAGCAATCTCCGCCAGCAGGGGGAGGTCCCCCTCACCCCGGTGCAGGAGAATGCAACCTACAAAAACAACAATAACAAACAAAAAGAACCTTAAATAAAGGGGAGAAGCCCGGCCTCCTCCCAAAAGTCAACAAGTCCACAAGTCAATGTGCAGGAACTCGTCCCGAGCACAAGGGACAGGCGGTAGCGACCCCGCTCATCACTGTACCAGGACAGGTATTGTACGCAAGATCACCCAGACTTGGACATTCAACAAGAATGTGGTGAACAGTCTGGGGGACAACGCAGTTGTCGCAATAGGGCGCTGGCGAGTGCTCCATCAGATAGCGATGCGTCACACGAGTATGTCCGATTCGGAGACAGAAAGCGACCTGAAGCCGTCCTTGGTGGTCAGCAATGCTTTTGCTGACCATTACACTGCTGTCAGCAGTGTCAGCCATTATGATAAAGCTTTTCTACCCTACAAGTCAAAGGAAGAGTCTCATTCTCTCAACTTTACAACAAAATCTAACCTTCCATATAACGCTCTATTCAGCCTCCTGGCCTTGATGAGATCCATTTTGATATGATTTGGCACCTACATCCACACACTACTCTCTTCTTACTTGATTTGTACAACCTTATATGGGTGATAGGTTTTTACTCCTCATCATGGCGCATTGGGATCATCCTTCCCTTTGTCAAACCGGGAAGGGATGGGTTTGATGCGGATCACTACAGCCCTATAGCTCTCACTAGCTGTTTGAGTAAGTTGCTGGAAAAAATGGTGTTGGAGCGCCTAAACTGGTTCCTAGAAACCAATCAGCTCTCTCCATTTTAATGGGGCTTCCCCAAAGGTCATAGTACTCTTGACCTACTAGTACGTTTCGAGGGATCAGCAATCCTTTTAGCCATATTTTTTGATATTGAGAAAGCCTACAACACAACATGGAGATACAGCATCTTGTAGTAGCTATACGTCTGGGGGATGAGAGGCCTTTTACCGTCACTTATTCAAAGTTTTTTAGCATCTCGGTCCTTCAAGGTACGTAAGGTACGTGTTGGAGATGCATACTCTGACCTGCAACCGCAAGAGTAGGGAGTTCCTCAGGGCAGTGTTTTAAGTGTCTTAATGATATTATTTCGTCTCTCCCAGAGGGTGTATCGCCAACTCTGTTTGTCACTGATTTAGCACTATAGTGTTCCTCCTTCTGCCATCAGCAGCGCATTGGCTACAACTGGTGGTCGATGTATCCAAAAGAGCACAACTTAAGGGATTCCGCTTTTCTACGAACAAAACCAAAGCAATGTATTTCTACCGGGGCAGAGGGGTTCTTGTTCCGCCATCTATCTCCCTACAAGGCAAAGATATAGAGTTTGTCTCCGAGTTTCGGTTTCTTGGTATAACTCTCGACCCAAAGTTATCCTGGTTACCACACCTTCGGCAACTTCAAACCTGCTGTATGCAGGCTCTAGACACTTTGAAAGTCCTCTCACACACTTCGTGGGCCAGCGACTGACAAACATTGTGGACATTATACACACCCCTTGTCCAATCCAAATTGGATTATGGCTGTCAAATTTACTCATCGGCTTTCCCTTCAGCCCTTAAAATGCTGAACCCCATTCAAAACCTTTGAGTTTGCCTTTCCAGTGGAGCCTTCCGTACTTCTGTGAACAGCCTTTACTGCGAGAGTGGGATACTCCCTTTGCCCTACCATAGACATCAAGTCTGTATGCAATACCCCTGCCAAGTACACCAAGCCCCTGTATCAGAGGTCTACAGATGCCTGTATACTGCCGAATCAACGGCGGCATATGATAAGTTACCATCTTTTTCCTGTCCCCTTGAACCTTCGCATAGGAGATCATCTCTCTAACCTGGGTGCTCCAAGGGTCCTTACCCTTCCATCCTTACTGACCCCTAGTTGGCGTGCTCCTCTCCCCACAGTATGTACCAACATATGGAGCCTCTCATCATCAAGAACCTGTTCTTAGAGCATTCAACCTCGCACAAATAATCCTGCCCATTATACATGGATGGCTCTAAGTCAGACGGTGGTGTGGGTGCCACAGCCATCTACCCAGAAGGAGAATTCCTAACTATATTTGCCGCCAGCAGCATCCATTTTTACCACTGAACTTTCAGCAATCCTTTTAGCCTTTAGACTCATCCAAATTTTACCTTTTAGTGATTGTCATTTTTTTCTGACTCAAGGAGTGTCCTCAGTCAATTAGATCTTTTAATGTGTCCCATCCCTTAGTCACAGAGGTGAGGTCATTCAGGTTTCAAGAGGTGCTTCAGGGATAGGGGGTTAAATTGTTTCTATACAAATGCCCGTAGTCTTAGAAACAAGAAGGATGAGCTATTTAGTTATATTAGCAATGGGGATATAGATATATTATGCATTACTGAATCATGGGTTAATGAAATAGAATTTAGTGACACTATAAGTGAATTTGATTTACAGGGCTATAATATGTACATTAGTCAAAGGACAGGTAGGATTGGTGGAGGAATAATTATCTATATAAAAAATAACATTGTTTCAAGTTTAAATACTTCAATAAAGCAGGATGGAGTTGAGTCACTTTGGATAGATATTAGGTTCAGTAAAAATAGAATGGTGCGTTTGGGAGCTTTTTACAGGCCACCTGGGCAGACTGATGATATGGATGAACTAATGATAAGGCAAATAAGTAAGGGATGTGAAACAGATGCAGTTATTATTGGGGATTTCAACTTAAACTCTGTGGACTGGGAAAATATGATAGGTAGGGATAGAACAAGTGGCAGGTTCATAGAATGCTTTGAGGATAATTTTTTTAATCAATTTGTTAATGAGCCAATGAGGGGGGATAATATATTAGATTTAGTACTTTCTAACAGTGATCATTTAGTTTAAGAATTGACCTTTGGGGAAGCCTTGGGAAATAGTGACCATCAGATAGTTCGTTTTAACTTGGGAATTGAGAAGGCTAAAATAACCGAGAATGCTGAAAAAGTTCCAAATTTTCATAAGGTAGATTATGTAAAACTTCAAAGCTTGCTAAATTTGGTAGACTGGGATGTAGAATTCAGAGGTAAAAATGCTTATGGAATGTGGGATACTTTCAAGCATATAATAAATGTAGTCCAAAAACAATGTATCCTAATGAAGGCCATTAGGAACAAAAGTAGGAAACCATTATGGTGGAATCAGGAAGAAAAATTTCAGAGAAGAAAAGAGCATATAAAAAATTACAGGTAGAAAATAATATTCAAAATTTAAGTGATTATAGAATGGCTAGGAATGAGTTAAATAAAATTATAAAGAACAAAAGGGTGTCAGAAATTAAATTAGCTCAGGATAGCAACAAAGATCCTAGAAAGTTCTTTAGTTACTATAAAATTAATAACAAGTCTGGCAGAGTTAAAATAGGACCTATCAAATATGAAGGGGTTGTGAGAGAAACTGATGAGGAAATAGTTGAGGTACTAAATGGTCATTTGGCATCAGTATTTACAAAGGAGAAACTAAATAGTCTTATGTATAGTACTCATGGGTCAGGGAAAGAGGTGTTTACTAACATTAGTGTGGATCGGAGGATGATACAAGGACTAATAGGTGAGTTAGATACTACCAAGGCCACCGGCCCTGATAATATTCATTCTAGAATACTTAAAGAAGGGGTAGAAAGTATCTCAATAGCTCTGGAGAAGTTATATACTAGGTCACTGGATTGGAAGAGAGCGAATGTAGTCCCCATTTTCAAGAAGGGTAGTAAAGAGGATCCAAATAACTTTAGACTGGTTAGCCTAACTCCTGTAGTCTGTAAAATTCTTGAGAAAATAGTTAAAAAAGGGATTTGCCAACATCTAGAGAGGGAGGGGTTAATCAGCGATGCTTAGCATGGGTTTAGATCAGGTAGATCATGTTTGACTAACTTACTAGACTTTCTGGAGTTTGTAACAGATCAAGTAGATAAGGGAGAGAATGTAGATATAATTTACTTAGATTTTAGTAAAGCATTTGATAAGGTACCACATAGGAGACTAGTTCATAAATTAAAAATGATTGGGATATGTAGGGGTATTTCGAATTGGATAGCTGTGTTGCTGAAAGACAGGAAGCAAAGGGTAGTGCTAAATGGTGTAAAATCAGAGTGGAGGGATGTTATCAGTGGGGTTCCTCAGGGATCAGTTCTCGGTCCATTATTATTTGTCATCTATATAAATGATCTTGGGGAGGCAGTTAATAATAAAGTGTCAATTTTTGCGGATGATACCAAATTAGCAGCTGTAGTTAAAGATATTGATGATAATTTTAAAGTGCAGGGGGATTTAAATAAATTGTTATCCTGGGCACATAAGTGGCAAATGACTTTCGACCTTGATAAGTGCAAAGTTATTAACATGGGAAAAGATAATAGAGAATTTAACTATGAAATGGATGGGCATTGGCTGAGCTCAGTAGAGGATGAGAAAGATCTAGGAGTAGTAATATATAAGTCATTAAGGTTTTCTAAGCAGTGTATTGAAGCAAGAAATAGGGCAAATAGAGTGCTGGGTTTTATTAAGAGGAATGTCAGTTACAAAAGTAAGGAGGTTATTCTTAAACTCTATAACTCTTATGTTAGGCCACATTTAGAGTACTGTAGACAGGCATGGTCCCCATATTTTAGACACGATATTAACCTTCTTGAGTCAGTGCAATGGAGGGCAACAAAGATTATTCCTTCCCTGAGGCACCTTGAATATATAGATAGACTGAGGGTATTAAATATGTTCTCGTTCGAAAGGAGGTGTGTGAGAGGGGATATGATTGAGCTCTTTAAATTTTTTTTCCGGGATAGATAAATTGGATGTTAGCAAGTTTTTTGAGTTAGATGATGGAAATCGGACTAGAGGTCACCACTTGAAAATTAAAAAGCAAGGGTGTAGGTTGGACTTAAGAAAATATTTTTTCACTAATAGAGTGGTAGACTTCTGGAACAAATTGCTGCAAAGGGTAGTAGGTAGTCCAAATTTAAATGTATTTAAGAGTAGGTTGGATGAGTTTATGGGGAGGGAAGGTTGTGATGGTTCCTAAGTTTTTTATATATTAATATTGTTTGTATATATCTATAGCTGCATGATTTAGTTCTTGACAAGCCTTGATTGGTGATACCCTTGTTTCTGGATGCAATCCTCTGGATGTAGTTTTCCTGGGAGTTTGGGTGCCTTTAAAAAGAGGCTGTTTGACTTGGATGACCTATGATGGGACCTTGTGGCTTTGTCATCTTATATTATATTGTGGGGGACTTTGATTTTGTCCTTTCCTGGTCATGGTGCTTTTTTGGGTGGGTTTTGACGGAGGCAGATGACCTTTGATAGGCCCTTGTGGCTTTTGTCATCCGTGTAATTATGTTATATGTTATGTTATGATCCAAAATGCGTCCCGATATAGAATTATTTTTTTGCTGGGTCCCTGGGCAATGAGAGGGCTGATTGGCTGGCCCATTCAACACATTCTGTGTCCCCTGAGAACTCTGCTCTGCCTTTTAGGGACTACTTTCCTTCAATAAGAAAATATATTTTTCCAACTGTGGCAGAATGAATGGGATGACTGTCTTTGGAGGTGGCCCTTTGCCGAGTTTGCATTGGCCACACGACTTACTCACCGCTATCTTGTTTCGGGTGATGTTCATATCAGCCCTTGCTGTTGTTTTTGCGGTGGGGACCAATCGGTTGGCCACCTTTTATTGGATTGCCCCCATTTCACCATTCTCCGGTTCTCCTGTTTCCTGACCCTTTTAACTATCCCTCAACACACCTGTCTTCGATTCATATTGGCAGAGTAATCTTTTAACCCGTTGTTTTTAAAATTTTTGTCACAAAGTGGTCTCCCACCTTTTATAGATGATTTGCCTTGTTTTATCCTAGCTGCCATATAGAATCCAGTTGGATTTGGCAGCAACCCACTGGTTCCTTACCTTAAACCTCTCTCTTCCTAGGAAACTTGCTCTTCTCAGTTTCACAGAAACCTTCTAGTGTGAAGTCAAAAATTAAAACTGCATGGTCAACTTTTACCTATAGGTGCTTCATATTCAATATAGTCAATTTCAAATTCATTTTTTGAAAAAATTAAATCTAACAGAGAAGGCTCACAATCACCCTTTCCTAGTAAATTCATCCACATGTTAATGGAGGAAATTATCTTGACATACATCCTAAAATTTATTCTCTAAACTATCACTAATATTTAAAGAACCATAGTCAACCAGAGGATTAATCCAATCCATCCTCAGAAAATCAAAGTCCCCATATATTAAATATTGATTCACATTTAACAGACACAAATCATTAAGAACCAAATTAATTTTATCATTATAATCTTGAGAAGAGTTAGGAGGGCGATATATACAAACTATAAGAAGTTGTCTTGATCCATACTTAATCATACATGCAATAGCCTCAGTACCATGATAAACATCAGCAACAATTTCAGAAAAAAGATATTGCGGACCAAAACAGCAACTCCCCCACCTCAAAATTTAGCCCCTCTATTCCTTCTATAAACTTTGTAATTTGGTAACCTAAAATAATCCGAAGATAGATCCGATAACAATAACTTTGTTTCAGAAACCAAAATAATGTGCGGCTTCCTCTTATTTATAAAATGACTAAATAAACTATCCTTATTTGAAATGCCATCAATATTAGTACACACACACACACACACACACACTTAAAACTACTCAGTTGACTGGTTCTGATTTTAGTACTAGACTTTATTAAGGAGTTGGCTGCATTTTCTTGGTCTTGCACATCCTTCCTCTTACTACCTCCCACCTGTGTTAAGTCCCCTGACTCCACTAATTGCAGGTTCTTTATTTTACAAATTTCTTTCATATCTGATATGATTTCGTTCACATTTGGGTTTATCCTAATTAACTATCAAAACATATAACTTATGTCCAATTGTAAGTTTCTTCAATTTGTCTCTAACATCATTATTTAGAAACTTAAATTTACAATGCTCATTTATGAAGGTAATTACCATCATACTTCTAGGAATTGGCAAACCTGAACCTTTACTGGAACCTGCACTTGCTCTTGCACTACCAACTGAAGCATCTGGCTTTACAGTCCATTTCCTAGATTTACTAATCATTTTTTTATCATACTCTTCAATCCCACATGTATCAGCTACTTCACTGAGAAGTTGCTCTGGTACAAAATCACCGGGAATATAGTCAATCACCATCTTATTTCTACAATCAATAACATCTTTGATATCTGCTCTAATATTATTAGTTTGTTCTTTCATCCTACCTTCTAAATCATCTAGTCTTTTATTTACAGCCTGGTTCTGGTCTTCTATAAACTTTTTGCTTCATCGTTTGATTCAAATAATGATTTAGCTTTTATGACTTCCACAATATCAGATTAGCTAAATTTGTCTCGACTTGACTATTCTTGTTGTAAGAAGTCCAATTTTTGCTTCCATTTCCTTTGCCTCATTTTCAATATTCTCTAACTTACCATCAGTACTAGCCAATTTTCTATTAATGTCTAAACTAAGATCCTTAATTTCCTTCATCTGAGCATCCATACTGCTATTATTTGAATTAGATTTTGGAGTAGTTTTAGGTGTGACACTAGCTATTCTTCTTCTACCATTAATACAAGAGTATTCCTTTTTCTTATCACTCATATATTATTTATATTGGGCAAAGGATATCTTTTCACAGTTATAGTGATACCATTGACTACATTTTTTACACTGGAGGTACCTTTCAATCTTACCAGTACTCTTATTACAGGGACACTTATCAATTTTGGGCTTTGGGGATTCACCAGAAGCTTGAGCTAGAATGTTTCTTGGCTCAATTTTATTATCTTTCTTAACTGGAGTTGATGTGGGTGCAAGCTGAGATGCTGCGCCTGTGCCATCATGGCCTTGAGACCGACTCAAAGTTTTATCACTTGTTTTTAATCTATCGGTCGCTATCACAGTGGTTTCAAGAGAGTCTCAATAACATTAAAACTTATGCACATTTCAATTATACCTCAACAATTACTAAACACAGTACTCAGCCACTAAAATCTTCAAATATGATAGGCGTGACATTAGAGCGTCTCTTGACAATACGCTTTTCCAAGTTATTTCCAGATAATAAGGTTAAAACATTTAATTATAAGTTAGAGAAGAAGAACTTTGCCCCATTTGCAGCGCTAAATACATTATTGATGAAAATGAGCTTGAGGTGATGAAACAACATGTATAAATTCTTAGTGAAGAAATTTCTCATTATTTTCCTGACCTACAAGAACTTGAAAAATACTATCGATTTATCAACAAACAGTTTGTACTCTCCATTAGTGATCTGCCTTCGGAGGACAATTTAATTCAAAAACAGTTTATTAATTTGATTGATTATGGGGGGGGGGGGGATATTTTCAGTGAAATGTGTTGTAGTGATTTTTTGGATTGAAATGACAGTCCTATCCCGATGTTGCAAATATGGCTCTAAAAGTGCCGATTCCATTTGCAAACACCTATGAGTGTAAGAGAGCATTTTCCACACTACTTGCCATCAAAACAAAATTCCGAAACAGATTAGAAGTGACAAATGACATGAGAGTTGCACTGGCAAAAACAAAGCCAAACCTAGAAGAACTGGTTCAGGCAGGCAAAGAAAATGCACCCATCTCATTGAAAGTACATTTGATGATTAAGATTGGCATTTTCTCAATAAATAATTAATCGCAAAAATATATTTTTTTGTTTCAGTAGATTAAGGTTGCCATTTTGGAATGAATAATTGTTTGCCAAAACTGTTTTATTTTTTTAGCCTATATGTTAATTATATAAAAGGGTCTACAAGCCATCCAAAAAATTGTAAAGAGACTGCCATGCAAAAAATCTTAAATAGTTTGAGAACCACTGTTTTAAAAGGTCGGGTCTTGACAAGGGTAAATAAAGAGGGAGGTAAATAGAGCAAATGGTAAAAAGCTTTGTAAGAAAAACCCTCATGACAACAGATTGGAGGGTAGTGTGAAAGGGGATGGGAGATACATGTTGGGATGACAAAACTATAGCTGACACCCCACCATGAGCAAGAGTTGAAAATACGAAAACCAGGTACCACCGGAAAAGGGCGGGTTACCCAGTTTGTTCTCAAGACAAACAACAGCAGGGTGGAGAGTCATCAAAATAAAATGAGTTCTTCCCACTTGGGAAGAGTGCCTAGACAATTCTATTGTGAAATGGAGGATATTATGTGGGACAGTTAGATACCAAGGTATATATCTTTTTCTCCTTTGTGGCTGAGGTTGTTTGAATTGCGTCTCAAAGAGCTTGGGAGACGAACAGCAGATTTCAAAGAACCTGCTGTCGCATCGGAAGAGATCCTGGAATGAGCAGTGACGGAAGATATTTCACTGGTCAATATAGAAGATTCTTTCAGATAATGTCTGATGTCTTCAACAGTCTCAACCTGAGTTGCAGTCCCTGCTAGAGTCGCCATTGAGAGGAGAGAAAGATTAGTTACGTTGGTATGAGAGCAATGCTTTGACGGTATATCAGGAATACTTCTGACATTAATAGGCGATGAGATGCTTCATGTGTGTTGGAACTCGAACATGATTGTCAGTTTCGCAAAACATCTGAGAAGAGACAGACAAAGGAGGAGGTTTGTGCTCTAGCATGTTGATGAGCCTCTCTCACGTCTAGATGCAGAGTTGTGCAAAGTGAGCCCCTCCTTTTGATATATGAATATTGGGCAGGTTTTTGACAGCACAGTGAGCCCAACCACAGTATTTTGGCGCATTTAGGCCCATGGTAATCAGAACCACAATTCACACATGAACGGAAGTGCTGACAGGCACAGCCAATATATCCAAATTGATTGAAATTGAAGCAACTTATGGGTATTTCAACATCGCGGATTACCGGGATATGAAGGTACCCAGCTTTAATAAAAGGGGCCAGTTCCTGACATTTGAATGTTAAAATCAATGCGGAAGTTGGGACTCTAGCAGAGCCCACAGTTTTAGTCATCCTGTGTACATGCGTGACACATTTGGTACTAAGCTTACTCTGGAGATGGATGAGGTCGTAGTCTCTTAATTTGTTTGAACGGATGACACTTTTGACAGAATTGAGACGTGGGCGGGGCGGAGCAGTTACAGGAACTTTGACAATCAAAGACAGATTTGAATAAGGTTTTGTTGAGAGTGAGATGACACCTCAACCACGATATCACCACTACCTTTTGACCACATCCAGCAGGGTTCATCACAGCGGGACTCAAATGATTCATTAATGTCAAACATATCACTTTTACAAGTGAGGTGTCAGATGATGAAGTCAAGGCCAGAAAGCAGGGATAATCTAAATCTGGGTCCACATCGTTGGCATAGGGATCCAATGAGTGAGGGAAGGCTGAAAGGGAAACAAGAACATTTGGCACGAGAACCCTTGTGAGAGGGGGAAGTTTTAGGTTTATGGCAAGCCATTGCAAATAGAAATAACTTCACATTTTGCCTTGGGACTCCCCACCAGGAAGGCCTACAAGGACCCGGCGCTACTGCAACTCTCAATTCAGTTGTGTCCAGTATGGCCTCTTGGAGAATGGATATGGATCTACTACACCATCCTTATAGACCGAAGAGGCTGCCCAAGTTCTACATGGGAAGAAAAGGGACCAATGATGGGCTTCTCCTTGGGCATCGGCAAACAAATGAGGTGAATATGCCCAACTTCCTCCAACTTTCATGAAAGAACAATTCAGAATCTGTCAAAAAAAAAAAAAAGCAGAGGTCAGGTAACCTTCAGCGCCACTAGATAGGAGAAAGAAGAGGGGGAATTAAAGGGCAGTAAAATTAAGTAGAGGAGGGGTATAGTAAAAGTCTGGTTTGCAGCACCACGGGACCCCTTAAGGCCCCAGAACTGAACACCCTTGCCACGAGAAGGCCGGGCCTCTTATGGGACTAACCCCTGAATAAAGAAAAGGTCCCAGAGATAGAAGGGGAATGTGGAAAGGGGTAGGCGGGTATGTAATAAAGAGAAGTATAGATAGGTAGGTTCACTAATGAGTAGGGTGGGTGATCACTTATTATCATACCCTGATGCTAAGTGACCCTATGATAACATGCAGTCCCCCAAGGTACCATTACCGGATCGAACTCTGCACAGGTAGAAACACTCCTCCTGGTGCAAAGTGTGGGGAGTAAACGATGATTGGAGAGCATTAATGATAGTATTATATTAGGTGTTTTACCACCGTAGACACCATAGGGTGATTCAACAGTGATGCTTGAGTAGAATTATTTGGTTAAAATTTCGGGAATAGAAGAAGCAATGTGGAGTGTATAAGGTACACAGAAATAAGATATATCTATTATAGTGAGATCAGAAGCTTTCATTAAAGAGGCATAAAAATAAAATTTAAGTCATTTAAAATCATAAATTTTTAATAAAAGCATAAATATCTAACTAAATAACAATATAATAGTAATTTGGATTAAAGCAACACATTATAGGTCTCGAAGGAGACCGATGTCTGTTAAATATCGATACAGGGGGCCATGTAGATTACTGTACTTGTTCCCCAATAATAAGTCCAGTCTATAAGGACCTGGACCAAAATATTGTTGATGATATTCCAGATATGATGGGCACTCGATCAAGATATGGTATATAGTCAAATTGACTAAACCGTCATCACATAAAGGGTCGATGGTGTCATTCCATATAGTAGCTGTGTGTGAGTTTTGTGTGGCCAATGCGCAATCTACAAAGAGTGATCCCCCAGGACCTATTTGATAATAGTGTGGAAGCCAGTGGCAAAATAGAACTGCTGACTCATCGATATTTATTATCAAAGCCAATGTTTTGCCAAGTCTGCTTCCATCCGGCCGTCTCAGCTTTCTCAATGTGACATTTAAAGTCACTCTGGGGCAGATCGATTGCTGAAAGCTGTCCAGTGGTCGCACAATGGCAATGTGTCCACTGCTTCATTACCTCCCTCACCCACATGTTCAGGGACCCAACATAGACAAACTAGACGTTGTAGAGTATATATTCTGCATTGTATTAACTGAACCAACGGATTCCTAGCAGGATATTGCTAGGAAGTACGTGGGGAGCAACTGCAGTCTTTGGAATATTGTTTAAGTCTTCAAGTTTGTTAAGGACCACAAAGGGTACATGGGAGGTGATACTGTCATAATGTGTGCAAATGAGATTCCACACAGACTCTTTCAATGCTTTCGTCTGTTGAAAGAAACAAGTATGACTAGGATTGGGGATGTGCACATCCTCTTGTCATCCATCAGTGATATGCATTCATGGAGAGGGTGGGTCGGATTGCACTTGATTCGTAGATACGTATTGAGCAGCTTTATTTTCCTTTATGTTTCCAGTAGTTTAATCCCTGATTCAGTATAAAGACTATTTAATGGAGATGATCAAAAAGCTCCTGTTGCAGTCCGGATGGCTGCATTATGTATTGGTGTTATTCTCTTTAATTCTGTATGAGAAGCCGATGAGTATGCTTCACAACCATAGTCTAATTAAGGCTTCAGAAGCATGATGGACAGTCGCAGCAGCGATGTCCAATCTGCTCCCCAGCTTCTATGTGAGATATATTTGAGGAGAGTTAGGGTTTTTAATGCATTTAACTTTCAGATGGGTAATATGTGGCTTCCAAGTTAATTTATCATCAATGTACATCCCAAGAAATTTGTAGAATGGCATATTAGGGATTGGTCTACCATATAGGGGTAAATTTGCTGCCATCCTCGGGCATCCACGCTTCCTGTAGATGTGCATAGATGCAGTTTTTGCGGTAGAAAAGGTAAATCCCGTCTTATTACTCCACTCCTTAAGGTTACGTAGAGCAACCTGAAGATGATGTTCAAGTAGATGGAGGATTGTACCAGCATATATTGCCAAGTCATCAACATACAAAGTTGATGCACTACTGTTGGGAAGAGACCTAGTGATTCCATTAATTGCCAAGATGAAACAGGTACAAGACATAACATAACATAACATAATTACACGGATGACAAAAGCCACAAGGGCCTATCAAAGGTCATCCGCCTCCGTCAAAACCCACCCACAAAAAGCACCATCACCAGGGGAAGACAAAAACACTGCCTTGAGGGACTCCCTTGGGTTAACAACTTAGGGGTCAGAGGTGGCGTCGCTAATTCGTACTTGGATACTTTTATTATTTAAGAAGTTCTGAATGAAGATGGGCAGATTTCCTCTGAACCTAAAATCATATATTGTCTGAAGAATACCTCACCTCCATGCGGTATCGTAGGTTTTCTGTAAATCAAAGAATATTACTATGGTATGCAAATGAGAGTTGAAGGCTGCTATGACATCTGTCTGCAATTGAATTAGGTGATCTGTGGTACTGCACTGCATCCATGATGGAAACCTGATTGCGCTGGGGTTAAATGGCCTTCCCATTCAAGGACAGTCATAAATCGACTGTTAACCATTTTCTCCATCAACTTACACATACAGTTGGTCCGTGTAATGGGTCTGTAATTCCCTTGAATATATAAATCCTTCTCCGGCTTGGGAATAGGCAATACAAATCCCACACCCCAGCTCTGTGGGTAAATTCCTTCTGCATATATTCGGTTATATGTTCCAGAGAGCAACATTAATGATAGTAATAATACTTATAAATATTAAATAATAATGTTAATAATACTAATAATAGTTAATACTAGTGATAATGAATAATTATAATACATAATAAATAATGATAATAGTATATCATAATATAAAAATCCTACTCAATAATAATAATGATTATAGCATACTAATAAGAAATAATTATAATAATATATGAATAAATATAAAAATCATACTAATAAAAACTAAAAAAATAAAAATGACAATAATATAAATAACAAAAATAATAATTCTAACAATAATAATAATAATCTTAACAATAATAATAATAATAAGCCTAACAATAATAATAATAATAATTCTAACAATATTATTATTATTAATAATAATATTCATAATGATAATAATAAGGTAAATTAGTGCTTAGTGTGGGTGAGGGGAAAGCGCTCTAACAACTTCATGTCAAACCAGTTACAGGGCCTCCTTGGTTTGCACTCAGCCCGGAATGACGCCCTACTCTTTATGCTACAAATGGTAACCTTTCCCTGAGAGGTGGCATAGGGGGAAATGTTTCCCTAGTGGCCATCATAGTGGACTACGGTGCCCTCATTCTGAGTAATCGTTAGATAATATTCTCCCCCCGCCCTCCCTCCACCTGAAGGCAGCTGTGGCTGCACAAATTCTCCTAACCAGGGGATGTAGAAATCCTAACCACTTGAAAGTTGTCAGCAAATTTTGTTTGTCTCTGTACATCAAGATCAGGTCTACGAACCGGGCACAACGATTTGCCTCCCATACTGAGTGAGGTATTGCAACCAGCTTGGCTGTGCAGTGCCTGGTAGAGCTTCGCTAACTTTAAACACACTGGATACAGCCTGGAAGCGAACTCCTCTTTGAGCTAGTGACTATGATCGATTGCTCCATTCGTTGGCTGGTTGTGGTTCCAATTTCCTTTGACCGTTATTATGGCTTTTATTTGGGGTTGGGTTTTGTGATTTGATGTCCCTTCGTGTCACCTCCCTGAATACACGTTGAGCCCTTCTTGAAAACATATTTAGCCCTTCTTATACCTTCTCCACTCTATTTGACATCACTATATGCCTTTCTCAGTCTCTTCTTATATCCTCCTGCCCCTCAACATTACCTTTCACGCTGAGTGGACTGCACTAGCTAATGTCAACCTGCTGTTGTAATCCTTTACCATGGGTCATTCCATCCGAATTCAACAAGGGACATTTAGTCACCCTCACCGATTTTGATGAAAATTGTTATACAGGTTGATTTTGATGAGAGAAAAACAATGAGACACTTCCCAGCCCTCAATTTTGAATAGCTCAAAAGTTATAACCTGTCAAAGTTGAGAAAAATTGTCAAATTTCTTAACCATCAGCATTGATAAAAAAAATTATTTCTCCCTTATTATAGCACATAAAACAATGAATTATGTAATTTTTTTTAAGCTTAAGGGTTGCTCTAAACATTTTTAACAACAAAATTAATTTTTGGTAAAAAAAATTTGTTTGACCTTTAAAAAAAATATATTGTATCAATAAATTTTTGTGTATTTTTTTTTAAATATATATGCCTTTAGTCTACAATATAAGATAAATTTCATTCTGGGTTTTTCATTATATCAGGAGTTATGATCAATTTTGTAACCACTGGTATGGCCATTTTTTGCTATCTTCACAAATTTTTTTTATATGCATCTTTGTCATATTAACAGAGTTACGTCATATTCACAGAGTTAGTTATCAATTATTAGATGCCTAAGTATTATATTTGAATGCTTTAAATATATACTCGTGTATTAGAATCATTAATTCTATAGATATGTGTTAAATCCTACCTACAAGAAAAAATGAACTTTCAGTAATTTTTTATTTAAAATTATAAATATTTTTAAAGCTACCTACCTATGTATTTAATTTATAATTTGCTATGGTCAATGGTGGCAGAGCCACTACCAACAGTTAAGATACCTGCATAACTGCTGGTATCCCCATCGCCTAAGGGGCCACTCCTGATAGCTCAGCAAAAAAGCCACAGGTCCCACCCAACCTCCCAAAATGAATTTATTCTTTTTATAATAATTTAGGAATCAATTTTTTTCTGCATTATTTCTGTTGATTTTAATTTTTCCTTTTTAGATAGTTTGTAAGTTCTTCCTGTTTCTGTTACAGGCTCAACAATGCTCAATATGTCATCTAATGGCAATACTAATACATCTGGTTTTCTTAGATATTTAAATGAATTTGATGGTCCTTCTGGTTCTAGGAATCTTATTTTAACAGTCATTTTCTCAACATTGGTATCCAATACACACCCTAAGTACCATTTGTCATCATACTTAGCAGTGACAAATCATTTTACATCCTCCAATAATATTGCCTCTGTATAGGATATTTTCACTTTCTTGAATTCTGATGCAGATGATATTGTTTTCACTATTAGTTCATTTTCATTAACTGGCTCAAAACTGTGTAATTTTTGGGTACCAATTATTGCAGAGGCCTGGTAAAATCTTTCTTGCAAATCATTTTTTTCTTCAATGTATTCACTATTTGGGACATATGAAAATTTGATTCCCTTAATGTGTCTTTCAGCAAAATCAAAGAGCTGTTGAGGAGTCATTATCTGATCATTATATGCTCTTTGCAGGCTAGCTTTTGCTGCTAGTCTTTTTACTGTGCCCCTACACCATCGCATGATCCTTTTCCATGAGATGTAGCAAAGAAATGCCATTCTGCTTCCAATCCAAAATCTGATTTATGGTGACATAAATTAATAAAGTTTTTAAAATTTTTATATTGTGACGCAGCTCCATCAGAAAAATATATAATTTTTGTTATTGGGAATTTGAGTTCTTTTTTAAAAAATTCAATAAGTTTTTTTTTAAATAAATGGACTGCAACAGTGTCATGCTTCAAGCAGTTTGAAATCACAACAAAACTTATGTGTTGTGTTTCCCCAGCTTCTTTGTAGTAGGAAAGAAAGGGATGTAATGTAGCTTGGGAGTTATTCCAGTGGTACCCTTGTGCTGCATCCTGAAGAAGGAATGAGTAATTTTCAGCAAAATCGCATACTACTAAGATTTCACCATCTTTTAGTTCTTCTTTTTTAGTTGAACAAAATTGTGCCTGCTTTTTTGCTATGAAATCATGTTTTTTTAAATTGAGAAGACTTAAGGTAAAAGTGTCTATAAATTCTTCAGTTGTTCTTGAAACAAGCTCTAAAGTTGAGCGATCAGTTGAGAGCCACTGCTTGTAATTTACCTCATCAATCATATTGTCATCCAAAATTTTAGTAACATATAGTTTTAGTTCGTCTATTTTAGAAAAACATTCTGAGCATTCATCAAAATAGCACTCATAAGTTGGAGGGTCACATGTAATGAATGATAGACATGTTTTGTAATCATCTAAATGCAGGTCACTGTCTTTTGTCAACTGTGGTAGCCTTGTACCAATAATCATCAGTTTAACATTTTGATGATGTGTGCAAACACACACACTGTGAGTTCCTGCACCACCAGCTAATACACACTCGTTGGGTCTCAGCTCAGCAAATTTTGAAAAGCCAATCTTAGTGTCTGGGTATTTTGTTTTAAATAAATGATAAATTTCTTTTAAATTTCCCCAAATTAAGTATTTTTGTTCATGAGTTTTCTGTCCATCTTTTCTAACACTCTTGAATCTTTTTTCCCTGGCATAATTATGCTTACTTCTTCATTTTTATAAAAGTCTTCTACTACTTTAATTGTTTCTGATGGAAATGTACCTTTTCTTTTGCTTGGCAATGACATTATTCCTTCTTCCATTGCTAGTTTTTTAGCTTGTCTGGCCATGTAATTAGTAACATTAAATTCAGATTTAATTTTGGATAAGCTCCAGCTTTTTGGCAAAACAGTTAAGATTTGCAGCTGCTCAGACCTTTTACTAGTAGTTTGAAATTTCTCCTTCAGTTGATTTATCATTTCTTCACCATCTTTACTTGATTCTGTTCTAGAAGACTGGGTCTTGATCCAAGGGTAATGGATATTTTGTTGCAGAGCCTACAGTTCTGAGTTTACTTGAAATGGATTTTTGAATTTTATTCATTTTATCTGAACTATATTTTTTTACTACATCCATTTTAAATTTCTTGACTGGTGACTCTCCAATAGCTATTAATGATTTATTTAATTCAGTTAATGCTTCTTGTGATTCTTCCTGTTCAGTAATTGGCTCAATTTCAATTCTTTCTTCTGAAAGGCTTGGATTCGTATTTTGAGATGAAGAACTATCATCATCAGCTATCTTTTTTCTGCAGTTATCACAGATTTTTTGGTCCTTAAAATTTTTTAATTTTGGATATTCTCTTATTAAGTCTTCTGAAATTAGTCTCAGATTTTTCTTTATTAATTTTTTGTGACCTTTGTAAGGATCGCAGCAATACTTAATATTTAAAAAATGCTTTCTCTTCTCATCCATAATAATTTGTTAAAATACAAATAATTGGTAATGCAAATTATTAATTACTTTTTTATCTAAATATTAAACTTTCTGAAAAAAAAAGAAAAATTTTTAAATTAGCTTTCATACTTTATAAAGTAACACCTAATAGGTAAAATTTATAACATAAAAATAGGTAAAAATTGGCATACCAATGGTTACAAAATTGCTCATAACTCCTGATATAATGAAAAACCCAGAATGAAATTTATCTTATATTGTAGTCTAAAGGCATATATATTTATAAAAAAAATTACACAAAAATTTATTGATACCAATATATTTTTTTAAAGGTTAAAAAAACTTTTTTAGCAAAAATTAATTTTGCTGTTAAAAATGTTTAGAGCAACCCTTAAGCTTTAAAAAAAATACATAATTCATTGTTTTATGTGCTATAATAAGGGAGAAATAATTTTTTTTCAAATGCTGGTATCAAGAAATTTGACAATTTTTCTCAACTTTGACAGGTTATAACTTTTGAGCTATTCAAAATTGAGGGCTGGGAAGTGTCTCATTGTTTTTCTCTCATCGAATTCAACATGTATACCAATTTTCATCAAAATCGGTGATGGTGACTTAAAATTTCCCCCAAAATTGGTTGATTTCATATGGAATGACCCCCATGAAAAAGTTCTCAAATCAGCCATTCCACACAAAATAGGGTGCTACCCTCCATCAGATATGTTTTTACAGCAAGCTAGTCCAGTCCCAATGCGGCGTTACCTTTGCATTATACACCTACACTTCCCCTGCGACCCTACGCCACCTTGAACTAAGCCATAATCTAGTCCTTCAATTAGTATTAGATTTTCACTTCTTTGAGCAGCCTTCAGGGAGATACTGTCATCTTCCTCTTGGATTAAGGTGCACTCCTCTCTGTGATGGCTCTACTTCATTTCTCAAGAATTCCTATGTTCAAATTGTCTTGATGGGATTTGGTAGTTATCTCCCGGAAGGGTATTGGCACCACCTTCCAACGAGTCTACTCTTTCACCCTCTGATTACTTTTCTAAGGTCTCATTTGACAAGATTCAATTTTGCCGCTGGGATCTTTAAGTATAGCTTTACTATCAAAATTCCCTGCCCTGAGAGGCGGTTGGGGAGAGACTATGTCCTAAGCTTTCGCTAAAGCTGTACATATGTTAGAAGTTTCTTTAAATAGTGCCTTCTCAGGATGGATAGCACATAACTGCCCCACCACTTTCTCTGTGCCAAATTGCCCTTAATAGTGAGTGCGCTTTGTGCTATAGGATGTGGTTCAATCAGGGGGATTCCTGAGCAGGCCTTAAGAATGCCCCTTACAAACTAACACATCTATCATCAACTTTCTTCTTGGTTATTTCTTTTTCTCTCAATCCCTTCAAAGACTGCAACTCGCTGGTATATGTGCTTAACAAGTCCATTTTCCATATATTATTATTACAAGCTAAGCACATCATTTCGCAACATCTAATACATTTCTCCACAGCATAACCAACAATTAACTATTTATTCCTCACTATCCACCTTTCACACTAGGCACCCTTGAAATTGTCCATTTGCACTGCACTCTCTCTCTTTCCTTCTTTCATTCACATCAAACTTCCTCACACATTCCACTCAAAGAAGCCAGTCATATTCACATGCACCTCATCTTCCCTACCAAATTGCACTGCCAATTTTCTTACTTCCAAAATAAGTTCATGTTTCCATCCGAGTCTTCATTCTTCTTTTGTCCAAGTTCTTCATTTGCTGCTTTCTTACTTCAGTTAAGCACTCATTTCACTCATCTTTTCGCTTACTTAATGTCTTAATTCTCTTATGTAGTATTTAGCTTTGTCATCACACTAATTTGTTTCACTAAACAGGAAGCACAATCGTCACTAGGAAGTTTCTATCTGTTCCCAATAAAAGTTTGATTTAGAACATATAAAAGCTTTATTGATATACTATATAAATGTTGTGGAATACATATAAGCAATAGATATAATATATATGCTGCAACCATTGCACATAAAAAAAGCCCACCATTGTGTACTTATGGTTAGTTAAATTAAATCTAAGAACACTTGGGTTCCATTTTTGTCTAAATGTTTTATGGGAAAATAACCCCCCAAATTTGGATAAAATTATTCCACTACTTAAGAAATTTAAATTTATACCTTCTTATAAAGAGTCTGCCTAAATTAAGGCTTAGTTAATAATTGATTCGACTACTTGTGATGGGGGAAGGGGGGAATAGAGCCAAGGTGATGGCACCAACGAGTGGCTTGTGTGTACCATTAGTGGTACTCTTCTTTATGCCCATACAAGTCCTCTGCCATCTTTCTCCACATCAGAACTATGGGCAAAGTTCTATCACACTCTGATTTTTACAAGTCTTAATCATAAAGCAAATTGCCACCGCCACCACCAAGCACTTGTATTCGAATGCCTCAGTCTATATTCTCGAATGCAGTTTGATGTAATGTACTGGAAGTGAGCAATCACCTACTGCTGGCTCACAAGGTGTAGCTGTATTAAACGAGTATTCAGACCTAAGCTGAATACTGATAGATATAATGCAGTTAAGATGACCAAAGCCTAACAAGGCGGAAATGTTTTGGTGTTTACAGCAAAACCAGGGAAATTCATTCTATATAAGTATATTAAAAATAAAAAAATATTGCCAAAAATTTAATCCGCCATCCATTGCTCAATGTTAATGATGCAAATGAAGATAACTGCTGTCAGCACCCTTAGGAATATCGTCCAATGGAACGCTTGCAATTGGGGCAATAATGTTCACAGCTCCTGCACGAATCCATGCAGAAAGGAATGAGGCAACAACCACACACACATCTGCAAGAGAGCATTACTCAAATCAATAATAATAATATGGAAATGCTTCTGCATATAATGCAAACACTTATAACTCAGCATTTGAAATCTAAAGGGAATTTTGTGTAATTATGAGGTAACGTAACGTCAAATGTGGGGCAGAATACAATCATGATATAGGAATATTTTTCCAATGAAAAGGACAAAAATTACATCCCTGATCTGATTTTAGTTGGTTTTTTTTATATTCAAATATGATTCAGTAATAATCAAGGCGATTTTCTTTAGTACACACCTGGCGACTGCCTTGAAGGATAGAAGTTGTAATTAATTACAAGCCTAATACTAGGCTAAATAAAAAAAACAAAAACAGAGGCACCAAACAAAGCAAAAGCAAGTAAGGACGTTCCAGTGTGGGTGGAGGGAGGCTAGGCTCCTCATGGCGAGGGAAGAAAGAGCCAGTCTATTCCAAAAAGTCAAAGACCACGAGTCTGTGTACACAATTTTTTTTAGAGCCTATCTTACGACCTCCTGGTAGGAAAAAAGTTGCTAGGGGTGCAAGGCTATGCAAAAGAAAAAAAACAAAAATAGAAAAGTGCGCTCTGGCGTGGGGAGGGGGGCATCTCCACCCGGTGGAGGATCATGCGACAAACAACAAGGAGTCAGAAAATGGAACCCATCCCAAGTACCAAGGACAAGCGGGAGTGACCCAGCTCTACCTGATAACTGCACAGGTAAAGTATCAGAAGATCACCCCAGACTGGGGCATTCAAAAAGTATGTGCCGAACAGTCTGGGGGACAACACAATAAAGTGCAGGCAAGTCATCCATCAAATGGCGCTTGGTGCCGCGAGTGTGCTCTGTCCTATCTTCTTGCCAAGCAGCAAAAAGCGCCTTCCCCCCGCCTCCCGATTCCTTAAATGCAGTCAGTCTGAGTAAAAGAAACTCTGTTCTGTCATCCCATCCTCGCAGACTCTTGGGTGCACTAATTCCCACATGGACCCATAAGCAACAAATATTGAAATCAGCCTGGTTTGTAGCAAATGTAGCCTCACAGATATGCGAACTAGGGGATGTGCAGATTCCAATGTCCCGGGAGTGCTTAAGGAGCTTTGTTGTAATTCGCTCTCTGAAACAAACATGACAAGTTCACACCCGTATAGAGTGGTGTGTTGCAACAAGCTCAGTTGTGTAAACATGGCAGATAGGGTTAGGAAACCAATTCCCTCCTGGGACTTAGAATCATCTGGATACATTGTTAGTGATCCAGTGTGGCACGAAATTTGATCCAAAAAGGCCACACACAATACTCCCAGGGGTGTGGAAGCTTTGGGAGCAGAGATGTGGCGACAAATAGACAAAGGTGGTATTCTCCAGGGTGGCATACCTGGGAATAACCATTTGAGAAAACTGACCAAGAATTTTATTTTTTAAGAGCCCATCTGGCTGCCTGCTGGGGCAAAAATCGCCATACTTACACTACAGCCTAATACTAGGTTAGATTAAAAAAAAAAATCAAATTTAAATAAAGTAAAAAAGGAACAAAAGCAAGGAGAGGCTTAAAAAACAACAAGAAATAATAGCAAAAGGGCAACAAGAAGGAAGCGCACTCGTTGGTTGTGGGTAGGGCCCGCCTTGCCTGGAAAAGGAACATGCAACCTACAACAAAGTATCAAATAAAATAGAGGAGGGAAGTCTGCTCCAAAAAGTCAGTCCACAAGTATGTGTGAACAAACCAGTCCTGAGTAAAGGGAACAAGCGGTAGTGACCCCACTCTTCCAGGTGTGGGATATTCAACAAGAATGTACCAAACAATCTGGGGGACAATGCAGTCCTCACAATAAAGAGAGGCAGTTCAATGCCTGTTAGAATTGATGCTCCAGAGTTGGCATCTGTGCTACACCAAAAGAGATCGAAAGGTCATCCACGTAGAGTGTAGTGAAAACATCTTGAGGTAGCACTGAGGTGATACCATTGATGCTCAGGCTAAAGAGTGTGACACTGAGGACACTTCGCTTCGAGACAGCCTCTTCCTGCTCCATTAGGCAGGAGAGGGCTGCCCCCACCAGTACGCAGAATCTACGATCTCACAAAAATTCAGAGAGAAAGATTGGAGGCTTTTCCTCGCCTCCATTGTGTGGAGTATCTCTATAATAATGTATCGCCATGAGGTATCATAGGCCTTCTCAGGATGGAAAACATTGTGGAAAGTCTTATAGATGGCATTTTCCATTTGGAGCAGATCATCTGACATTGCGTGGAACTTGCGGAAGCATACTGTGCAGGAAACTGGTAGCTTCCACTATCCAGAAAAAGGCTAATCGAACCTTTACCAATTTCTCCATCAACTTGCACTGGCAGGAGATTAAAGAAATTGGGGGGAAACCAGCAAGGGTAGAGTGATCTCTCCCTGGTTTGCGAAAAGAGGGCACAGTAGCGATTTGCAAAGAGTCTGGGAGGACACCCTCTACCCATACCCAGATCCTGTTTAACAAATCTTAACCCTTTACCCATGCCCAGATCCTGTTTAACAAATCTTAACCCTCTATGACCCATTGGCATTCCTCAGCGACATTAGATTTCATAGAGCTTAATTACTTTATTCACAATGCAATGTTTCGTTCAATAGCTGCGTGAAATTAGATAGTAAATATGTAGCTAAGAAACTTTATCTGAACAATAATTTGTGAAATATTTCATTCAAGCGCCTTTATACCAGTTGCCAAATAACGGTGGAATGTGAATGTTAATTTCTCAAAATGTGTGTATGTGCAAAAATGTAAATAATACCAAATAAATATATATATATATATATACCACATTCTCCGAAGACAAATCAATTCAGAACAGTTTTGGTGTATCTCACACCCTTTTTCAACTGACACTGGGCAGAAAATATAAGAGAAATGCATATAAGCATAACACAAGATCCCCTCTTTTTTCCCCCAATCCCCTACTTGTGGCTAATCTGGGGAAGGGGGTAGGCCTAAACATATTGAAGGGCTGGCATTTTACTATTTTGTTTATTTGCGATCTTATTACAGGATTAAAAGAAAATTGACCCTCAGATAGATTTAAATTAGAAACTGACGATATCAAGCTCGTTTCTACGATTCTTCTCTTAATATAGTTAGCCGATTTAAATAACATTTTACTTCCATTGAAAGATCGCAAATAAACAAAATAGTAAAATGCCAGCCCTTCAATATGTTTAGGCCTACCCTTCCCCATAGATTAGCCACAAGTAGGGGATTGGGGGAAAAAAGAGGGGATCTTGTGTTATGCTTATATACATTTCTCTTATATTTTCTGCCCAGTGTCAGTTGAAAAAGGGTGTGAGATACACCAAAACTGTTCTGAATTAAATTGTCTTAGGAGAATGTGGTTTAATTCCTCATCTTTTCTTGCCTATTTTGCATTAATTTTCATCACATATATATATATAAATATATATAAAAATATATATATAAATATATATATATATAAATATATATATATATATAAATATATATATATATATAAATATATATATATATATAAATATATATATATATATAAATATATATATATATAAATATATATATATATAAATATATATATATATATAAATATATATATATATAAATATATATATATATAAATATATATATATATAAATATATATATATATATAAATATATATATATATAAATATATATATATATATAAATATATATATATATATAAATATATATATATATATAAATATATATATATATATAAATATATATATATATATAAATATATATATATATATAAATATATATATATATATAAATATATATATATATAAATATATATATATATAAATATATATATATATAAATATATATATAAATATATATATAAATATATATATAAATATATATATAAATATATATATAAATATATATATAAATATATATATAAATATATATATAAATATATATATATATATATATATATATATATATATATATATATATAACTTAATGATCATGTGAAATACTTACTTGAAATTTACTCTTGGCATGAAAATTTACCAAAATTAAATAGTTTATCCCTTAATTAGTTTCTTTGAATAAATAAAATGAAATGCCTAACTAATTTAGTTATATCTTTTTACTCTATTTTTTGACTTTTTTTTTTTTAAATTCTGGGCATGAGGGTAATGTCAGAAATATTTTGGGACTCAAAATATCATTTATATAATTTACTTTAGGAATAATAAATATAGAATATATAATATTTTTTCAGATAGTGATGCAGAAATAGTGAAGAATGATTTGGCAATGTATTTACATGAGGAGGTAGAGGAAACTTGAGCAGTTGATTCAACTCAACCAACTACCTCACAAGTAGTTTCAAATCTCCCCTCAATGCCTCCTTGCAAAAAGAGAGGGCGAGATGGAACTGCAGGGCAAGTAGTAAAGAAGGAAACTCTGAAAGAGTGATGCCAGAATGGAAAGGCCAACTTCCAACACCAGAGAGCCTACAAGATCCAAATCAGCTACTTTCGAGACTTTTTTGATAATGATATATTGGAACACACGGTGGAACAAAGCAATTTATATGCAATCCAAAGAGATTCAAATAAGCCTTTAAACCTGGACAAAAATGAATTGGAGCAATATCTAGGAACACTATTTATTATGAGTTTGACCAAGATTACAATCACTCGCCTATATTGATTGGGCTGCTAAGTTTTCCATCAGTAACATTTATGATTTCTTATCAAGAAATAGGTGGCAATTTGTAAAATCAAATTTCCATTGCAATAACAATGAAAATATGTTACCAAGAGAGGATCCTAATTATAATCCATTGTTCAAGGTTAAGCCTCTCTTGACTCACTTACAAAGGAAATTTAGGAGTATTCCAGCACCCCAAATGATGTGTATTCATGAGCAAATTGTTCCATTCAAAGGTAAAAGTCATAAAAAATTACATCCCAAGTAAACCACACAAATGGAGTTTTAAAGTGTTTGCTTTGTGCGACTCATCAGGAATTCTACACGACTTTGAGGTATATACTGGCAAAATACTGACAATACCAGGAGAGCCAGACCTCGGTGCCAGTTCCAATATTGTCCTTCAATTAGCACGGATGATTTCAGAAGGCATGAACCATTTATTATATTTTGATAATTGGTTTACTTCTATACCACTGGTTACAAATTTAGCGAAAAAAGATATCTATTGCCTTGGAACTGTAAGAATAAATAGAGTTCCAGGAACCTCTACTTATCTTGCTTCAGATAAAGACTTACTGAAAAAAGGACGTGGGTCCTATAATGAAATCGCTTCAACTATTGATGGAGTTGACATGAGATTAGTCAAATGGGCAGACAATACATCTCTCAATCTATTGTCCGACTTCTGATCTGCTAGCCCAATGGGAACATGCAGAAGATATGACAAAAAAAATGAAAAGCATTTTAGAATTCAAGTGCCCATCAATTGTTCTCATATATAACTCTTTCATGGGTGGTGTTGATCTTATGGATTCACTAGTAGCACTATACAGAATTTCTTTATGATCAAAGAAGTACTACCAAAAGCTGATCTTTCACTTTTTACATACAGCAGTGCTTAATCCTTGGCTTCTCTATACAAGAGATTGCGACAGCTTCAAAGTGCCATTGAGACAGAGAATGGATATTCAACACTTCAAATTCTCCATTGCCCAATCTCTTTGTTTGGAAGGAAAGGCTACCTCTCAGAAGATGTCAAAGCCTGGCAGGCCTTCACATTCGGTAGAAACACTTCACTTGCTGAAGAAGAAAAAAATGCAACAGGACAAACCTGATCCCAAAACAAAAACATCAGAAAAAATGGAATACATCATTGGCAAGAATTTGGTGAAAGCCAAAATCATTGCAAGATGCCAGCCTGCAGCAAGAGAACATATAATCGGTGCTCAAAATGTAACGTGTACTTGTGCTACACCAAAGAGAGGAATTGCTTTTTGAAATTTCATACATGATAGATATGCAAATGTCAAAAGGAATTTTTTTATTTGGTTACAAATGGAACTTTTTGGTTTTGTATGGTATTTTTATATGCATACATTAAAGAAATTATATATAAATGAAATAAAACGTATAATAAAAGTTATAAACTATACATTTTGCTTTCTTCCTTCAAAAGATTAGTAAATATTGATGATAGCTTGAATAAAAGCCAATTATTTTTTTTTCATGCCCAATTAAAAAAAAATAATACTTGAAAAAAGGCCAATAAGATCATATTTCAAGAGAAATATATTTTTTTATTTCTACAAAATAACTTGGGTCATAGAGGGTTAACAGAAAGGCCATGCCTCGCTCACCCAGGTGTCAAAGCGTCAGTGTCCGTGCAAGAAGCGAGAGCCGAATGCAACTCACTCAATGTAAACCTATCATTGAAGGGCTATCTGCCTCTTGAGGTAAAGTCCAGTTGGTGGCCTTCTGTGACAATATGATGGCATTGAATGCTGGTGGAGCAGCATCCCACCTAGAGAATGCAGAGAAAGACTCCGCCACTGACATGGGGTACGAGATTGCAGTCCCTTTCTCCTGGACAACGCGAGGTGGGTCAGGTGAGAACTTGACCCAAATACTTTTGACTCGCTCCCACACCTCTGCTAGAGGGGTCTTCCTGTTATGTGATGTGGAGAAAAACTAAACAGTCTCATCCATCGACCTAAACTCCTTGACTGAGGCAGAGAAATCAGTCATTTCCTGAAATGCGAACTACCACGCCTGTGTGAAACACCACCGGGGTGAGCATTCAGGCAGCAGCATCCCAGAAAATAATCTACCATGGAGGTTATCAACTACCTCCCTACCCAAAATCAGGCTGTGCATCCGGAGAGCACAAAGATAGATAGAGACAGGAAAATAAAGCGGCTCTCAGGAAGTGATGTGTAAACTCATTCACATTTAGGACACCTATCTCCAGCTCATTGATCAGGTCATCAAGGATCTGACCTCTGGGGATTGATCAAGTAGTCTCCCTAGAGGGGGTGTCTACCATTCAAATCCCCAAGCAAGAAAAAAGGCCCGGGCAACCGTGCCACAATGTGGTGGAAGTCAACTGCATCGAAGTAGGCTGACGGTGGAATGTACACAAAAATAACAGTATACCTCGTATCCATGTCCAGGTGCACAGCTACTGCCTGAAATTAGGTATGTAAAGTAAAGAGAAGATAGGAAACATCATGCTGGGTGTAACTGACGCACCCTCCTGCCCGCCCCCCATCCCTTGTTTGTGGGGTCAAAAAACACATACCCCTGGAGGGTATACATGGGGTATGCCCCAACATGGTTTCCTGCAAAAAAGATAGCTAAGGAAAAATGGCAGGAGATGAGCATCCGCAGCTCCTTCCAGTTGGCCTGGAGTCTGTGGCAATTCCATTGAAGGAATATGCCCTCCAGGCCTAGCTCCGAGATGTCTGGGTCCTCTTTGAAGAGATGACCCTTAAGGAATAGCCATATGCTTCCCGAAGGCAGAACTCTGTGTGCTGTTGGCTGGACAATGAGCTGTCCCTTCAGTGACTTATCGGGAGAGGTTAGGCTCATCATGCAAGTCTTTTCCTCCCTCCTCATCGAAATCTTAAGCAGACAGGGCAGCCTGGAGGAAGGGGGGGCCCTCCTTTGAGGATCCACCATCATTGAGTCACCCAACATTCCACTGGTTGTGGGTGTAGGACCCGAAGCTCCTTTAGTGCTGTACCCCCCCCTTTCAGGGGGCACAATTAACTTCAGACGTGTTGCCTGCAGTGAGTCTAATGACTGTGGAGGCACACAGTCGTTTAGCATTACGGAAAACGGTCACACTTGAGGAAGGGGGTGATGGCTGGTTTAAGCTGGGGCTAGGTGTGAAAACTTCATGTCGCTAGCTGTACCAGGGGAATGCAGGGTTCCTAATGGGTGCGGAAACAAGTATGCTTGTAGGCATGGAGTTGCATTAAGGCATAAGATGCCCCAGATGGCGCCAGATGCGCCAGGACCAAGTCCTTATCCTCCTGAAATGAGAGACAATCTTGGGCTTGAAATACCAGGATTTCCTTTTCAAGGAGATAAGCACCACATTGCTTCAAAGAAGCGAGGCGCAGCTCTTTGCAATTGACACAGACCGGGTAATCCTGACTTTGCACGTCTACAGGAGCGATTTGTATGGCTGAAGCGGTGGCAGTGGCATGAATGCCTTAATGCAGTAGCGATACCAACTGGCACGCACTGACTTAGGAAGCTTGTCACAGTCGAACGTGACGAAGAGTGTATGGCTGGGTCTCGAGGCCCCTCCCTGTTTTCTCTTCACACATTCGACCCTGACCCCTCCATGGTCAGCTCGCTTCAAGGTGAGATCATCTACAGAGTAGTCCATGAGTTCCCTAGCATAAACTACTTTCAAGAAGTTCATGGTAGAGGGGCACTAATCATGGCCGCCTCAGAGAGGCTGTAGGAAAAGTGAGGAAGCATGGTAAGAAGACTGTGTGTCACAAAGAAGGAGAAGAGGCTAAGCTGGGGCAAGACCTGGCGCTGAGTCATATCAGCACGGCAACCAGCAAAGCAAGTCGCTGCGTCCCTTATGAGAGCATTTGCCAGAAGCCTACCTTCCAAGAAATGGATCATCTTCGGCTTGCATACCAATCGTGCTAACTAATGCTCTCCTCTGATGGATCATGTTGCCATCACTGGGGCAAATAAACAAAGCGTTTGAAGCCAGTGGGCTAGAAAACGCCAGGTCGTCTCTCAATGAGTGGCTCTGACGTAATAGACACTGCTAAGCGTACTTGTGACTTTGGCCTTGGTCTGTTTTTCTCGCACCTGAGGGTGGCTCACAGCCTGGTCATTTAACAAAATGTCCCCTGACCCATCCGCCTCAGGAGATCCCGCAGAGGAGAGGAACCCTTAATACTCTGTCTTCCTCTTACTTTTTTATTTTTAGGAGAGGAGGGTGGGGAATAAATAAACCCTTTTCTCTCCACTGCAGGAAGAAGAATCTAAGCTGGATGGACTGGCCTCAGCAAGATCATTCTCAGAGATGGAGAAGGTCTTGGCTGTTAAAGGGGCACCAGCTGGTGGAGGATGTCCCTTCTCACTTAAGTCTTCGGGGGCTTCAGCCAAGCACAGGGACGGATCTACATTTGGTGTTCGGCACAGTGCCCAGGTTCGGCTCCATGGAAGACCCTGCTATACGCACCTCGGTCACCTGCGGGAACCATGTCCATCACACGGGTGTCCTCTATGTGGATGCCAATGGCCATCCACCTGAGAGGAATCAAACATCTTAATCGAAAACTGTGTTCATGTTTTGTCTATCCTTGCAGGCTTAAAATGAATAACTGGAGGATGTTAGGCAGCATGGACTGACAGACCATGTTCTACCATGGGGGGGGGGGGGGGGTAGATGTGTTGTGGGAGGAGTATGATCGTGTTAATAGGTCTTTGCGGGCGGAAAACTAGATACTAATAGTGGTCAGGGAATTATGAGAGGACAATATAGTACTAAAAGTAGAATGGACTTGGAAGATAACAGAAATAGGTTCTAAGGCGATAGAGGTGAGGTCATTCAGGTTTCAAGAGGTGCTTCAGGGATAGGGGGGTTAAATTGTTTCTATACAAATGCTCGTAGCCTTAGAAACAAGAAGAATGAGCTATTTAGTTATATTAGCAATGAGGATATAGATATATTATGCGTTACTGAATCATGGGTTAATGAAATAGAATTTAGTGACACTATAAGTGAATTTGATTTACAGGGCTATAATATGTACATTAGTCAAAGGACAGGTAGGATTGGTGGAGGAATAATTATCTATATAAAAAATAACATTGTTTCAAGTTTAAATACTTCAATAAAGCAGGATGGAGTTGAGTCACTTTGGATAGATATTAGGTTCAGTAAAAATAGAATGGTGCATTTGGGAGCTTTTTACAGGCCACCTAGGCAGACTGATGATATGGATGAACTAATGATAAGGCAAATAAGTAAGGGATGTGAAACAGATACAGTTATTATTGGGGACTTCAACTTAAACTCTGTGGACTGGGAAAATATGATAGGTAGGGATAGAACAAGTGGCAGGTTCATAGAATGCTTTGAGGATAATTTTTTTAATCAATTTGTTAATGAGCCAATTAGGGGGGATAATATATTAGATTTAGTACTTTCTAACAGTGATCATTTAGTTCAAGAATTGACTGTTGGGGAAGCATTGGTTGGGAGATAGTGACCATCAGATAGTTTGTTTTAACTTGGGAATTGAGAAGGGTAAAATAACCGAGAATGCTGTAAAAGTTCCAAATTTTCATAAGGGAGATTATGTAAAACTCTGAAGTTTGCTAAATTTTGTAGACTGGGATGTAGAATTCAGAGGTAAAAATGCTTATGGGATGTGGGATACTTTCAAGCATATAATAAATGTAGTCCAAGAACAATGTATCCCAATGAAGGCCATTAGGAACAAAAGTAGGAAACCATTATGGTGGAATCAGGAAGAAAAATTTCAGAGAAGAAAAGGGCATATAAAAAATTACAGGTAGAAAATAATATTCAAAATTTAAGTGATTATAGAATGGCTAGGAATGAGTTAAATAAAATTATAAAGAACAAAAGGGTGTCAGAAATTAAATTAGCTCAGGATAGCAACAAAGATCCTAGAAAGTTCTTTAGTTACTATAAAATTAATAACAAGTCTGGCAGAGTTAAAATAGGGCCTATCAAATATGAAGTGGTTGTGAGAGAAACTGATGAGGAAATAGTTGAGGTAATAAATGGTCATTTTGCATCAGTATTTACAAATGAGAAACTAAATAGTCTTATGTATAGTACTCATGGGTCAGGGAAAGAGGTGTTTACTACCATTAATGTGGATTGGAGGACGATAAAAGGACTAATAGGTAAGTTAGATACTACCAAGGCCTCCGGCCCTGATAATATTCATTCTAGGATACTTAAAGAAGGGGTAGGAAGTATCTCAATAGCTCTGGAGAAGTTGTATACTAGGTCACTGGAATATAGAGAAATACCCGATGATTGGAAGAGAGCGAATGTAGTCTCCATTTTCAAGAAGGGTAGTAAGGAGGATCCAAATAACTTTAGACCGGTTAGCCTAACTCCTGTAGTCTGTAAAATTCTTGAGAAAATAGTTAAAAAAGTGATTTGCCAACATCTAGAGAGGGAGGAGTTAATCAGCGATGCTCAGCATGGGTTTAGATCAGGTAGATCATGTTAGACTAATTTACTAGACTTTCTGGAGTTTGTAACATATCAAGTAGGTAAGGGAGAGAATGTAGATGTAATTTACTTGGATTTTAGTATAGCATTTGATAAGGTACCACATAGGAGACTAGTTCATAAATTAAAAATGATTGGGATATGTGGGGGTGTTTCAAATTGGATAGCTGAGTGGCTGAAAGACAGGAAGCAAAGGGTAGTGCTAAATGGTGTAAAGTCAGAGTGGAGGGATGTTATCAGTGGGGTTCCTCAGGGATCAGTTCTCGGCCCATTATTATTTGTCATCTATTTAAATAATCTTGGGGAGGAAGTTAATAATGGTGTCAATTTTTGCGGATGATACCAAATTAGCAGCTGTAGTTAAAGAAATTGATGATAATTTTAAAGTGCAGGGGGATTTAAATAAATTGCTATCCTGGGCACATAAGTGGCAAATGACTTTCAACCTTGATAAGTGCAAAGTTATTAACATGGGAAAAGATAATAGAGAATTAAACTATGAAATGGATGGGCATTGGCTGAGAAAGATCTAGAAGTAGTAATAGATAAGTCATTAAGGTTTTCTAAGCAGTGTATTGAAGCAAGAAATAGGGCAAATAGAGTGCTAGGTTTCATTAAGAGAAATGTCAGTTACAAAAGTAAGGAGGTTATTCTTAAACCCTATAACTCTAATGTTAGGCCTCATCTAGAGTACTGTATACAGGCATGGTCCCCACATTTTAGACACGATATTAACCTTCTTGAGTCAGTGCAATGGAGGGCAACAAAGATTATTCCTTCCCTGAGGCACCTTGAATATATAGATAGACTGAGGGTATTAAATATGTTCTTATTCGAAAGGAGGTTTGTGAGAGGGGATATGATTGAGCTCTTTAAATTTTTTTCCGGGATAGATAGATTGGATGTTAGCAAGATTTTTGCGTTAGGTGATGGAAATCGGACTAGAGGTCACCACTTGAAAATTAAAAAGCAAGGGTGTAGGTTGGATTTAAGAAAATATTTTTGCACCAATAGAGTGGTAGACTTATGGAACAAATTGCCGCGGAGGGTAGTAGGTAGTCCAAATTTAAATGTATTTAGGAGTAGGTTGGATGAGTTTATGGGGAGGGAAGGTTGTGATGGTTCCTAAGTTTTGTATATATTAATATTGTTTTTATATATCTATAGCTGCATGATTTAGTTCTTGACAAGCCTTGATTGGTGATACCCTTGTTTGTGGACGCAATCCTCTGGATGTAGTTTTCCTGGGAGTTTGGGTGCCTTAAAAAAAGAGGCTGTTTGACTTGGATGACCTATGATGATTCTTTGTGGCTTTTGTCATCTGTTATATTATATTGTGGAGGACTTTGATTTTGTCTTTCCTTGGTGATGGTGCTTTTTGTGGGTGGGTTTTGACGGATGCGGATGACCTTTGATAGGCCCTTGTGGCTTTTGTCATCCGTGAAATTATGTTATGTTATGTTATGTCATGCCCCCTTAAGGGAGTTGACCCTATTAAGCTGCTCCCCGTGTTCAATTTTTGGCCGCATACATTCTCTCTTGGCAGTCTCCTTTAATTGGAAAGGAGGGAGTGCCGTTGGTAGAGAGATGCCTCCAAAGAAGAGGGTGAGGGGGAAGCCACCACACCAATAAGCCTAAGAGAGGAGTAAACCTCCTCTTCGGTATAAGAAGGTTGGAGGGTCCCCTGATAAAGCAGAGGCGGGGGAACTTCTTTTCTGAGGTTGAGGTTCCCGAGAGCGGTTCCAAATATGGCAAAGGGGAGCCCTTCCACCATTCAAAGGGGGTTTTCTCCAATTTCCTCATCCTCCGACACTTAAGAAGCGCTTGGAGGCGGATCTCCATGCGCTTTCACATTATTGCCTTCTGTTTTAACATCGTCAAACAAAGAGAAAAGGCTCAGGGAAAGTAGATACTATATCCTCTCAATAACTTCATGATTTAAGAGATGTCTCCATAGGATCAGAAATTCCAGAATCTGATCATTTAGACATGATCGGTCCCGGTTATCCTTATGAGTTTTTCCAACCTTGCCTGGCATTCAGGTGAAATTGTCCTTAGAGTTTTAACTATAAGGATAGCACCGGCATAGCTACTTTATAGGTGTATTGGAGGAAGGTGATCAGAGTCAACAGCTCAACACACCGTGTATCTAATACTTTCCATAGCCAGTGCACTTTTGGCCATTGCAGGAGGTAGGGACTTTACACTCTACACTGCCACTCGACTAAGGCTCATAAGAGGACGAATATGGGTTGGGTAGCCAGAACCATGGGATTGGAGACCAAGTGTGGAATGGGGTAGGATGGTATGTAATAAAGAGAAGAGATAAGTGGGTCCACTAACAAGTAGGGTGGGTGATCTCTTATTACTATCATAACATGGTGCTACGTTATCCCAGGATTGCATGCAGCCCAAGGCACCATGGCTACCAGACTGAACTTTGTCCAGGTGTGAACACTCACACTAAACTGTATCAAGCTTTATTGCAGGTCAAATATTTGGTTGATATTTTAAATATTAAACATTGTACAAATGTGAAACTTGGCCCACTGAAATATACTAGGTAGGTATGTACGCAGTTAACATTTCAATCATATTGATAAGCTACATACAAAGTTCTGTTGAGTTATGTATTTTGATGTGCTTTCAACTGTGTTGTGCTTTATTGCAGGGGTACGCAAATGCCCCTGAAATGACTTCTGATAGCTACAGAGAAGACGTGGATTGTTGCAGGTCTCGCAGAAGGCTTATCTGTTGGAAAATTAGCCCAAGAGACTAGTCGGGATACAAGAACATTGAAGGCGTATGTGGAAAACCCCAAGGCAAGATAAATGTATCAAGTAGTGTATCCCAGCGTGACATCTGAAAAAAGGTAGACAAGTAAGAAAAGACCTTGATAGCACAAGTGCTGCCATATTTGAAAGTGCTAGAGTTGCGCCTTTGTCCAGAAGCACCCGGTGTAGGATCCTTAAAGAGATGGCCAGAAGTGTTAAGTGCATCGCTAGACGCATCCTGAGCAAGAATCACAAAGAGAAGCGTATTGATTAGGCACAGAAGTACATGAAATCAATTTCCAAGATGTCCTCTTCATGGATAAGGCCAGAGCTACTCTGGATGGACCAAAGTTTGGGTACCTCTTGGAGCCTCTCGCCCACATTGCATTCGCCATTAACAAGGAGGTGGTGGTGGTGTCATGTTTTGGGTGGGAATCATAGGAAGTGAACTTGTCAGGCCTTTTCAAGTTCCAGAAGGTGTCAAACTCACCAGCAACTTGTACACCGCGTTTCTGGAGGGGCATTTTGCAGCATGGTTATATGATCTGCCACTCTCACGTTGATGGCGATTGATTTTTATGCATGATAATGCTCCTTCGCATTCACTACAATTTTGTACCTCGCAACTTTGGGAATCACAGGCCAATCACTTATGCCCTGGCCTCCCTGTTCTCCTGACCTAAACCTTATTGAACAGTTCTGGTCAATCATGAAGAGGAAAGTGTATGAAGCAGGTATCCAGTTTTCATAGAAGGATGCCCTGTGGGAAAAGATTAAAACAGTTGCTGGTACCATAACATCTTTTCGGAGTAGTCGGCTAACACTTGTGTGGACAAAAGACTGTTTGAAGTAATTTCTGAACAAGGAATTTAGGTAGACGAATAAAGTACAAAACCAACAATTTAATTGTGTTTGTTTCATATCTTTTGCTGCTAGCGTGTTTCATTATTACAATAAAATGGTAATATAATGATAATACTTTGTTTCATTACCTTAAATTGGCATTTTTGTACACATGCAATAAAGCGTGACACAGTTGAAAGCACATTAAAATACATAACTCAACATAACTGTATTTATCTTATTAATATGATTGAAATGTTAACAGCATACATACCTACCTAGGGTATTTCAGTGGACTAAGTTTGAGGTTTGTAAAATGTTTAATATTCAAAATATCATCCCCAAATTTGACCTGCGATAAAGCGTGATACACAGTTTTAGTACAAAGTGAGGGTAGAAAAGATTGAGGGGATAGACATAATGACAATACTACACAATAATAATGCATACCAATACTATTAAACCAATAATATTATTATTAATAATAATACACAATAATGAATGATAATAATATACAGTAATAGTAACAATTCAGAATAATATAAAAATAAATTATAAATAATACTAATAAATAGTACTACTACTAATAATGATAAGATAACAAAAATAATGCTAATATACCTAATAATAATCCTATTAGTAAAAAGGTAAAGTAATGCTGAGGCTCTATCAGAGTTCAAGTCGAGCTTCCCTAATTTGCAATAAGGCCGGGAGGATGTGCAGCTCTTCCAGGTGCCAAGTGTAACTGGCTACACAAGGTACCCCCCTGCGGGAAGACCAGACAGAGTAGGGAAGATTCATATGGGAAGGAAAGGTAGGCTCCTGAAATGTTGAGCATTTGGACATTTTAAAATCACATAACAGAATTCCATTGAGATACCAATTTTCATCTATCACTTAAATCCGCCTGCTCTCACTTTAACTTTGTAGCCTATTAAGTATTTTTACTAATGTGTGCAAACAATAAGTCAATCAAATTCATGTCAAGTAACTAGGTAAGCCAAAACTATTATATTTTGTCTAAATCCAAATCGTTCAAACTTACCTTAGACTGCAATCATGCAGACTTTATTGAGAGTTATCTAAACAATTAACTAAATTCCTATTTAACTTCATTTCCATTAATGAGGAAAGCCGGGAGCCAATTCCGTTTGGGGTCACCACTTACAAAGGTAATCTTCAAATACTCACCCAAAAAGAATCAGCATGATGAACGAGACATAGGCAGTGACGGTAGCATTCTTATCAACCCTTGTATTGATGTCAGCTCGACAGTGTGGGCAGATAATGCGTGCACTTGTGGGGCCTAAAATGGTGGGTTGGGGAGCGGGAACCTGAATCTGAAGGATGGGTTGAACAAAGGTTGGTGGCGCTGGAGGAAGCATTACAGACGGATGCGGAGGTTGTGCTGTTCCTGGGTATGCTGCTGGCATGACGCCAAATTTCTGCGTTTCCCCTTGAACTGCAGGGGAATTTTTTATTTAGTCGCCGCCTCCAAAAAGAGAATTGAAATCATCCATTTTATTTAGATTGATGAGAAAAAATTAGAGCAGAAGGAAAAGTTCAATGTTCACTGTCAGTAAAGCTTCTTTTACTACTTTTGCACCTAAAAGGTGGGTGCATTTTATTTTTCTAATTTAACATAACATAACAAAACAATTTCACGGATGACAAAAGCCACAAGGGCCTATCAAAGGTCATCCGCATCCATCAAAACCCACCCACAAAAAGCACCATCACCAGGAAAAGACAAAATCAAAGTCTCCCACAATATAATATAACAGATGACAAAATCACAAGGGCCCATCATAGGTCATCCGAGTCAAACAGCCTCTTTTTTAAGGCACCCAAACTCCCAAGAAAACTACATCCAGGATTGCGTCCACAAACAAGGGTATGAACAATCAAGGCTTGTCAAGAACTAAATCCTGCAGCTATAGATATATACAAACAATATTAATATATACAAAACTTAGGAACCATCACAACCTTCCCTCCCCATAAACTCATCCAACCTACTCTTAAATACATTTAAATTTGGACTACCTACTACCCTCCGCGGCAATTTGTTCCAGAAGTCTAACACTCTATTGGTGAAAAAATATTTTCTTAAATCCAACCTACACCCTTGCTTTTTAATTTTCAAGTGGTGACCTCTAGTCCGATTTCCATCATCTAACTGAAAAAACTTGCTAACATCCAATTTATCTATCCCAGAAATTTTTTTAAAGAGCTCAATCATATTCCCTCTCAAACACCTCCTTTCGAATGAGAACATATTTAATACCCTCAGTCTATCTATATATTCAAGGTGCCTCAGGAAAGGAATAATCTTTGTTGCCCTCCATTGCACTGACTCAAGAAGGTTAATATCGTGTCTAAAACATGGGGACCATGCCTGTATACAGTACTCTAGATGTGGCCTAACATAAGAGTTATAGAGTTTAAGAATAACCTCCTTACTTTTGTAACTGACATTTCTCTTAATGAAACCTAGCACTCTATTTGCCCTATTTCTTGCTTCAATACACTGCTTAGAAAACCTTAATGACTTATCTATTACTACTTCTAGATCTTTCTCAGCCAATGCCCATCCATTTCATAGTTTAATTCTCTATTATCTTTTCCCATGTTAATAACTTTGCACTTATCAAGGTTGAAAGTCATTTGCCACTTATGTGCCCAGGATAGCAATTTATTTAAATCCCCCTGCACTTTAAAATTATCATCAATTTCTTTAACTACAGCTGCTAATTTGGTATCATCCACAAAAATTGACACCATTATTAACTTCCTCCCCAAGATTATTTAAATAGATGACAAATAATAATGGGCCGAGAACTGATCCCTGAGGAACCCCACTGATAACATCCCTCCACTCTGACTTTACACCATTTAGCACTACCCTTTTCTTCCTATCTTTCAGCCACTCAGCTATCCAATTTGAAACACCCCCACATATCCCAATCATTTTTAATTTATGAACTAGTCTCCTATGTGGTACCTTATCAAATGCTTTACTAAAATCCAATTAAATTACATATACATTCTCGCCCTTATCTACTTGATTTGTTACAAACTCCAGAAAGTCTAGTAAATTAGTCAAACATGATCTACCCGATCTAAACCCATGCTGAGCATCGCTGATTAACCCCTCCCTCTCTAGATGTTGGCAAATCCCTTTTTTAACTATTTTCAAGAATTTTACAGACTACAGGGGTTAGGCTAACTGGTCTAAAGAAAGTTATTTGGATCCTCTTTACTACCCTTCTTGAAAATGGAGACTACATTCTCTCTCTTCCAATCATCGGGTATTTCTCTATATTCCAGTGACCTAGTATACAACTTCTTCAGAGCTATTGAGATACTTTCTACCCCTTCTTTAAGTATGCTAGAATGAATATTATCAGGGCCGGAGGCCTTGGTAGTATCTAACTCACCTATTAGTCCTTTTATCGTCCTCCAATCCACATTAATGGTAGTAAACACCTCTTTCCCTGACCCATGAGTACTATACATAAGACTATTTAGTTTCTCCTTTGTAAATACTGATGCAAAATGACCATTTAGTACCTCAACTATTTCCTCATCAGTTTCTCTCACAACCCCTTCATATTTGATAGGTCCTATTTTAACTCTGCCAGACTTGTTATTAATTTTATAGTAACTAAAGAACTTTCTAGGATCTTTGTTGCTATCCTGAGCTAATTTAATTTCTGACACCCTTTTGTTCTTCTTTATAATCTTATTTAACTCATTCCTAGCCATTCTATAATCACTTAAATTTTGAATATTATTTTCTACCTGTAATTTTTTGTATGCCCTTTTCTTCTCTGAAATTTTTCTTCCTGATTCCACCATAATGGTTTCCTACTTTTGTTCCTAATGGCCTTCATTGGGATATATTGTTCTTGGACTACATTTATTATATGCTTGAAAGTATCCCACATCCCATGAGCATTTTTACCTCTGAATTCTATATTCCAGTCTACCAAATTTAGCAAGCTTCGAAGTTTTACATAATTTCCTTATGAAAATTTGGAACTTTTACAGCATTCTCGGTTATTTTACCCTTCTCAATTCCCAAGTTAAAACAAACTATCTGATGGTCACTATTTCCCAACCAATGCTTCCCCAACAGTCAATTCTTAAACTAAATGATCACTGTTAGAAAGTACTAAATCTAATATATTATCGCCCCTCATTGGCTCATTAACAAATTGATTCAAAAAATTATCCTCAAAGCATTCTATGAACCTGCCACTTGTTCTATCCCTACCTATCATATTTTCCCAGTCCACAGAGTTTAAGTTGAAGTCCCCAATAATAACTGCATCTGTTTCACATCCCTTACTTATTTGCCTTATCATTAGTTCATCCATATCATCAGTCTGTCCAGGTGGCCTGTAAAAAGCTCCCAAATGCACCATTCTATTTTTACTGAACCTAATATCTATCCAAAGTGACTCAACTCCATCCTGCTTTATTGAAGTATTTAAACTTGAAACAATGTTTTTTATATAGATAATTATTCTTCCACCAATCCTACCTGTCCTTTGACTAATGTACATATTACAGTGGGCGCAAAGGAAATGTTAACTTGAATTTCGTGGTTAACTTTTTTACTGCGTTCCTGCCATATAAGTAGTGGGAGGAGCTTGGTATGATGCTTGTACCTGCAGCCAGGGCTCCCTCGCAACTTCCCGCCAGTCTCAGTTTAAGTGTGCTTGCAGAGCTCAGATAGTGTACATCTGTGTTACGCTGCCCCACAGACCGCATCTTTTTCACCTTTCTGCCTACTTTGACGCCCTACCAGACACCACCATACCATCGCAATGGGGCGTAGCAAGCTGACAATGGAGCAGGAAGTGCCAGTAAAGCGTGTAGCTGCCAATCTGAAAGTGAGCCGTGTGTCACTCTTCAAGCTCAAAAAAGCAGCTACCACACTCCCTCCCGGCACCACACTGCCTCGCAAACCTGGCTCTGGGGGCAAGAAGAAGACAACTGCTCGGACTGACAAGGTTTTGCTACACGAGGTGAAGCAGGACCCTTCGATAACAGCGGCTGAATTGAAGGGGAAACATCCTGACTTGCTCCACAATGTCGCTATTCGTACGATCCAGCACCCGATACAAAAAGACCTGGGTTTGCCCTGCCGCCAAGAAACCGCTGCTGACAGAGGGCATGAAGAAAAAACGGCTAGCTTTCACGAAGAAATATCAAGATTGGACACCAGAGCAGTGGAAGAAAGTCATGTGGAGTGACGAACAGTTTTCGGCTCGTCAGGGGTAGCTTGAAAGTGGTGCGGCGGCCCAGTGATGTGAGCAGATATGGCCACCGCTACACCATGAAGACCGTGAAGCACCCCAATGGCGTCATGGTTTGGGGATGCTTCAGTGGGGAGAAGGGCAGGGGTGGTCTCTATTCCCCCCCTTCCCAAGAACGTCACCATGAAAGAAAAAGAATTACATTGAGGTTTTGGAGGAACATCTGCTCCATTTCTACGCTCTCCATGGCTGCGACTTTTTTTAGGCACAATGGCTATCCTGCACACAAGGCACGAGCTGTAAAAGACTTCCTTAATGAGCAGAACATCAAAGTTTTGGACTGGCCAGGCAACTCACCCAACTTAAACCCCATAGAGAATGCCTGGAACCAAATGAAAAATGAAGTTGCTAAGTCCTGGCCCACCTCGATCCCCGCCCTGAAGGAGACACTCATTAAGCTGTGGGTGGCAATGGACGGCTCCTACTTCGAGAATCTTGCAACATCCATGCCCAAGAGGATCTAGGAGGTGTTGAAGACCCGTGGGAACATGACAAAGTACTAAATGTAAAGAAATGTAAGTAAAAGGACCCAATAAAACAAACTTGAAATGTACTTTTGTGCTTAATTATCCCAAAATTCTTAATGTTAACATTTCCTTTGTGCCCACTGTATAACCCTGTAAATCAAATTCACTTATAGTGTCACTAAATTCTATTTCATTAACCCATGATTCAGTAACACATAATATATCTATATCCTCATTGCTAATATAACTAAATAGCTCATTTTTCTTGTTTATAAGACTGAGCATTTGTATAGAAACAATTTAACCCCCTATCCCTGGAGCACCTCTTGAAACCTTAATGACCTCACCTCTATCGCCTTGGAACCTATTTCTGTTATCTGCCAAGTCCATTCTACTTTCAGTACTATAATGTCCTCTCATAATTCCCTGACCACTATTAGTTTCTAGTTTCCTGCTCGCAAAGACCTAATAACACGATCATACTCCTCCCACAACACATCTACCCTCCTCCTACTCAAATGCAGTCCATCCATTCCATACATTTCCTTCATTCCAACAAACCTATCCCACACATCCACAAACATGACACCTTCCATCTCACACATCCTCCTCACATAATCATTCAGCCCAATCGCACAAGACATCCATTCTTGGAAGCACACCTGTCACAACACCTTTCATTCTACTTTCTTTCGCCTTTTCAATTAACCTCTTGTACCTCTCAAAACCTAAAGCAAAACCAACAAGGGAGTTTCCCACAAAAAGTTGGTAAATAGACATAAAGAAAGATGGAAGGATTTCTTCTATTAAAGAGTCCATCCTGGCGATTACCTGCATGGACACAAGTTGTCATGAAAAGAACATCCTATTGAATATGGTATATATTAAAAACAAAAGGCATGCTCCAGCATCGGCAGGGCCACAACCTCCCTCCGATGCCTAACACTCGGTAAATTAAATAATATGGAAGAGGCCAGACTCCTCCAAAAAGTTAAAGATGCCAGTGGTTATGTTTTTAAGAGCAATTTCACCTAGCGACTTCCATAGAGGGCATAGGTCATCGAAGTTAATAAGCAATATAAAACGGAGTTATTGAGGTCAAACTGCGCTACCTATTATTCATGTCCCAATGCTCAGGACCCTCAAGCCTGGCCTCTTGCAACCTACAGGCGTTGTTTATAGAGGATCTAAGCCCCCTTTTTCTGACGAGGAGAAAGGTAGGTGGTGATCAGATCCTTAACCTAGATAAGAGAAATAAGGGAGAGATACGCTTTTAAAAAAAAAAGAGCATAAAGGGACAGTGGGGACGCACTCACTTCTATAGGCCCATCAGAGTTGGTCAACTCAGTGAGCCAGGCCTTCTCTATGGGAACTCAGGCCGGGAAGAAGTACCCCTCCTCTAGTATGAGTGGTAGCAATCTACAGAGGGTACCCACCCGCTTGTCAGTAATTCAAGATATAAAAGGAAAGAGGTGTGTGTAGACAAGATTCAAAGTAGTGGAATAAATATTAGTGAAGGTCCTGGAAACAGTGGGGCTGGCAGGGTGCGCAACTATGTGTACTCCAGGAGGAACGCCATACCAGAGTGCTTAAATGCTGCCACTCAGGCAGATAGATTGTGCCCTCCCTTAGGCATCAGGTGTAGTAGTCTACACAGGGTACTGCCCTGTGGGAAACCTTGCAACCATACGACGAAAATCCAGTTCATCGATATGTCAGTTGACGGTGGAATGTAGATGACAAATGCCGATACATCCTGTCCATTGTAGTTCCACTGGCTAAGGAAATATTTGAAAGGCAAAGACAGAGGCCGAGATATCTCGAACCAGAAGATGTAGAATGCGAATCCAACTGCCGTTTTAATCCCTTGGTTGTGGTCGCAAAAACCTTATACCCCAGGAGAGTGGGTAGGAGAGACACGCTTAACAAGATCTCATGAAGACAAATTACTATTAGGGAGTGAAAAGAAAATTTCACATATTAATTGGCATAGTTAGGAGAGGCTGGAAAGAGCTCCTCCCAGGAATTAATCCGCAAATGGACGGCAATCGGAGACAGATGTGCAAGGATCATTAGCCACAAAATGCGCTGAGGAACCATCTGTCCCTTTCAAGGACTTGTGGATAAGGTCTGAGTCAGCATGCAAGCTTCCTCCTCCCTACAATCCTTCTGTTGACGATGCAACTTCGGAGTTATATTTCTTTAGAGGAATGCAACCACCAGAAGTGCCCTTTTTTAATTTAATAGTTTTTTTCTGCCGACTGCCTACTAGGCCAAAAGTCACCATACAAACACTAAAGCCTAAAAGCAAGCTAGATTAAAAAACAAATAACATGAAAATAATAAATAAAAATGTAAAAAGGGGAACAAAAGCTAAAACCGGATAAAAAAGCTACAACAAATAAAGACAAAAAAACAATATAAGCAAAAAGAGAACAAGAAGGAAGCACGCTCAGGTTTAGGTGCGCCTCCACTGGCGCAGGAACATACGACCTACAACAAAGAGTCAATTAAAGTGGAGGAGTCCAGTCTCTTCCAAAAAGACACAGCCCGCAAGTCTGTGTGGACAAACCAGTCGCGTGTACAAGGGACAAGTGGTAGCGACCCTGCTCGAGGTAACGTGCGAAGATCACCCAGATGGGGACATTCAAAAAGAATGTGCAGAGCAGTCAGGGAGACAATGCAGTCGTCACAATAATGTGCAAGCCAACAGGGCATCACACGAGTGTGTGCAATTAGGAAAGCAACCTGAAGCCATTGGGGGGAGGGTCATGGAAACAGTAGCAGAGCAATAACACCCAACTTTCATTCCTCTCATCCGTCTCCCTTCTTTGCCAAGGAGCCCAGAGGGCTGCCCATATTCTTAACATGTAATCTGTGTGAGGAAGAGCGAAGCGCTGATCTCTAGCCCAGTCCTCGTGGACTCTTTAGCACCCTCATCAACGCGCTCATGCCCCACAATTCCTACATGTCCAACAATGCAGCAGAAGTTAATCTCTAAATTCACCCGGCTCGCACAAACGGTGGTGTCACGAATAATGCGAACCAGAGGATGGGGATATTCCAATGCCCCTAGAGCACTAATGGAGTTTTCTGAGTCGCTATAAATCACAATCCAGTCTTCAAACCGAGCACATGGAATTATATCCCATACCAAACGGTGGATGACAACCAGCTCAGCCGTGAAGACAGACGCAGCGCCTGGCAGAGCCCCACTGACATCAAACAGAGAATACGGCATGGAAACCTATCACCTCTTGGGATTTGGAGTCATCCTTATGAACTGGCATGGTTCCAGAATGAGATGGAGTCTACCAAAAAAGGCCGAACACAATACTACTGGCGCTGAGGAAAAATTGGGAGCAGAGGTGTGTCGACAAATAGTCAAAGGTGTTACCCTCCAGGGTGGCAGCATAGGCACTGTGGAGATCAGCTGAGGATGCAGTGAGAGCTGCTGGCTACTGAGGGATGCGCGGGCTCGTGCGTACAGGGAAATAATGCACGGTGCAGAGCGAGGGGCATCTCCCCAGCAATGAGAAGTAGGCTCTCAATGGAGGACGTGAGCAGGGCACTCTGGTGGATCGAGTCCACCTTTAGCAATGCACGCTCGGATGCCGTTGCATAAATCTCGTATCCCTAGTTAAATTTCGAACGAACAAAGGATCGGTAGAAAAGTAAGGCAGTAGCTTTATCATGAGCGCCACGGAGCTAAGAATAGCCATGGCAGGGGTACAAGAGACCCTAAGGCTGTAAATATGAGCCTCACCTGTGAGGCGTCGGTCAAATACAAAACCAAGGAAACGGTGAGAGTCCACCACTTACAGGGGAACCCCCATTTAGAAACGAGTAGGGGTAAGGATGGTGGCAGAATTACACCACCTTAGTTTGGCCCATAAGAAAAACAGAAGCCTGTGCCCTTCGGCATAGTGAGAGTGGCAGCTCAATGCTTGTTTTAGTCGACATTCCAGTTATAATCTGTGCCGCGCCAAAAAAAGATCGAAAGGTCGTCCACGCAAAGCATAGCGAGAACATCCGGGAGCAGCGAGGTGATGCCGTTGATGTTCATGGCAAAGAGTGAAAGTCTGAGGACACTTCCCTGTGGAACAATCTCATCCCCCCCCCCTACGAGGAATCGACGATCTCGCAAAAATTCAGATACAAAGATTCTGAGGCATCCTGTCACCACAATCTTATCGAGTCCCCATGATACCGTATAACCACACGGTATCGCAGGCATTGTCCAAATCGAGAAACACTATCGTAGTGCTGGATACGAAGGAAGGCCTCGCAGACAGCATTTTTCATTATAAACATAGTATCCAACGTGGAGTGGAACTTGGGGAAGCCGCACTCAGCAGAAAAGGTGGCCACCGCTGTCAAGAAAAAATGGCTAATCTAAGATTTTTCCAATTTCTCTATCAAGTTGTACACGCAAGGGTGTAGAGAGATTGAGCGGAAACCGACCGTGGTAGAGTGATTTCTCCCTGGTTTGCGAAAAGCGAGCAGAGTAGCGGTTCGCAGGAGTCTTGGTGAATACCCTCTACCCAGATCCTGTTAAACAAATCTAAGAATGGCATACGGGACATCTTCCGGATTAGGGGCGGTATCCGCGCACGAAGCGAGATCGGAACGAAACTCACTCAATATAAGCCTCTCGTTGAAGGGTTCTCCGCATCTAGCAGTAAGTCCAGTTGACGACCTTTCGTGACATGTCAACGCGCATTGAATGCTGACAGCAGGATCCTGGCTAGAGGAGGATGCAGGTAAAGCGGTCGCGGTCACATTCTCTTGGAGAACAGGAACCCATAAGGGGCGCGGCGATTTACCATCCTGGCCGCCGTGCTGACGGGACTCAGCACTCCGTCCGACCCTAGCTTAGCCTCTCCTCCTTCAAAACACTTGTTTCCTTGCTTTTCATACAACCTCTCCCACAACTTTCTCTGGTCAGCCTCTAAATTCACAGGGTGGATGCTAACCTTTTTCTCAGCCAACCGTCCCGGATCGGAGCTGAGGGGGGAGGGGACAACGTTCCCTAACCCCTGAGCTCAGGTTCGGGATGGGTTTTTTTAACAATCTGCTTCATCCCCACCCATACCTTCCTCACATCCCTTTTCCTCTCCTCTTCACAATCTATATTTTACGCCACGTCTAAGGTGGAGCCGCCATGCCGATGGACTGCCAGGCCACCAGGCGGGAGGGGTGGTCCCAAATTGCGGCGACGGGCTCTGCCGGACATGAAAGCACCTCTTGCAGTGCGGGCTACTGCGAGAGGTGATGCGCGATTGCATCCCGTGTAAAAAAAGAGGGTCGCCATGCCCAATGATGAATATACAAAAACCCAACCCCCAACTTCCCCATTAACATCAACGGAGCCGCCCTCGGGCAGCTCCACCGAAAAAAATGGAGGTCCTTCCCCTTGTGCTTGCGCAGGAGACCCTCCATACTTCTTTAACCGGAGAGGAGGCTTACTCTTCTCCTACGCCTACGGGTGTAGGGGATTCCCCCTCACCCCATTCTCTGGAGGTGCTTTCGGGCACCTCCCTATTTCCAGTGGCAGTCCCTCCTTTTCTTTCTAATGGGACTGCCAAGAAAGCCAGCAGGCAGCCCATTGCCGACCGCCCCTCGTCTAAGCGGCTCGGTAGGGCAAACCTCTTAGGGGGGAGAGGGAAGACAGGCCCCTTCGGTCGCTTCCATCAAAAGACCTGCTGGCAAGAATTTTAAACCTTGCCGGGGTCAAGGCCTGTGCCTCCCCACACAAGACTGGCGACACTGCCAAGGGAACCTGCGATGTCCTGGGAGGGGATGGCCAACTGGAGGCCCCTCCTGTGATAGACATGGTCCTTGAGGAAACCCAGCCTCAGACGGTAGGGCCTTCCATGGGGGGAATCCGGGCTCGGCACCAAACACCGAACCCAAATCCGCCTCTCCTCAAACGGTTAGGGTTTCTGAGGCAGTACAAGGAGGGGAGGGATCTCCTCTGACCGTTGCCCCTGCGACCACCAGGACTTTCTCCATTTCGGACAAGGACCTGGCTGAGGCCGGTCCATCTAGCCTAGGGGCTTCTGCCGGTGGAGGTGAGAAGCGGGTTCATTCCCCGCCCTCCTCTCCAAAAAAGACTAAGACAAAGAAGACTCGGGGCTCCTCTCCATCCGCGGGGGTTGCGGGGACGGATAGGTCTGCTGCCATTCTGGCAAGCGACCAAGCCAAGATCGGCACATGCAGCCCCTCTGCCTCCCCCCCCCCCCTCCCGGTTGCGGAGACCCTGACTAAGACCAAAAGCACACCGGGCGGAGCCTCGATGACATTGGGGCCCCTGATTCAGAGGTTAACTGGCGTTTTCGGGGCCGACTGGCTTCAAACGCTTCCTCGTCATTCGCTCCACTGATTGCAGCATGTTGCCTAAGGGCAACAGGATCCATTGGAGGAGAGGATTAGCTAGTGTAATTGGTAGAGAGCCGAAGGTGACCCGTTTCTCGGATGGGAGCGTTCTGGCGAATCCCGCCGAGGCGGCCAAGATGAATGCTCTTCGGACACTTCATGGCACCCGGGTGAGTGTGACGCCGCACTCTACCATGAACTTTGTGAAAGGAGTAGTTTATGCGAGGGAACTCTTTGACTACTCCATAGAGGACATCACCTTAGAGCTGGTCGACCATGGGGCGATCAAGGTCGAACGTGTGATGAGAAAACAGGGAGGGGCCTCGAGACCCACCCCTACACTCTTCGTCACGTTCGACTGTGACAAGCTCCCTGAGTCGGTGCGTGCCGGTTGGTACCTTTCCTGCGTGAAGGCATTCGTGCCACTGCCGCGGCGGTGCTATTACTGTCACCGCTTCGGCCATACGAATCGTTCTTGTAGACGTGCAAAGTCGGTGTCACCCGAAGTTTGTGCAAATTGCTTCAAGGCCGCACACGATAAGTCAAAATTGTGGGCAGCCAAGTGTGTCAATTGCGGAGAGCCGCACCCCGCTTCTTTGAAGCAATGTGGTGCATATCTCCTCGATAAAGAAATCTTTGGCCGTTCAGGCCTAGGATCGACTCTCATTCATCGAGGCTAAGGACTTGGTCCAGGCGCACCCGGCTCTGCCTGGGACGTCATATACCTGAATAGTTAGAAAGACACCCTCTGCTCCTGGCCCATCCAGGCCAACGAGCACGGTTGTTTCCGCGCCCATTCAGAGCCCTTCTGCATGCTCTACTACACTCGGGCGCTCCCCTGGTAAAGCTGGCGGGAAAAAGGGGTTCACACCCAGCCCCGGCTAAAAACAGGGCTCCCCCCTCGTCCCCCAGCGTGACCGTTTCCCGCAACGCGAAACGGCCACGCGCCTCCACAGAGTCGTTAGACTCAGGAGGCAACACCCCTGAAGATGGTCGCTAGGCCATCTTCGGGGGTTCCTAAAGCTGTCCCCCGAAAGTGGGAAAGAAACGAAGGAGCTTCAGCTCCTTCGCCCACGCCTAGTGGTGTACCCAGTGGCTCAGAGACGGTGTTTCCTCGAAAAGAGGGGCCCCCGCCTCCGAAGCCGCAACGCCCGCCTAAGGTTTCGAGGCAGAGGGAGGAAAAGACTCGCATGGCGAGCCCAACCTCCCCAAATAAGTCATCGAAGACGACAGCGCCTTCAGCGCTTTGTCCGGCCATCCCCGTGAGGGACTTCTGTTCGAGGAAGCCCCCCGCGTCTCCTCCGAGCTAGGCCTGGAGGGCATATTCCTTAAATGGAATTGCCGTGGACTCCGGGCCAACTGGGAGGAGCTGTGGAGGCTCGTCCCGTTCCCCGTTAGCTATCTTTTTGCAGACCATGCTAGGCGCGTGCCCCCTGCCCGCCCTCCCGGGGTATAAGGGTCTTGCGACCCCACCACCTCGGGATGGCCGGGCTGGGGGATGCGCTATTACACCCGGCATGATGTCTCCGTTCTTTCTTTCTCTTTAGATACGTCATTTCAGGTAGTGGCTGTGCAGCTGCACCTGGATAGGAGGTATACTATAATTTCTGCGTACATTCCACCGTCAGATGACTTCGACGCGGGGGACTTCCGCTGCCTCGTGGCACGGTTGCCGAGGCCCTTTCTCTTGCTCGGAGATTTCAACGGCAGGCATCCTCTCTGGGTAGATTACTCAATAAATCCTGGTTAACAAGTCCTTGCCGATCTGATCGAAAAGCTTGAGATGGGTGTCCTAAACGTGGATGAGTTTACGCATCACTTTCCGAGAACCACTTCATTTTCTTGCCTTGATCTATAGTTGTGCTCTTTGTGCTGATTTTGAATGGGGGGTGGTCGATGACCTCCATGGTATTGATCGCTTTCCCATTAAAATATCATTTTCAGGACAACTGCCGCCTGAGAGACCACCTCGGTGGTTCTTGGCGCGGGGTCGGTCGCCTGCATTTCAGGAAATGACTGAATTCTCTATCTCAGTCGAGGAGTTTAGGTCGGTAGATGAGGACGTTGAGTTCTTCTCCGGCAACCTCATCGCCGTGGTCATGACTACTATTACTAGGACGTCTGGCTGTTTTGCACGACGACCACTCCCATAGTGATCGGTCGAGTGTGAGACGGCCCTCAAACAGAAGCGTTATGCCTACATGCGCTATAAGCGCCGCCCGAACGATTTCACTCTCGCTGAATTTCGTTGGGCTAGGTTCCGGTATATTTCGAAGCACGCCCGCCCCTCTTCTTGGCGGGCATACGTGTCTTCACTTAACTGGAAGACCCCTTTAGCAGAGGTGTGGAAGCGAGTCAAAAGTATTGGGGGCAAGTTCTCGCAGGACCCCCCTCCCATTCTCAAGAAGAATGGGACCGCAATCTCGGACCCCGCGTCCGTGGCGGAATCCTTTGCGACCGCCTTTTTCGCATTCTCTAGCCGTAATGCTGCTCCGCCAGCATTCAATGCACGTCGTGATGTCGGTAAAGGCCGCTGGCTGGACTTTACCTCCAGAGCCGGAGAACTCTTCAACGACAAGTTTACTGTGAGTGAGTTGCGCTCCGCTCTCGCTTCGTGCGCGGAAAACGCCCATGGTCCGGACGATGTCCGGTACGCCTTGCTTCGACACCTGGGTGAGCGAGGCATGACCTTTCTGTTAGATTTGTTCGCCAGGATCTGGGTGGAGGGTCTTCTCCCAGACTCCTGGCGAATCGCTACTTTGCTCGCCTTTCGAAACCGGGAAGAGATCACTCTACTCCGACCGGTTTCCGCCCAATCACTCTAACCTCTTGCGTGTGCAAGTTGATGGAGAAATTGGTAAATGTTACATTAGCCTTTTTACTGGACAGCAGAGGCCATCTGTCTTCTGCACAGTGCGGCTTCCGCAAGTTCCACTCCACGTCGGATGCTCTGCTCCGCCTGGAAAATGACGTCTGCGAGGCTTTCCTTCGTAGACAGCACTACGCCACGGTGTTTTTCGATCTGGAGAAGGCCTATGATACCTCGTGGCGATACGGTATTATGGAGACTCTCAACACGATGGGGGCGAGGGGACGCCTCCCAATTTTTATATCTGAATTTTTGCGAGATCGTCGATTCCGCGTACGAGTGGGGGGAGCTCTCTCCGGCCCAAAGGAGCAGGAAGAGGGTGTCCCGCAGGGAAGTGTCAGTGTCTCACTCTTTGCCCTGAGCATCAATGGCATCACCTCGGTGCTGCCGAAAGATGTTCTCACTACGCTCTACGTGGATGACCTTTCGATCTCTTTTTGCGCGGCCCAGATGCCAACTCTGGAGCGTCGACTCCAACAGGCATTGAACTGCGTCTCTCGCTATGCCGAAGCGCACACCTTTCGGTTTTCTTTAGCCAAGACTAAGGTGGTGCACTTCGTCCGCCATCCAAGGCTCCACCCCGACCCAGATTTGTTTCTTAATGGGGTGCGCCTGGATGTGGTTGAGTCGCACCGTTTCCTTGGTCTTGTATTCGACCGACGCCTCACCTGGGAGGCTCATATTCGCAGCCTTAGGATTTCTTGTACCCGCGCCATGGATATTCTCCGTTCCGTGACGTTTAGCGCTTGGGGCGCTGATAGGGCTACTGCCCTACTTTTTATCGATCCTTTGTTCGTTCGAAGCTCGACTACGGATGCAAGTTTTATGCATCCGCAGACGAGCGTTTATTGCGGAAGGTGGATTCGATCCACCACACCGGCCTTCGCATTGCAACCGGTGCCTTCCGCACTTTCCCTATTGAGAGCCTGTTGGTCGATGCTGGGGAGATGCCACTCACCTGTACGCTCGAGCCCGGCGCCTCCCTCAGTCGCCAACAGCTCTCACTGCATCCGCAGCTGATCTCGATGGTGCCTCTGTCGCCGATAGACGCCAGTCATACTGTAAGCCCTTTGGCTTTAGGGCCAGGAAATTCCTTGAAGAGCTAGATATAGCTCTCGGGCCGGTGGCGCCCCTGGTCCTGCCCAGGACGCCACCCTGGAGGGTACCACATTTGGCTATTTGTCGCCACACCTCTGCTCCCAAAGCTTGCACGGCGCCGGGAGTATTGCGTTCGACCTTTTTGGAGCACACCGTTTCACGCTGGAACCGTGCCAGTGTATACGGATGGCTCCAAGTCCCAAGAGGGGGTCGGCTTCCACGCTGTATCCCCTCTGTTTGAAGTCAGCGGGGCTCTGCCAGGCGCTGCGTCTTTTCTCACGGCTGAGCTGGTGGCAATACATCACTGAGTACGGGAGATTACGCGACGTGCCTGGTTCGGATACCGGATTGTGATCTATAGCGACTCACAAAGCGCCCTGAGTGCTCTTGGGGCATTGGAATCTCCGCATTCCCTGTTCGCGATATCCGTGACGCCACGGTTTTGGCGAGCCGGGCAGATGTCGAGATTATCTTCTTCTGGGTTCCTGGACATGTAGGAATTGCGGGGAATGAGCGCGCCGATGAAGGCACCATAGAGTCCGCAATGACTCTGCGAACGGACCAGCGTCTCGCTCTTCCTCACCCCGACTACATGGCAGGAATACGGGCACATTGACCGGTGGACTTGTCGACTTTTGGGGGGAGGCCTGCCTTCTCCCTATTTTTTAAGCAGGGTTTGTTTTTTGTATTGTTCTTGGCATTTGTTTTTTTTCCCCTTTAGGTTGCACGCTCCTGCGCCGGGGGGGACCTCCCCCGACACACCAGCTTGCTTCCTTTCCCCCTTTTTAGTGTTTTTTTCGTCTCTTTAATTTTATTTTAAAGTAGCCTAGAACTAGGCCAGTTTTAATACAGCGACTAATGCCCAAGTAGGCATTCGTCAGATGAGCTCAAAAAAAAAAAAATGGAGAACAGTACGGGATCTTGCGAGAACTTGGCCCGAATAATTTTAATTCACTTCCACACCTCTGCTAGCGGGGTCTTCCCATTAAGTGATGACACGTATGCACGAAGTGTGGCGGGCGTGCTTCGAAACATCCGGGAGCCTAGTCCTAGGTCGACAATATTCATCAAAGGTGAAATCGTTCGGGCGATGCTTTTAATGCATGTAGGTATAACGCTTCTGTATCAGGGCCGCTTCACACAACTAACCAACAAGGAAGCGGTCGGCGTGCAAAACGGCCAGACGTTCTAAGAATATTAAGTAGTTAGGCCCACGACGATTAGGCTGCCGGGGAAAAACTCGACGGCCTCACTCACCGAACTAAACTCCTCGACTGAGACAGAGAATTCAGTCATTTCCTGAAATGCGGAACACTCCGCCGACACCACAGTCGCGGGCTCTAAGCCGCAGCGGCCCATAAAATGAAATTTGAATGGGAAAGTGATCAATACCATGGAGGTCGCCGACTACCCCTCAGCCAAAGTTAGGCTGTACATCCGGAGATCAGAGAGAGATATCAAGGCAGGAAAATGAACCGGTTCTTTGGACGTGATGCGTAAACTTATCCACATTTAGGACACCTATCTCTAGCTCGTCGATCACGGTGGCAAGGACCTGACCCCCTGGAATTAATTTAGTAGTCTCCTCAGAGGGGGTGTTACCTGTTCAAGTCCCCAAATAAGAGAAAGAGCCTAAGCAACCGTGCTACGACTCGGCGGAGGTCGGCTGACAGTTGAATATAGGCAGAAATAACATGATACCTCATATCCAGGTATAGCACAACAGCTACTGTCTGAAAGGAGGTAATCAAAGCAAAGAGAAGGCCTTAGAAATCATGCCGGGTGTAAATTTGCGCATCCTCCTGCCCTGCCCCCATCTACTGGTGGTGAGCTTGCAAAATACTTTTACCCCGGCAGGCTGGGCAGGGGGCATGCGCCAAGTATTGTCACCTGTAATAAGATAGGTAAGGAAAAACGGGAGGAGAAGAGACTCGGCAGCTGCTCCCAGTTGGTCTGGTGCTCGCGGTAATTTTATTGAAGAAATGTGCCCCCCTATCTAGCTCAGAAGAGAGGCAGGAGCCCCCTTTAAACAGAAAACCCTCGGGAATGGGCGTACGCTTCCTGGACCCCGGAGGTAGAACTCCCGGCGCTGTCGCCTGCTAGGACTTATCGGGGGAGGTTGGGCTCGTCACGAGAATTTTTTCCTCCCTCCACCTCGAAACCTTGGGTAGGCTTCGGAGGCGGGTTTCTTTTTTTTTGAGGATCCACTGCCTTCGAGTCACAGCCGAGCAATCGGTGTGGGCGTAGGAGCGGAAGCTCTTTTGGTGTTGTCCTTGTTTCGGGAGGCAGGTTTAGGAACCCGGAAATGGTGTGATGACCAACTTCTGGAGTGTTGGTGCCTCCTGTAAGTCTAACAACTCGGTTCATGAGAGCGGCCGTTACGCCTCACGGAAAACGTTCACGCTCGTGGAAGGTGGGGGTAACCCTGGTTTTAGTAGGGGCTGGGTGTAAATTGTTTGTACCGACAGCTGTACAAGGGGAGCGCCCGGAGTAGGTAGAACTCGCAGAAGTGTTCCGAATGGGCACAAGGAAACGACCGTATGGGTATGCCTGGATTGGCTGCAAAGTGAGACGATTCTAGGCCTAAACGGCCAGGATTTCTTTCTCAAGGAGATACGCACTACATTATATCGAAGAAGCGAGAAGTGGCTCTCTGCAAATACACACTTGTCCACATACAATTTGGACTTATCGTATGCAGCCTTGAAACAACTTAACCCCGACTTTGCACGTCTACATGAGCGATTAGTATGGCCGAAGCGGTGGCACTAGTAACACATCCGTGTCAATGGCATGAATGCATTCACGTAGAGCGATACCAACTGGCCCGCAGCGACTCAGGGAGCTTGTCACAGTCGAACGTGACGAAGAGTGTAAGGGTGGGTCTCAAGGCTCCTTCCTGTTTGCTCATCACATGTCGACCTTGACCGCTCCATGGTTAGCCAGCTCTTAGGGGATGTCATCTATGGAGTAGTCCACGAGTTCCCTCGCATAAACTACTACTTTCACGAAGTTCATGGTAGAGTGCGGAGTAACACTCACCGGCGTGCCATAAAGTGTCCGAAGGGCACTAATCATGGCCTCCTCTCAGGGATTCTACGCATTCGCCAGAAGGCCCCGTCCTAGAAAGGGTCATCTTCAGCTCTCCACCAATCACGCTAGCTAGTGCTCTCTGATAAACCATGTTGCCGTTGGTCATCATGCTGCCATCATTAGAGCGAATAACCAGAAAGTGTTTGAAGCAAGCAGGCTCGAAAACGCCAGGTATTCTCTGAATCAAGGTCACTGACGTAATCGGTGACCTTTTAGTCTTTCTTGATTTCCTTTTATGGATAGGCGGGTGGAGAATGAACCCGTTTCTCTTCGCCAGAATTAAGCCCTTAGCCCGAATGGACCGGCCTCAGCAAGATCCTTCTCCGAAATGGAGGTCTTGGCTGTCAAAGTGGTACCAGGCGGGAGGAGAGGTCCCTCCTCTCCTTGTGAGTCTTCAGTGGCCCCGAGCTGTCTGAGGAGAAGCTTGCATAGGGGCACACTCGGGTTCTGTGCTTGGCACCGAGCCAGAGTTCGACCCCATTGAAGAACCTACCGTTTGGGGTTGTCTCACCTTAGGGACCCTGTCCATCTAAGAGGGGCCTCTATATGGCCATCTCCCCCCCTTCCCCAAGACATCACGGTTCCTATTCGAGGTATCTTTTGTCTTGTCTTGGGCTAGCTAACTGGCATTAATCGGGTAAGAGGGGGGGGGGGGGGAGCAGGTACGCCGGCCCCCTGTAAACTCAGAATGCACGAGTACAGAACGTTAGGGGGCTCGGACCGATGGGCTCTGCCTTCACTTGTCCCCCTATTGGGGTTGGCCCTCACGAGCCGCTTCCTCAGGGAGCGGTCAATATTAGGCCGCCTGCTTGCTTTCTTTGCAGTCCCCTATGAAAGAAAAGGAGCGACTCCGGCAGTAACAATATTCATAAGTTCTCCTGTCTCCATTAAATCAATTGGAACCTCAGCCTGAGCTACCCGAGAAGAATTGTCAAGCCTGAGCTGCCCGAGAAGAATTGTCAATGACAAGTACTCCCAATAACTGTGTGTATGAAGGTGGACCAGACACTAGCACATCTAAAGTCTATGGTACTTCTAGGTTCACTGTCCAAGCCATCTGTGAGCAACTTTCTTTTTTAGAGTAAGGCAGTGTGCAGTGGTTTTTGTGGCAACATAGTGAGGGAGCGATTATTAAGTTATCGAGATCAGTCTGTCCAGCTTTCGCTTTCAAGGTGGCCGAAACCATGAGTGTAATTCGATTAGCTGATAAACCAAGACAATTAACTGTATTGCATATGACTTCACATTATATGATCTACCTTAGAAATGCCAAAGTCAAGTCACTAGTCACAGTGTCTTGATGGTGAGAACATTCATGACGAGGCTGATTGTAATCCATGACCTCTGTGTTAGCGTCCTTGTCAATTGAATCACCCCAGGTAATGTCATTCACATTATATCTGCTAATTGCTCCAAGGACGTACAGGATAAGCTGTATTATGTAAGGTCAAGTGTGTGAGTTGTGCCGAATCGTACACCGCTTTCTCTAAGCATTGAGAAAAGTACATATTCAAAAAAAATGGTCCTGGTTGGCCAGGTTGCGGACCAAATTACGTCTAGAAATTAAGGACTTGGTTTTGTTGCGGTCTGCACAACTAGGTACACTACCCATGGGCTCTACCTTTCCTGGGCGCCACCAAGATTGGTATGGCAGGTCAAAGGACGAGAGCCCTGCTCGGGGCGATAACCAAACACCCACTCGCCCACACACGCACACCGCATGGGCGTGTCGCAAAAAAAAAAATTATGTGGGCAGGCTTATCTTCCGACGTTGCTCAACTCGGGAGTAAATTAATAAGGTGTCAGTGGTAGTCCCTCTGGGCTCTTTAAGACTAAGCAACCCCCTCCCCAATGGAGGCCAGCACCATGGAAGCCTCTGCTCCTTCGTCCCTGTCCAAATCTGGATTGGGCACTACTGGTGGTTGCATTCCATCAAAATGTAGGTAGGAGGAGGCCCGCGCGCCGACTCGGACCTTATACGCAAGTCCTCGAAAGGGAAAGACAGGTCCTTGGCGCATTCCGCGGCTAATGGCGCTCGCACATCCATCTCCGATCGTCCTACAACTGTCCCATTGAGAGTCAATTACTCTGAGCAGCTTTTTCCAGCCTCTTCTAACTATGCTAATTAAAATGACATTTGATTTTTTCCTTTCACTCCTTAATAGCACTTTGTCTTCACTAGATCATGTTAGGTATATCTTCCCTTCCGGGCTATAAAGATTTTGCAACTCCACCACCAAGAGACGGAGACCGGGAAGGTGGATGCGCATTCTGCACCCGCCGAGATATCTCCGTTTTGACTTTGCCTTTAAATCTCTCCTTGTAGGCAGTGACAGTGGAACTACACTCGACAGGATGTATACTTGGGGCAAAGCTTACCTGGGTGAGAGGAATATGGCGGTGCAGTTGCAGTCACTTGAGTGGGTGAATATGGCGGAGGTGGATCTGGAGAGCTATGAACATCGGCTGCATTATTCAATAATTGCTTTTGGTCGCCCATATCAGCCATGATCTGATATGGTGAGAACCTGAAAAAAAGCCGAATTAGTTTCTAATTTTAGTTAAAATGGAGAAAGGAATTTAAACCAAGCGTCGGAACCCATTTTCTTCTATAATACTTCGATTAATGCATTAAATAACGCTCTACTTTTACCTCGTACGAAATTGATTAGAGTAAAAATTATTACTTTTGTCATTTTCTGTAAAACTATTAAACATGCTCCTTTCCATGTTCTTGCCGTCTGATCATTTTTCGCCAAATATTTTTAGTTGTCATTTTCCTTAAATTTAATTAGGTTTTCCTCATCTTAGGATTTCTATTTTTTATTTCTAATGCTTCATCTAGTCTATCTTGGCGACTGCCCACTAGACCATGCACAAGTCCACTTAATGATCCATAGTTATATGCAACGCTATTAGAAAAATAGGCAAAAATACACACAAAAGAAAACAAATACGAGACCAAAGACAACAAGAAGTGAAACGGCAAGAAGGATTTTTTTTAATAGGAGCCCATCTGGCGACTGCCCACTTGGGCATAGGTCGCCGGAATCACGGCAACCTAGCACTAGGCTACATCAAAATAAGAATATGAAAACAATGATAAAAATGGGAAAACGTAACAATTAGGAAGGAATCTCCGGCGTCGAAGGATAGGTCCCCTTCACTCCAGCGCACGAGCGTGCAAACCTACAAAGAAAATAATAACAAAAAAGTAACACCTACTTAAATAAAGGGGAAGGAGCCCAGCATATCCCCAAAAGTCAACAAGTCCACAAGTCAATGTGCACGAACTCATCCAGAGTACAAGGGATAGGCAGTAACGACCACGCCCATCCCGGTACCGGGACAGGTAACATGCGCGAAGATCACCCATAATAATACGTTCGAAAAGAATGTGCCAAGCAGTTTGGGAGACGACGCAGTCGGCACAATAGGGCGCAGACGAGCACTGCGTCAAATAGCGATGCGTCAAACGAGTGGGTCCGATTCGGAGACGACAGAAAGCAACCTGAAGCCGTCGCGGAATTGGGGGATAGGTCCATGGGAACAGTCGCGGCGCAATGGCACGCAACTTTAAGTTCCCTTCGACCATCTCCCATCTTCTTTGCCAAGCAGTCCGAAGAGCTACCCGTATTCCTGCCATGTAGTCGGTGTGAGGAAGAGCGAAACGCTGGTCCGGTTGCAGAGTCCTCGCGGACTCTTTGGCGCCCTCATCGGCGCGCTCATTCCCCGCAATTCCTACATGTCCAGGAACCCAGCAGAAGATAATTTCGTCATCCGCCAGGCACGCCAAAACCGTGGCGTCACGAATATCGCGAACCAGGAGATGCGGAGATTCCAATGCCCCGAGAGCACTCAGGGCGCTTTGTGAGTCGCTTTAGATCACAATCCGGTCTCGAACCAAACACGTCGCGTAATCTCCCGTACCGAGTGTTGTATTGCCACCAGTTCGGCTGTGAAGACAGACGCAACGCCTGGCAGAGCCCCGGTGACTTGAAACAGAGGCGATACGGCATGGAAGCCGACACCCTCTTTGGACTTGGAGCCATCCGTATACACTGGCACGGTTCCAGCGTGACACGGGATGTGCTCCAATAAGGTCGTACGCAATACTCCCGGCGCCGTACAAGCTTTGGGAGCAGAGGCGTGGCGAAAAATAGCCAAATGTGGTACCCTCCAGGGTGGCGTCATGGGTAGAACCAGGGGCGCCACCGACCCAGAGCTATAGCTAGCTCTCCAAGGAGTTTCCTGGCCCTAAATCCAAAGGGCTTAGGGTATGACTGGCGTGTCTCGGCGGCATAGACACCGTTGAAATTAGATGCGGATGCAGGGAGAGCTGTTGGCGACTGAGGGAGGCGCCGGGCTCGCGCGTACAGGCGAGTGATGCACTGCACGCGGCGCAGAGCGAGTGGACTCTCCCCAGCATCGACACACAGGTTCTCAATGCGGGAAGTGCGGAAAGCACCGGTTGCAAGGCGAAGGCCGGTGTGGTGGATCGAGTCCACCTTCGACAACAAACGCTTGGCTGCGGATGCATAAAACTCGAATCCGTAGTCGGGTTTCGAACGAACAAAGGATTGATAAAAAAGTAGGGCAGTAGCCCTATCAGCGCCACAAGCGCTGAACGTTACGGAACGGAAAATATCCATGGCGCGGGTACAGGAGAGCCTAAGGCGGCGAATATGAGCCTCCCAGGTGAGGCGTCGGTCGAATACAAGACCAAGGAAACGGTGTTATTCAACCACATCCAGGCGCACCCCATTAAGAAAAAAAATCTGGGTCGGGGTGGAGCAGTGAATGGCGGCAGGAGTGCACCACCTTAGTCTTGGCCAAAGAAAACCGTAACTTGTGCGCTTCGGCATAGCAAGAGACGCAGTTTAATGTCTGTTGGAGTCGATGCTCTAGAGTTGGCATCTGGGCTGCGCCAAGAGAGATCGAAAGGTCGTCCACGTAGAGAGTAGCGAGAACATCTTTCGGCAGCACCGAGGTGATGCCGTTGATGCTCAGGGCAAAGAGTGCGACACTGAGGACACTTCCCTGCGGGACACCCTCTTCCTTCTCCTTTGGAGCGGAAAGGGCTTACCCCCCCCCCCCCCCCGCACGCGGAATCGACGATCTCGCAAAAATTCAGATATAAACAATGGGAGGCATCCCCTCTCCCCCATCGTGTGGAGAGTCTCCATGATACCGTATCGCCACGAGGTATCATAGGCCTTCTCCAGATCTAAAAACACTGTGGCGTAGTGCTGTCTACGAAGGAAAGCCTCGCAGACGGCATTTTCTAGTCGGAGCAGAGCATCCGACGTGGAGTGGAACTTGCGGAAGCCGCACTGTGCAGAAGACAGATGGCCTCTGCTGTCCAGGAAAAAGGCTAATGTAACATTTACCAATTTCTCCATCAACTTGCACACGCAATAGGTCAGAGAGATTGGGCGGAAACCGGCCGGAGAAGAGTGATCTCTCCCGGGTTTGCAAAAGGTGAGCAAAGTAGCGATTCGCCAGGAATCTGGGAGGAGACCCTCAAACCAGATCCTGTTAAACAAATCTAACAGAAAGGCTATGCCTCGCTTACCCAGGTGTTGAAGCATGGCGTACGGGACATCGTCCAGACCATGGGCGGTGTCCGCGCACGAAGTAAGAGCGGAGCGCAACTCACTCACAGTAAACCTATCGTTGAAGGGTTCTCCGCCTCTGGAGGTAAAGTCCAGCCTGCGGCTTTCAGCGACATGACGACGTGCATTGAAAGCTGGAGGAACAGCATCCCGGCTAGAGACGGCAGAAGAAGCGGTCGCGAAGGATTGCGCCACGGACGCGGGGTCCGAGACTGTGGTCCCATTCGCGTGGAGAACAGGAAGAGGGGTCCTGCGAGAACTTGACCCGAATCCTTTTGACTCGCTTTGACACCTGTGCTTAAGGGGTCTTCCCGTTAAGTGAAGACACGCATGCCTGCCAAGTAGAGCGGCGGGTGTGCTTCGAAATATACCGGAACCTAGCTTTAGCCCGACGAAATTCATTGACAGTGAAATCGTTCGGGCGGCGCTTATAGCGCATGTAGGCATAACGCTTCTGTTTGAGGGCCGTCTCACACTCGGCCGACTCAGTCATTTCCTGAAATGCAGGCCACCGCGCTGCGCCCAAACACCACTGAGGTGGGCTCTCAGGCGGCAGTTGTCCTGAAAATGATATTTGAATTGGAAAGTTATCACTACCATAGAGGTCATCGACCACCCCCCAATCAAAATCAGGCTGTGCATCCGAAGAGCATAAAGATAGGTCAAGGAAAGAAAATGAAGCGGTTCTCATACAGTGATACGTAAACTCATCCACATTTAGAACACTGATCTCGAAGCTCTTCGATCAGATTGGCAAGGGCTTGTCCCCTGGAATTTATGGAGTAATCTTCCCAGAGAGGATGCCTGCCGTTCAGATCTCCAAGCAAGAGAAAAGGCCTCGGACCGTGCCACGACGCAGCGAAAGTCCCCCACGTGAAAGTCAGCTGACGGTGGAATGTACGCAGAAATTATAGTATACATTCTATCCAGGTGCAGCTGCACAGCCACTACCTGAAAGGAGGTATCTAAAGAGAAAGGAAGAACGGAGACATCATGTCGGGTGTAAACCGCGCATCCCCTAGCCTGGCCATCCCGAGGTGATGGAGTTGCAAGACCCTTATTCTGCGGGAGGGCGGGCAGGGGGCACGCGCCTACCATGGTCTCCTGCAGAAAAATAGCTAAGGGGACGAGACGAGCCTCCGCAGCTCATCCCAGTTGGCCCGGAGTTCACGGCAATTCCATTTAAGGAATATGCCCTTCAGGCCTAGCTCGGAGGAGACGCGGGGGCCCTTCTCGAACAAAAGACCCTCACGGGAATGACCGTACGCTTCCCGGGGGCAGAACCCCGGGCGCTGTTGGCCGGACAAAGCGCTGAGGACGCTGTCGCCTTCGAGAACTTATTGGAGAGGTTGAGCTCGCCATGCGAGTCTTTTCCTCCCTCCGCCTCGAAACCTTAGGCGGGCGTTGCGGCTTCGGAGGCGGAGGGCCCTCTTTTCGAGGAACCACCGTCTCCAAGCCACTCGCTCCACCTCGGGGCGTGGGCGAAGGAGCCTCCTTTCGGCGGACAGCTTTAGGAACCCCCGAAGATGGCCCTAGCGACCATCTTCAGGGGTGTTGCCTCCTGTGAGTCTAAAGACTCGGTGGAGGCGCGTGGCCGTTTCGCCTTACGGCAAACGGTCACGCTGGGGGAAGAGGGGAAAGCCCTGGTTTTAGCCGGGGCTAGGTATGAACGCTTTTTGCCGCCAGCTTTACCAGTGAAGCGCCCAGGTTGGTTAGAGCCCGCAGAAGGGCTCCGAATGGGCGCGGAAACAACCGTGCTCGTTGGCCTGGATGGGCCAAGAGCAGAGGATGCCTTTCTAACTATTCGAGGCATATGACGTCCCAGGCAGAGCCGGGCGCGCCAGGACCAAATCCATAGCCTCGCGGAATGAGAGTCGATCCTGGGCTTGAACGGCCAGGATTTATTTCTCAAGGAGATATACACCACATTGCTTCGATGCGGGGTGCCGCTCTCCGCAATTGACACACTTGGCCACACACATAAGAACATAAGAAAAGAAGGAGACTGCAAAAGACCATTCATGGCCTACACTTGGCAGCCTACACTTTGGACTTATCGTGTGCGACCTTGGAGCAATTTACACATACTTTGGGTGACCCCGACTTTGCACGTCTACATGAGCGATTTGAATGGCCGAAGCGGTGACAGTAATACCACCGCCGCTGCAGTGGCACAAATGCCTTCACGCGGTAGCGGTACCAACAGGGACGCACCGACTCAGAGAGCTTGTTACAGTCGAACGTGACGAAGAGTGTAGGGGTGGGTCTCGAGGCCCCTCCCTGTTTTCTCATCACACGTTCGACCTTGACCGCCCCATGGTCGGCCAGCTCTAGTGTGATGTCCTCTATGGAGTAGTCAACGAGTTCCCTCGCATAAACTACTCCTTTCACAAAGTTCATGGTAGAGTGCGGCGTTACACTTACCGGGGTGGCATGAAGTGTCCGAAGAGCACTTATCTTGGCCACCTCGGCCGGATTCGCTGCATTCGCCAGAAGGCTCCCGTCCGATAAACGAGTCACCTTCGGCTCTCTACCAATTGCACTAGCTAATCCTCTCCTCTAATGGATCATGTTGCCCTTGGACAACATGGTGCCATCAGTGGAGCGAATAACGAGGAAGCGCTTGAAGCCAACGGGCTCGAAAACGCCAGGTAACCTCTGAATCAGGGGCCCTGATGTCATCGAGGCTCCGCCCTGTGCACTTTTCGTCTTAGTCAGGGGCTCCGCAACCGGGGGGGGGGCAGAGGGGCCGGATGTGTTGATCTTGGCTTGGTCGCTTGTCAAACTGGCAGCAGACCCATCCGTCCCCGTAGCCTCCGCGGATGGAGAGGAGCCCCGAGTCATTTTTGCCTTTTTAGTCTTAGTCTTTTTCTTTTTCTTTTTGGGAGCGGAGGGCGTGGAATGAACCCGCTTCTCACCTCCGCCGGAATGAGCCATCAGGCCAGATAGACCGGCCTCAGCCAGGTCATTTTCCGAAATGGAGAAGTTCCTGGTAGTCGTGGGGGTACCGGTCGGAGGAGATCCCTCCCCTCTTTGTACTGCTTCGGAAACCACAGCCGTTTGAGGAGGACCCTGCATAGGGGCGGATTCGGGTTCGGTGCTTGGCGCCGAGCCTGGATTCCTTCCCATGGAATGCCATACCGTCTGCGGCCGTGTTTCCTCAAGGACCATGTCTATTTCAGGGGGGGGCCTCCAGTTGGCTATCCCCCCCCCCAAACATCACAGGTCCCGTTGGCAGTATCGTCACTAGTCTTGTGTGGGGAGGCATGGGCCTCGACCCCGGCAGGTTCAATATTCTTGCCAGCAGGTCTTTTGAGGGAAGCGACTTAAGGGGCCTGGCTTCCCTCTCCCCCCTAAGGGGGTTTACCCTACCGAGCCGCTTCGATGTGGAGCGGCTGGCTAAGGGCTGCCTGCTGGCTTTCTTGGCAGTCCCCTTGGAAAGAACAGATGGGACTGCAGCTGGTGAAAGGGAGGTGCCCGAAAGCACCTCCAGAGAAGCGGGTGAGGGGGAGTCCCCTACACCCGTAAGCGAAGAAGAGTAAGCCTCCTCTCTGGTTAGAGAGATATGGAGGGTCCCCTTAGCAAGCACAGGGAAGGGGGGTCCTCCATTTTTTTCGGTGGAGCTGCCCGAGTGCGGTTCCGTTGGTGACATAGGGAGAATAAAGGGGAGATTTTTTTGTTTCTCATCATTGGGCATGGTGACCCTCTATATTTCACGGGATGCAATCGCCCATCACCTCTTGCAGGTGCTGCCATTTGGGACCACCCCTCCCACCTGGTGGCCTGGCAGTCCATCGGCATGGCGGCTCCACCTTGAACACGGCGTAAAATGATAGATTGTGAAGAGGAGAGGAAAAGGGATGCGAGGAAGGTATGGGTGGGGATGAAGCAGGTTGTTAAAAAAAAACACACCCGAACTAGAGCTCAGGGGTTAGGGACATTGTCTTCGCCCCCTCAGCCCTGATCCGGGACGGTTTGCTTGAGAAGAAGGTCAGCATCTACCCTGTGAAATTAGAGGCTAACCAGAGAAAGTTGTGGGAGAGATTGTATGAAAAGCGGCGAGGTAGTGGAGAAATACAGGCTATCTGAAGGAAGGAAAAGAGGCTAAGCTAGGGCCGGACGGAGCGCTGGATCCCGTCAGCACGGCGGCCAAGATGGCAAATCGCCGCGCCCCTTACGGGGTATATGTCCAGGAACTCGGCAGAAGATAATTTTAACATCCACCCGGCTCGCCAAAACCATGGCGTCACGGATATCGTGAACCAGGTGATGCCGAGATTCCAATGCCCCGAGAGCACTCAGGGCGCTTTGTGAGTCGCTATATATCACAATCCGGTCTCCGAACCGGGCACGTCGCGTAATCTCCCGTACCGAATGGTGTATTGCCAACAGTTCGGCCGTGAAGACAGACGCAGCGCCTGACAGAGCCCCGCTGACTTCAATCAGAAGGGATACGGCGTGGAAGCCAACCCCCTCTTGGGACTTGGAACCATCCGTATACACTGGCACGGTTCCAGCGTGACACGATGTGTGCTCCAAAAAGGTCGAACGCAATACTCCCGGCGCTGTACAAGCTTTGGAAGCAGAGGCGTAGCGACAAATGGCCAAATGTGGTACCCTCCAGGATGGCGTCCTGGGCAGAACCAGGGGCGCCACCGGCCCGAGAGCTATATCTATTTCTCCTGTGAGTTTCCTGGCCCTAAACCCAAAGGGCTTAGGGTATGACTGACGTCGCTCGTCGGCATAGACACCATCGAGATCAGCTGCGGATGCAGTGAGAGATGTTGGCGACTGAGGGAGGCGCCCGGCTCGCGCGTACAGGCGAGTGATGCACTACACGCGGCGTAGAGCGAGTAGCATCTCCCCAGAATCGACCAACAGGCTCTCAATGTGGGAAGTGCGGAAAGCACCGGTTGCAAGGCGAAGGCCGGTGTGGTGGATCGAGTCCACCTTCGACAACAAACGCTTGGCTGCGGATGCATAAAACTGGAATCCGTAGTCGAGCTTCGAACGAACAAAGGATCGATAAAAAGTAGGGCATTAGTCCTATCAGCACCCTAATCGCTGAACGTCCGGAACGGAGAATATCCATGGCGTGGGTACAAGAGACCCTAAGGCGGCGAATATGAGCCTCCCAGGTGAGGCGTCGGTCAAATACAAGACCAAGGAAACGGTGCGATTCAACCACTTCCAGGCGTACAATTTACGGGATGCAACAGCTCATTACGTCACGCAGTAGCCTGCATTGCAAGAGGTGCTTACATGCCAGGCGGATCCAGGTGCCGCCATCCTGGACCACCCCTCCCGCCTGGTGGCCTGGCTGTCCATCGTTATGGCAGGCCCTCCTTTAACAAGCGTAAAATTGATAGAGTGTGAAGAGGAAAGGAAACGGGATTTGAGGAAGGTATGGGTGGGGATGAAGCAGGTTGTTATAAACTAACCACTCCAGACCGGAGTTCAAGAGTTAGGGAACATTGTCCCCTCCCCCCTCAGCCCCGATCCAGGGCGGTTGGCTGAGAAGAAGGTCAGCATCTACCCTGTGAAATTAGAGGCTAACCAGAAAAAGTTGTGGGAGAGGTTGTATGTTAAGCGAGGAAACAAGTGTTCTGAAGGAAGGAGAAGAGGCTAAGCTGGGGTCTGACAGCGGTAAGAAGGAAGCACGTATCGGAAGGGGGTGCACGGCTACCGCCTGGGCAGGATCAAGAAACCAACAGCACAGCCAAAAGCCAGACAATCCAGAAGTCTGTGCACGAACCTATCTAGAGTACATGGGACAAGCAGTAGCGACCTCTCTCATCATGACACCGAGACGGGTAACTAGCGCGAAGATCACCCAGACTGGGGCATTCAACAAGAATGTGCTGAACACAATTGTCCAGGTAAGAAGCAGGGGAGCGTTCCATCAAGTGGCGGTGCATGCCGCGAGTGTTCCCAATTTGAAGATGGCAGAAGGTGACCTGAAACCGTCGCTGCATTCGGGGGGAGGGGGTAATTCCATTGAAACAGTGGCGGCGCAATGGTATGTAACTTTAAGTTTCCCTCGGCCGTCTCCCAAATTTGCCAGACAGACAGAAGGGCTGCCATGAATCCTACTATGTAGCCGGTGCGAGGAAGAGCGAAACGCTGGTCTGGTGCAAAGTCCTCACAGACTCTTTGGCGAGCTTATTCCCCGCAATTCTCGGATGTCAAGAAACCCAATAGAGGAAAATCGCGACATCCACCCAGCGCGGGGCAACCGTGGGGTCACGGATACTTGAAACCATGCGGTATAGAGATTCCAATGGCCCGAGAACACACTGTGCTCTTTAAGACTCTCTAAAGATCAAAAGCCGGTGTCTGAACCTGGCACAACGCGTTATCTACCGTACCGAGCGACGCATTGCAAACGGCTCGGCCGTGAAGACAGACGCAACGCCATGTAGGTCCCCGCTGGCTTCAAACATAGTAGATATGGCGTGAAAACAGACCCCGTCCTGGGACTTGGAGTCATCCGTGTACATTGGCACTGATCCAGAGACAGACGATGTGTGCTTCAAAAAGGTCGAACGCAAAAATTCCGGCACTGTGGTGGAAGTTTTGGGAGTAGAGGCGTGGCAACAAATGGTAAAAGGTGGTACATTCTGGGGTGGCGTCCTGGGCAGAATCAGAAGAGCCGCCGACCCGAGAGCTACACCGAGCTCTTGAATGAGTTTCCTAGCTTTAAACCCAGATGGCTTAGAGTACGACTAACGTCTCTTGGCGACATAGGCACCTTCTAGATCGGGCACGGATGCAGTGAGAGCCGTTAGCGACTGAGAGAAGCACCAGGCTACTGCGTGCGGGCGCATACTGTATTGTGTATAGCACAGACCGAGTGGAAACTCCCGGGCATCGACAAGTAGACTCTTAAAAGGGGACCAATTACCAATTTTGCATCAAATTATACACGCAGGAGATTAAGAGAAATTGTGCGAAAGCCGTCGAGGTAGAGTGATCTCTCCCCGATTAGCAAGAAGCGAGCACAGTAACCCTTTCCCAAGAGTCTGGGATGATACCCCTAGAGATCTAGAATCTAACAAAAATGTCATGCCTCGCTCACTTAGATGTCTAAGCATGGCATACGGGACATCGTCCGGACCAAGATTGGGGGAGGAGAGACCGCGCATAAAGCGAGAGCGAAGAAGGCAACTCACTAAACGTAAACCTGTCGTAGAAGGGTTTTCCGTCCAAAGGTAAACTACAAACGGCGGCCTTTATTATTTTTATTTTTTTTATAGAGTCCATCTGTCGACTGTCTACGAGGGCAAAAATCACAGTAATCATATTAAAGCCTAATATAGGCTAGATTGAAAAAAAAATACAAAAACAAAACAAAAGTCAAAAAAACATGCAAAAAAAATAATAAAAAAAATAAGGAAGCACGCTCCGGTGTCGGGGGAGGTCCGCCTTCCCCTGGTGCAGGAACATGCAACCTACAACAAAGTGTCAAATAAAATGGATGAAGCCAACCTCCTCCAAAAAGTCATACCTACAAGTCTGTCCCCCAGTGATTCATAACGTGGGCGCTGGGTTAAAATGGGGCTCTGTAAGTTTATATTTGACTTATGGGTCGGCGAACATAATTCTATGCAAAGAAGAATTGATAAAATGTCCTCGGACATTTTAGAGACCTTATATAACAATTAAAAATCAACATTATTCTACAATTGTACAAATATACTCTCCCAAGCAATGAAACAATTTTTAAGATATGAAAGTTTTATTAAATAAGAAAATTGTGCAAGAATTTTATTTACAACGGAACTTGAAGACACTAAAGATGAATCCATGATTATAGTTGAGCAGTTTTTCAAAGAAAAATAAATCTTTATGAACAATATAATTGTTTGCGCAACGGACTGTACTCTAGCATTAACAGGGCAGTATAAAGGCTTTCATGCTAGAAACTTGGGTGATCGGCTTCATAAATACCTTGGCGTTATCATAGCAATAGATAAAATAAAATTAATTCTCCTTAATTCCCGAATCTTTCGATAACTCTGCAACAACAATGATTAAGAATTTGATCGTCTCGTTTTATATAATTGAGTGAGATTGTTATCCAAACGAAACTGTTTGAAGCGATTTTATCCTCTCTTTTTTTAACACCATGATTTTTTTCCAGGAGAATAGAAGTGGTTATTTGAGTGACAGAACTCATAGCTTGCAAATATGAAATTTCATACTTAATAGATTCATTCAATATTTTCAATAATCCTAATTTGCAATTGCAAGGCTGTGATGAAAATCTTACCAAAGCAAAATCTTTTATTTACACATTCATGGACAAGTTTCACTATTTAGACATAATATTGGTCGTGGGTAGCCATTTAAAATTGGGGCAAAAGCGACCTTCCTATTATTCGCGGCTCCCATTGCCCAGGCACCCTCAAGTCCTGGTCTGTTAAAACCTGCGGGTGAGAAAGGGCTTGGTTTATAGAGGTTCCAAAGCCTCCCTTCTGACACGTCATGAGGTATCTGATCAGGTTCTTAAGCATAGACAAAGTTGAGGGGCTTGTAGAGGAATAGCAACATAAAGCCTCCCAGAGGGCCAGGCGGACATATACCTTAAAGTCCCCTCCCCCTTTGAGGAGACAGCCGGAGAAGCGAGCCCCATGAGGAGACTCGTGGGAACGGTAGCCGGCGAATAACAGTAACTGCCTACCCTGTTTGATCTCCTTGCCGCATAGGTAGTTGGAGCGACCATATGTGTTAAGGAAACCACCAAAGGCCCTTAACGACGCTCGAAAGATCCAATTACTTACGAGATCCGTAGGCCCGTGGTTATATCACCAAAAAGCGGTGCCATTCAAAAGGCACGCAAAGGAGGGTGGCGGTTGATGGTCTCTCTAATTAACAAGCCGACTTGGGCACCTCATTGCTAACCTCTTCACTCCTCGCTCTCCCAGATGCGACATCACCACTCGCGCTTCCCTCTGCGGTCTCGCCCCTTTCCCCTTAGATAGGGCGGTGGTCCGCTTATAAATTAGCCCCTGAAGGAAAGAGAAATTATTATTAGTCGGTGAGAACGACATAGGATCAGTTCGTGAAGATCGATCCTTCAGCCAGTCAAGATTATTCGAGGAGAGACGAAAAAAGATCAGATTGAGAAGCCGATCCTTCCCCCCAGTGCCAAATTAACATAAAACGTCAAGTTTTGTATCGGTGCCATACCGAAGAATCCTTTACAGACTTTGAAGAAGTCTGACTGGAGAAAAGAAAATTCTCTCACACTCTAGTGCCTCTCACAGCTCAAGCTCAGTAAGAGTGAGAGGAGAAGAACCAAGTCTCAACGAGGTTCCATTTGTTAATTACTGTAGAAATCCACTATTATACCCCAAAACTAGTTGGGCACCCAGCGTTAAAGAATAGGACACAAAGAGGCTTCAAGATTATCCAGAAGAGGACTCTTTGAGCGAGGAGCACCGTAACTCTCTCCGTCGTCTTAACGTACCAGGAGGCAAAGTTGCAATAAAAAGTTAACATCGCCCACCCTCTCTTCCTCCATCCCATTTCGACGAAAGTCTACCATCGGCCACTGCAACCCTCCGAAGTGTGAGAAAAGCCCTCCAGCGACATCCGGCAACCTCTGATCCCTTTTGTCATGTAAGTTAGAAAGAACATTTATATTCATATTGCGATAGTATTAGTTTATTACGTTTCACGATTTAACGGAAGTAGAAACAATTTTGCATGAACCCCTGTTATATTTACTAGTAGAAGAGAGTAATTTAATTTAATGTTTAACGCTAATCTAAAAGGGGCGCGATAAAATAACTAATCGGCAATTGTTGTGTTTACGTGTAGCCTATTTGTTTATTTTTGTCTTAAAGAGATATTGTAATAGGCCCAAGTGCCAACTGGTTTAGCCTCAGTTAGCTTAGTAGGAGGATATAACTGTGTTTACTGTTTGTTTGTCATAGTTAATTGTTAAATTTAAAAAAATATGTTTATTTATAGATAATTCCGAGGCGTTTCTCAATATCCTTACGTGTTGAAGCGTATCTTCCTTAAAAAGAACAAAATTAGCACTCTTCGACAAAAGTATACTTCAAAAAAGAAGTATATCACGATCAAAGGTATTCTGCGACAGGGCTCGTCTTTTTTTGAGAGGGAACGAGATGGAAGCAAAACCACTTGCCAACTCCCAGTCAGAGTTGGTCAAACCGATGACGGGGCATCCCTAATTTATACTCAGGCCGGTAGGAACAAGTGCAACAGGGTACCCTCCATCCTGCGGCGAAGATGAACAGAGTTGGTACAGAAAGTAGATTTTAGCGGAAGGAGGAGAGGCTAAGCTGAGGACGGATGAGGTGCAAAGTCCCGTCAACACCGCCACCAGGAAAACATCGCGTGCCCCTAACTGGGTGCGGGGACATGATGACTTATATAACTTTGATGCAAAGGCAAACCAGCAGGACAGCGTTCGTGAGATGGAGCTTTGGAGAGGTCCCCTGCCCTCCCCCTGAATAACATCCCCTATGACCTAATGAGGACAGGAAATCGGAACTCCACTGGGCGTCGACTCCATGAGATGGCGATGCAAAGAGCGATGAAAATTGCACTACTCTAGTGTCGCGTCGCAATTCCGAAAAGTGACAGCCGACATTCGAACGGTTCGCAGAAGCTGAAGCGGCAAAACAAATGAAATCTGAAGTAAGCCCGTAGATAGGCTCAATGGTGAAAGTGAAATAGGTGTGCCAAAATATTTCTGCCATAGAGAACTCTCCTCTTCAGAGCTCTCGCTAGCCAGGTGGATACGGAGCTGGATTTCTGACGTTGAGACAGGGATTCAATCACAGCGAACGGGGACACAAAACAAAGTGTATCTGCCCATTGGGTGGATACACTGATGCTCACGCCCGCGGGGGCAGGTAGCTCTACACATATCATGTACGTACATAACCAATCAGAACACGGCTATCATTTCCCTTCCCGCCTTCACAGCACAACATAGGCCCTGTTTTGCAGCCCAGCCAATGGAGTACTAGGGTCCCCTAAGGGTCATATCCACGTACCCTTGACATGGAAGAGGTAACCCCCTGGGGTCACGAATCAAGTGGACTCCCCCCCCTCCCCTCTTTAGTACGAGCGCAGGCGCATGGTGTCTTCGGTCTCATCAGTGGTTTCTTTCTGATCTTTATGTACACTTTATTATCAGGGTGGAGGGATGTCGTCCGCGATACGAGCGACAGATGGCGCTACTTATCGATGGCAATCGCAAATCCAACAGTTTAGAATACAAAATTAACTCGGGCATCTCTACAAGAAAAGGTCTGAAAGAGGTTAAAACGAAAGAGTGGAGGTACAGAAAAGGCAGATAAAGCTTAAGCAGAGCTTTTAAGATGCCCGCTTGCAATTTTGCCACGTTAAGGGAAAAGAAATGGAGCATTCTGGCCATCCTTGAGAGCGTGGAAAGGTCAGCAACTGGTCCTAAAGAAGAGATGATAGGGAGACTTGTTGCATTTTATTCCTGACCTCAAGCGAATTTAATGGGCGACTAAGGAGAAATGAGCATTCGTAAGGTGGAATATTATTACTGCACGGTGGAAAGAATCAAGAAGCTGAATGGCAAAATGTATTTACGTGTGGAAAAAGATATTTAGGTGTAAATATAAGTTGTTCTGAGTCAAATTCAAACTACGGGCCGTCGGAGGAGTGCAGAGGCTGAACTTAACGTGGTGAGTGCGCGCGCACCTCGCTAGCATAATCACAAGCGAACCCGAATATCTCAATGGTGGGACAATGTAAACAAAAAGAGTCAAGGCCCATAAAGAGTCAAGGGTGATAAAGGGTCGGAGATACGCCAACTACTCCTCCACTTAAGACAAGATTAAATATATTTTTTGCTTACAATCATGTGAAAAACGACGGCATCCCCCGCCCCCCTCAACTCAACGATTTTGAAGGTTTGTAAGAGTACCGATGTTTGGAAAAGCGAAAATGTGTTGCATAAAAGAAGTAGCATAAGACTATTTGGGCGCGTTCAGGACTGGGGGAGGATCATCTCCCCCAACTCCCTTGGGCCTGCTCAACCTCAGAAAAAGATCACCTTCTAGAGTTCTATAAGATTAAAATTCATTATATCTAGTAGTAGCCATCCCCTTCGTATGACTGTTCCAGGAAAGTTGGAACCGCCCTTCCTGCCCCAGAATTTTAACGAGTACACGTGTACCAACACTTATCCACGATAATATTTGAGATTTGTTTTTCCCTATCTCATCCCATCATTCATTCAAGTCTGGATGGACCTTTAACCCACTCTTCATCAATATCCGTCGTTGCAAACGAGCGTGGTACGAACAATGATAGATTTAAAAATAAATTCCGGGCATAGCCTTTATCTCTAGATCGAAGGCATCCCTATTCTCTATTTTCAAAGGTACATTGCGAGTAAGAGGCCATTTTTGTCCATTTATTCTTAGATTTCATCACCGAGGGTCCCGGTTCGATTTCCGGCGAGGCGAGAACGGCCAAAGAATATTGCTGTCGTTAGCAGTTTAGCACCAATAAGGGGATGCGTCAGGTATGACAGATGCTTGCTGGCATCCCCAATACAAACACGTCACACAGCCATTGCATTCCCAATAAACATACGTAGTCACACAGCCAATCATTTATTTTATTTCTTCTTTATTTGCACACACACACACACACACACACACATACACACACACACACACTTCTGTCAAGAAACCTAACCAAAAGGTTTCTATAGCCATACTCCCCAGTGTCGGAAACGGTTGCTCTTCCTTTGGGCCAGAAAGGGGCCACAAAGGGGCCCCATGCTCATGGATCGTGGCTAAACAGTACTACTGTCCCTTTACTCGGTCCCTGGGATCCTGGGACAGACAAGGGATTGTTATTATATTCTTTTAAGTGAATTTCATTATCGAGTCAGAGGCCCTGGTCCACAATTGAAATGGGTGGATGGAGCAATTAATAAAGTGTTCTTCTTTCACACTAGATTTCATGCATGGAGTCTTAATTTACAAATTAAAACGACGAAATTTGAGTCATTTTAATCTTTATACCACTTGAATAATTACCATGTAGACGGTAGCCCAGATCTACGTGTAAACAGCGCTTCCAATTACAACGGGTGTTTTATTAAAGGGGTTCATCTAACGAATGCCCCAAGGGCATAAGTTGCCGTAATAAAGTCAGCATATGACTAGGCTACGTTAAAAAATGAAAGTAAACAACAAACAAAAGCCAATACCAAGAGGAAGTAAAATAAGGCTCGCTGCCCTATGGGGGAAGGGGGGGGGAGGCCCGTCTCAGCCCGATCCCGGAACCCGCGCCCAACAGAAAGAGAATAGAGTAAAATACAGGCCAACCACAACGAAGAGGTCAGTTAGTCCACTGCTATGAGTGTATGACCTAGTCCCGATTGCAAGGAAGAAGCGGTAACTACCCCGCTCATCAATACTAGCGAGAAAGGTAACGTGCGCGAAGACATTTAACAGGAATGTGCCGAACAATCCGGGGAATAAGGCAGTCGTCGGCAGTGAGGTACAGGAGAGCGCTCCATCAAATAGCGGTACAGCCTGAGAGTGTAACCAATTCGAAGAAGACAGAAAGCGACCTAAAGCGCCGAGGCATTGTGGGTAGGTCTAGGGGAACAGGCACGGCACAATGAAAACAAATTTAGGGTCCTATCGGCCGTATCCCATCTTCTTTGCTAGGCAGCCAGGAGGACCGACTTAATTATTGTCGTGAACCAGTGAGAAAGAGCAAAACGATAGTATGGTCTTGGACTGCTTTGCTTGCCTGAGCCAGTCAAATTCTTCTTTACGTTCGTATAGATACAGCAAAACTTTTTTGTTTGTTTTCGCACGAGAATTGTGTTAAGTGATTCGCGCGTTAAAGTGATTCCTCGCTTACGAGTTCTTTCGCAGCATACGTGGAAAGTAGCATTACGCATTTGTGCAGTAATAAGTGAAATTTCACTCGCTTCGTGCGCTGGGAGTGAGGGTGAACTTGCTTCCATCCTCCCCCTCCGTTTTCCTCATCGGACTCCCTTTGAGGTGGACCAAGGACCTGCAGGCTCTCGAAAAGCGCCTGCACGTAAGGTAAAGGGCCATTTTTGCTTTGGACAGGAACTACCCTCTTTAACTAGTTCTGTTCTCACTGGTGAAAAATCTCACACATACACACACGAACACAGCCAAGCACACCGAGTCTTTCACAAAAAATTGTTTTTCCATTCCTTAAATGAGGAAATGGAAAAATAAATGAGCGAGACCCGGCGGATACCGCTGAGGACCCTCTCCGATGGCCCCAAGCCAGATCGGGGGAAGGTCTTCGCTATTACTCATGGGGAACTACGGGTGATCCTAGTCAGACTTATAGACACGCACAACGGTTACTCAGCTATCTGCCAAAAGGAGAGCGACTGCGAAGTCCTCACCTCCCAAAAGGCGGCAGAATCCCTGAAAAAAAATCAACTTGAAACCTCACACGCCACCACAGATAAAAACCCACCGCAGCATCATTCTTCGCCGCCTCGATCCTTGGTTCGGAGGCCACAGCATCGAAGAAATTCATGCTGAGGTCGAAAAAAAATCACTCATGGGCTAAGGTAGCGGAAGTCCTTAAATTTAAGGACTATACGCACGTCTTCAAAATCGTGTTTACGGATTCGGCAATGGCGGTAAAGGCCACGGAGGGCGGTATGCTCCTCTTTAACGTTCGAATCTTCCCCGAGCAGATCGAGCGTGAGGAGTGTATCGACCTCCAAATGTGCTTCAAATGCTACAAGTATGAGGAGCACACTACAGCCAACTGCCCCAGAGGGAACGCTATCTTGTGTTCTATCTGCGCGTCGGACACCCATTCTTGGAGGAGCTGTAAGAGCACCTCCATAAAGTGTCTCAATTGCGCTGGAGAACATAAGACGCTCTTCATGGCTTGCCCCATCAAGAAACAGATTTTATGGAAGAAAGCTAACCAAAAGAAACTGGAAGAGGAAACAAAGGCTAACACAACCTATGCCAAAGTTGCAAAAGCTGTGGTAGCAGAGTCGAAAGGAAACCCGACATTTCTCTACGTCGAGAATGAAAACTCGACAAAAATTATGTTTTGCATATATTATGCTCATATTGCGAATCTCTCCTCCCCGGGGTGCTTTGCAGATGGGCTTAATAAGATGCTAATTCATAATGGAATGGAAAAAATGTGGTTTCCCCCAAACCCGCGGTCGGAGGAGATCCTGAAAATTAGTCTCAAACCCCAGTGCGAGACTAGTTGTCAGAAGCTCCCAACTCCCAGCAGTGCCATAACCCCAGCCTCCAGGCTGCAAAAGCACGCACGGAGCAACAAACAACGCAAACTCACCAGAACAAAAACACAAACGCACACACACACTCACACAGGTTGACAATGAGGCTACGGAGACTGGAGCTGCGAGAGCCGAGGGGGAGGGGGCACGTTCCACCCGCTCACGGAAAACCACGCAGCACGCACGGAGCAACAAACAACGCAAACTCACCAGGACAAAAACACAAACGCACACACACTCACACAGGTTGACAATGAGGCTGCGGAGACTGGAGCTGCGAGAGCCAAGGGGGAGGGGGCACGTTCCACTCGTTCACGGAAAACCACGCAGCCCCAGAGACGCCCGAGATCGTCCTCTTCTTGCAAGAGGGAATCTAGGCACGCATACCATTCAAGAAAAATTAACTTGAAGGTATTCGCTGCCGAAAGGTCCCCTTTTCCTAAGGAGATGGATGCCCTTGATGTATCAGAAGGTATAATAGCCGGAAGATACAAATGGGAATTTACCTCGGACGAGTACAGTGAAAAGCAAGTCGAGGAGGCTTTACTCCAAGGCTTGATCAAACCGACTCCGGATACCTATGTCACCCTTACTGACGGCGAATTCAGAAAGAAACGTACAGGTAAAACTATCACGCCACCTAACACTCCACTAGGACCTAAGCTCGAAGAGAATAAGTCCTAAAAAACATCATTTCACACTCAAGAACCCTTAAGTGAACTATTCCATGAAGACTTTAAAGATATTACACTTTAACTCTGACGGATGGACAAATAAACAGACAGTGTACGGAAATATATTGAGACAATGCGACCCAGACGTTATATTTATTTCAGAACATGGAATAAATGACACAAACACACTAAAAATGTTTCCCTACGAAGTCTTGACCAAAAATCACAGCGGAGAACGCTTTGACGGATGCGCTATAGCTGTGAAAAGAGGTCTTGACTTCAAATCAATAAGTGGACTCGACGAATCTTACCTCGCTGTGGAGGTCCGTACGGCAGTGGGACCCCTGGTCCTGGCAACGGGGTACCAACCCACAAGGAGAGGGTATTTGCCCCTTCCCAACTTCTTGCAGTTATGTGGTCACGGCAGAACCGTTCTCTTTGCCGGTGACCTGAATGCAAGAAGCGCTGCCTCCGGTTATACGTTGACCAACCCAGCAGGCAAGAATCTCGAGACACTTATCGATAGACATATTATGACTAGAATTGGACCATACTTCCCCACATTCATCACACACAGGTCAGCTACCAAACTAGATATTGTACTAACCAGCAATATGTTCCCATACAATTACTTCATTGAGCCGGGCCCCCCTATTCCCAGCGACCACCAGGCTATCCTCATTAAAGTTTCAACCTCCCCCATTCAAATCCCTATCCCAGAGCGAAAGAGCTACGCTCGAGCCAACTGGGATAAGTATAAACAACTCCTCGAAAGTTATAACCCAGAACCCTTAAATGATGCCTCCCTAGAAGAAATTGACGATGAGTTGGATAAAATGAATGAAAATTTATTAAAAGCCGACAAGGAAGCCGCCCCCCGAGTTAAATATAAAACTCTCCCTGCGCCCTCATGGACCCCTATAATGAAATACCTCGCGAGGGAGTATAGGAAACGGATCAATGAAGTGAACCTCACTGGCCCCAACATCAACACACACCGACAAACACAACTCATTCGTGACGAACTAATGACTCTTATAAGGGGCCAACAGAATGTACTCTGGAATAATTTAATTGACAGACTGAACGTAGAAACCGACTCGCGTACATTCTGGCAGACTGTTAACGACTAAAAGGCGGACAACCACCAAAGACTATTAAGCTCAGACGTGATGACACTGAAATTTCAGACGTGGAAAGAATCGAAGAGGAATTCAGACTCTTTTGGGCATCTATATTTAAGATATCCCCGGAAGAGAATGATGACTTTGATTTGGACTTCGAAGACGGAATTATTAACGACTTGAATGATCAAATACACAGAACCCACCCTTACCATTGCGTATCACAGGATAGGGAAATGAAAGGACCGAGGAGCTCTCAATAACCTTAAAGTCCTTTCGACAGTGAGCACCAGGGCGTTCAGGACTGACAAGGGAGAATTTTATTCGAGCCCGCCCAATATCTTATTGGGGCTCATGAATATCATGAACGCGTGCCTGAATGTGGGTTACTTCCCTGACCACTGGAAGGTAGCGAAAATGATATTCATTCCAAAAGCTGGTAAAACACCGGACAGTCCAGCTAACTTCAGGCCTATATCTCTTAGAATTTTCAGGGAAAGTCTTGGAGAAGATATTGGCCAATAGGGTAAATGCGTTCCTCGAGAATAACAATTCTCACAACAACCTGCAGCATGGCTTCCGAGCGAAGCGAGGAACAGACACGCCGCTAGCCGTAATTACCAAGAAGTTGACAAAAGTAAAATCAGAAAAACGCCACGCAAATCTGGGGCTACGCGATGTCAAAAAGGCCTTTGACAAAGTATGGAGGAGAGGCCTACAATACAAGATCTTACAACTGGGCCTCAATCCCATACTTGAGAGGATCCTTTGAGACTACGTAATGGAGAAGAGGGCGTTTTTGATTATTAAAGATTATAGTGGCCCTGAGTTCGAATTCGAGGCGGGGGTGCCGCAAGGCGGGTGCATAAGTCCCCTGCTCTATAACATTTACACCAATGACCTTCCCCAACCTCTGACTGAAGGCTCCTTATACGTCCAATTTGCGCACGACATAACAATGATATGTACGGGGCCTTATCGGAATGCGAATTTCATGGCACGAAGTACGGCAGTGGAAATCGAAAACATCAACTCTTTCGAGAGAAGATGGAAGAGATCCACCAATGCCCAAAAGTTCCGTGTAATTCCATTATTCCGAAGGACACTGGCAGACATCCGTGTAGGGGGTGCACGCATCCCATACCACAAGGAGTGCACGGTTCTGGGACTGCATATTACGACTGGTGGGTATAGGAATTATGTAGCAAAAACTACACAGAATGCACGGAGGGACTTGGGTGAATTTTTCAAATTCGTAAACCTGAGCACCTCCAACAAACTCAAAATCTACAATGCGTGCATTCGCTCAAAACTTTTGTACCCCCGGTCCCTATAAACGCAGTTTCCAAGACCCAAGTCCTTAAACTGCAAAGGGTCCAGAATAAGGCAGTATATATCATTACGGAAGCCCAAAGGAGAGAAGGGAGAAGGCAGAGTGAACTACATGGTGAACTGGGGATGACCCCCATAAACGTGGAGCTTCACCTCAGAGCAGCCAAAATCTGGGACAAGGTGCACCGGGACCTCCCTCTCGAGTTTGTGCTCGGGCACATTGACTTTGACAACTTAAACAACATAAGACGACCAATATTGTTTAAAAGCAGCAGACTACCCATTGACATTGACGTCGACCCAAGGTTCACTTAAAGTAAAAAAACCCAATTCACAACACAAATCACGAACAAAGCCAAGCGAAATTAGCCACTATATTAACATTTGTTAATATTAGTTTTTATTAAATACTTCCCAAATTTTTGTGCGAAATATCGCCAAAAAACAACAACAAACAAACAAACAAAAACAACACAAAACCAAAACCAAAATCTGGGTGTAAAATACCCGGAAAAGATGAAAATCTTCAACAAGCCACGTAGAGAATAAAAAACACCTACTACTACAAAGGCTTGAATGCCCAGTGCATTACCCGATAATATATTATATATTGTCACAAAAATATAACCAAAACGCAAAGAAAGACAGAGATACCCTTTCACCAGGGATCTGTCTTTTATACTTCTTTTCATTTTCACTTTCCTATTATTTCCCCACTATTTCTCCTACTAAAACCCTCTTCTACTATATTCCTCACCTTATATGTCCAATGATAGTATGATCGCTCAGTCATCACGGACTATTTGGCGCCTTCATTCCCCGCAATTCCCACATATCAAAGAATCAAGAAAAAGATAATCTGGATATCCGCCCGGCGTGGAGCAACCGGTGCGTCACGGATACTGAGAACAAAGGGTGTGCGTGTGTAGATTCCAATGCCCAGAGATCACCGTTCTTTGTTGAGTCGCTAAATATGACAATATTGTCTCTAAACTGGGCGCAACGCATTATCTCGCGTACCGAGCGGTGTGGTGCAACCATCTCGGCCGTGAAGAGACGCAGCGCCTGATATTGGGTTGAGGAATAAGTTCTTGCGGTTTTATCAAATCTATCCATTACCATTAACAATTTTAGAAAAACTTCATTTTTAATTGATAACAATATGCAATTTAATCAATAATGTATTCTCCGTTGTTATTTACGACTTCTTCCCAACGTTCAACTAGTTTTTCGATGACTGCAATAAAAATCTCTGGATTTTGACTAGAAGAATTCGTCTAGCCAGGTTCTTAATTCCACATCAGTATGGAATGAAACGCCGGGCAAATTGTTGGAGAGCGATCGGAACAGATGAAAATCCGATGGAGCCAAGTCTGGCTAATATGGAGGATGCGGCAGGATTTCCCAATTAAGCGTTTGGATGGCATCTTTGGTCATATTGGCAATGTGAGGACGAGCATTGTCGTGTTGCAGAAGGACTCCATAAAGTCGATGAGTTCGCTTTTCACGAATAGCTTCGGTGAGTCGATACATTTGTTGAACGTAGAGTTCTGCATCGACAATATCGTTGTTCGCAAAGAGCTCATAAAGAATGGTGCCTTCACAATCCCACCACACACACAGCATCGTCTTTCGTGGATGAAGTACTTGCTTTAATCGCGAAAGTGGTTTTTATTGTGGCTAAGCCATTGTTTTCGATGGTTCATGTTGACATAAACACACCACTTTTCGTTGCCAGTGATGATGCGGTGAAGAAATCTGTCCTTATATCCACGAGTAGACTTGTGACGAGCAAGCAAACCTGCGGCAATCGTGGAGCATTGAAGTTTGTTGCTTTCGCTCAAAGCGTGCGGAACTCATGCACCGCGTTTTTGAACTTTCCCCATCGAATGAAGGTGATTCACTACAGTTTTCTGATCACACGCCAATTGTACAGCCAATTCTCTAGTCGATTGACGAGGATTTCCATGAAGAAGATCGTTCAATCGATCTTCATCCAACTTAATGGGGCAACCAGAACGTTCTTCGTCATTAAGATTGAAATGACCGTTTTTGAAACGTGAAAAGCACCATTGAGCTGTCCTTTCTGATAACCTATTTTCTCTGTACACAGCACAAATATTGCGACGAGCTTTGGGTGCGTTTGCATTGTTCCTGTCTCGATTGAAAATGAATAACAACAAGTGTCGAAAATGCGCCTTTCTTTCAACTTGACATTCCATTTTGAGGGTACAGAACAAAAATTAAATTAACACAACTTTTAAATAACCCGCAATGACTTATTACTCAACTTCAATCCGTAGCCTAACCTTTACAAATTTTGCTCTCATTATTTATTATTGTTTCTTAATATGTGCACAAATCACGTCAACAAAACTTAAATCAACACAACATTAATAAAAACGCAAGAACTTATTCCTCAACCTAATAGAATCCCGCTGATTTCAAGGAGGGGATACGGTGTGGAAGCCGAAAACTTTATGGCACTTGGAGCCATCAGTAGGCACTGGCATGGATTCAGCGTCACAAGAAGTGGGTTCCAAAAAAGTCGAAAAAAATACGAACGGCAATGTGGAAGCTTTGGGAGTAGAGGCATGGTACTCTACAGGCCTCTGGGCATCATGGACAGATCCAGAGCTTTCGCGTGTCCGAGAGTTACACCGAGATCTAGAAGGAAGTTCCTAACCATAAACTCAAAAGGCTTAGGGCGTCGGTCGAAAACAAAACTAAGGAAACAGTGCGAATCCACCACTTCCAGGCAAAGCCGTTTAGTAACAAGTTCAGGTCGGAGTAGAATTGTGGATAGCGGCAGAAGTGCACCACCAGAGTTTTGGTTAAGGAAAACTGAAACTTGTGCACTTCAGTATAGCGAGAGATTCAATTTAATCCCTTTTGAAGTCACGATCCAGCGTTGGCATCTGAGGTGCACCAAAAGAGATCAAAAGGGCATCTACTTTGACAACATCTTCTGTTGATGCTGAAGGAAAAATGGAACAGTAAGGACACTTACCTGCGGAACGACCTCGTCGTGTCGTGTTCGGCTGGAGGGCCCGGAGGTTGGACTCTATTACTTTTCCTCCCACCGCCTCGATGCCTTTAGTGGGTGGGGCAGCTTTTTTTTGGGGGGGGGGCTCTCGCATCTTCGAGTTGGGCGGGCTAGCCTTGTGTAAAGGCGTAAGAGCCGAAGCTCCTCAACTACTGTCTTCCTTTCGCGGGGTAGCTTTACGAACCCTGGAAGACTGCCTCACGACCACCTTCAAAGACTTGCCTCATGCTTATTTAACAACTTTGTTGATGCGCCGAAGCGATCGTGCTCGTGAGCCTGGAAGGGCCATGAGAATAGGAGCCTTTTTTTAAATATTGAGATATACGATGTCCCAGGTGTGGGTGAGCGCTTTAGGACCAAGTCCTTAGTCTCGCGAAAGGAGACCATCCGCAGCCTGAACAGACAGGATTCCCTTCTTCATGATATAAGTGCCGCATTTGGTTGAGAAAGCAGGATGCAACTCTCGGAATTGACATATTTTGTCATACACTATAAGAGCTTATCTTGTACGGCATTTCGAGCAACTTGCAGACTTCAGGTATACCAGACTTTGCACGTCTACAAGCAATTCGTGTTGTCGAAGCGGTGGCAGGAATAGCACCTCAGCGGCAGTGGCACGAATTCCTTAGCACGGTAGCAATACCAACCGTCGGGGTTTAACGTGACGAAGAGTATGGGTGTGTCTTGAGGCCCCTCCCTGTTTTCTCATCGCACATCCGACTTTGACCGCTCCCTTGGTAAGCAGCTCTTTGATGATGTCTTCTAAGGCGTAGCCCAAGAGTTCCCTCGCGTAAACCACTCCTTTCAAGAAGTTCATGGTAAAGTGTGACGTCACATTCACCAGGAAGCTATCAAGTGTCCGAAGAGGATTAATCATGGACACCTCGAAAAGGAAGCGACGCATTCGCCAGAAGGCTCTCCTCCAAGAAACAAATCACAGTTTCTTTATGAGTCAAACTAGGTAATGTTCTCTTCGATTTCTTCTTCTTGCCTTTCCTTTTTGGAGGAAGGAGCGAATGTATCCGCTTCTCTCCACTCCCAGAAGGAGCCCTTAAGGCTTGGAGGAGCGGCTTCAGCAAGAGTATTCTCCATGATGGAGAACTTGGATGTCAAAAGGAGATATCGGGGAGGTCTCTCTCTTTGTGAGTCATCGGGGACCCGTGTGGTCTGAAGAAGAGCTTACGGAGAGGACTACTAGGGTTCGGTGCATGGCACGGGGTCAAGGCTCGCCCGCATGGAATATCCCGCTATCTGGGATAGGGGGAGAGCCACCTCTGGAACCATCTCCACATCTCAAGAGGCCATACCGCGTCAGGTATCTCTACCGGGGACTTAAAGAGCCGATGGCCCGTCAGGAACGTTACTTGGGCAGGCATGCCGACCTGCATTGGGAAGAGAAGGGAAGCATGTGTGCTGGTTCCCTTTAACATGACAAACCTCGGATCGACTAGGTGTCTTGGAAATACCCAGAGGAAGACACGACCTCTTACCCCTCAGCAGGCGTCTAGGTGGTTCACGTGTTCATAGGCGGTGGGCGAGAACCGAGGAGGCACGTCCTTTGCGTCGCCGTGTTCTTGGCGGGTCCCCGAGAAAGCCAAGGGGAATTAGCCACTAGACTAGAGTCGTCCGAAGGCAAGTCTGCACACTGGGTTAGGGTGAACTTTCCGAAACCGTATCTATTAGAGTGGTAAACCCTCCTACAAGGACACTTGGATGGGCACCTGAGATACAAGGACAACCTTTTTAGGAAAAGATTTTTTTGTATTTTATTTTGAGAGCCCATCTGGCGACTGCATACTAGGGCAAAAGTCACCGTACTCACAACAGAGCCTACAACTAGGCTAGATAAAAAAAACAAATAATATGAAGATAAAAAACAAATAAAAATAAAGGCTAAGCACAGGCTAAAAAAACAATAAATAAAGAAAAAGCAAAAAGGCAACAGGAAGGAATGATGCTCCGGCGTCGGAGATAGGCCAGCCTCTCCCTGGCGCAGGAACATGCGATACAAAAAAAGGTCAAATAAAGTGGAGGAGGCCTTCCTCTTCCAAAAAGTCTAAGATATTCAAAAAAAGTGTGCCGAAGAGTCTGGAGGACAACGCAATCGTCACATTAAGGGGCAAGTGAGCGCTCCATCAAATGGCTGTGCGTCTCGCGAGTGTGTCCAATTTTGAGACGACAGAAAGCAACCTGAAGCCATCGCGGCATTGGGGTTAGGTCCATAGGAATAGTCGCGGTGCAATGGCACGCAACTTTAAATTTCCCTCGACCCTATCCCATCTTATTTGCCAAGCAGTCCGGAGAGCTGCTCGTATGCCTGCCATGTAATCGGTGTGAGGAAGAGCGAAACGCTAGTCTGATTGCCCAGTCCTCGCGGACTCTGGCTCCCTCATTGGGACCCTCATTACCTGCAATTCCCATATGTTCAGGAAGACAATCTCGACATCCGCCTGGCGCGTGGAAATCGTGGTGTCATGGACACCGGGAAATAAAGGGATATTGAGATTCCAACGCTCCGACAGCACTCAGGAATACGGCAAGGAAACCAACACCCTTTTGGGAATTGGAGCCATCCGTATACACTAGCACGAATCCAGCGTGACACGAAGTGTGCTCTAAAAAGGCTGAACGCAAAGTCCGCGGCGCTATAGAAGCTTTGGGAGCAGGGGCGTGGCGACAGATATTGAAGGGTGGTACCGTACATGGTAGAGTCATGGGTTGGGTGTATGGGGTGTTTCAGTGGGATAGTACCCTTGTACTCTGGGGGTTGCGCTTCTCCTTTTTAGAGTGATCCAGATGACATTGGTTCCCATACTGGCACCCAGCCCTCACCTATGGCTCCAAGAAGCTGGCGTGTTATGACCAACTGCTCAACCAGGTGAAAGTAGCTGTGAGGAGATCCTTTCCTCAGCGAGAATAACCCCACCTGACCTGTGGGTTACCCTTGATTGGGATAGGTCTACGGGAGAACAACCCCGGATGAAAAAGCTGTGAATATGGTCCCACATTGGTTGGTTTTCGACAAACAGGATGTCCTGCAGACCTCTGCAACCTCCCACCATCAATTATATGTGAGGCTAAGCTGTGGGGACAAACGCAGCGTAAGCCCCGCTCCACATTAATCCACTCACTGCGCAAGCACAGCTCCACTCATATTTTTCTCATCTCTCATCTCTTTCACTCAATCATCCCCTTCACACCGTCATCCCTTCATTAACCCTTCATCATCAAAAGTACCTCGGCGACAGGATCAGGTGTAAGTGGCAGGCCATGGATGTGGCTGGGAGCTGCGAGCTTGATTCCTGCACGCGGGCAGTGTTGAGGTGATCGCCGCTGGCTGAGTGGCGAAAAGGGCTTGCTCAGCTTTCGTGTGCTCTCAACATGTCTGAGCAGCCGGAAACGGAAGCCTCACTGCTCACCCAGGACTGGGAAGGACCATTACCAAGACTGTTTTAAAAAAGGTAGCCTTACAACAACTTGGGCAGAAGGCCAGAACCTTATTATATAATGAACCCCAAACCAGACCTCGACGCAGAACAGCTATTATAGCCCATGAACTAAACAGATACAATGTTGACATTGTGGCCCTGAGCGAAACGAAATTACCAGGCGAAGATAGTTTAACAGCGGTTAGTGAGGGATATGCAGTCTACTGGAAAGGCTATGATGATTACGAACGGAAAATCCATGGAGTTGGCTTTGCCATACGTAACAAATTACTCGCTAAATAACTGAATCGCCAGTATGCATATCCCAAAGGCGGATAACATGGCGTATACCTCTTGCAAAGCACCGCTTCACCACCCTAATTAGTGCATATACTCCGACACAAAGCTCCAGTTAAGAAAAAAAAGATGCATTCTATGAATCGCTACATTCAGCACTGGTCGCAGTGCCAAAAGAAGACAAAATCCTATTGCTTGGGGATTTTAATGGAAGAGTAAGAAAACAAGCCCACCTCTGGCCACAGATCATTGGCAAACATGGAATGGGGAAAATGAACAGCAACGGTCTCAGACTGCTAACACTCTGTTCAGAGCATAATCTTGTAATCACTAATACTACATTTCAACTTCCGAACAAATATAAAATCACTTGGACTCACCCACGTTCCAAGCATGGGCATATGATTGATTTTATAATAACCAGGCAGTGACCAAAAGGATATTTACCTCACACGAGCAATGAGAGGTGCAGAGTGGTCAACAGATCATACTATGTTACTCTGCAAGCTAAATCTTATAATACGCCTCCCAACTCGGCGCAGATGCTCCTCAAACAAACTAAATACCAACAGCTTGAAAGATCAAGTAAAACGAAATGCTTACAGAAGCTCGTATGTAAATTTGATGCAAGCCCCCCCTCCCTTCTAACTGTGAAGGCTAGCGACCTCCCGACCCCTCTTTATTCCACTCTGAAGCAGTTTGCAGAGTAGACTGGGTTTTCAACCTCGACACCATAAATACTCGTTTGGCGAAAATGCGAAAGACATTCAAATATTGCTGACGCAGAAGAACAAGGCCCATGATGCCTGGCTCTCAAACCCAAGTTCCGCACATTTGAAACTAACCAGGCAAAGAACCTGCAACACCTTGCTGACAATAATAACCAACATGGGTTCTACAATGGCCTGAAGACTATATATGGGCCTGTAAAACGCCTCTGTTAGATCACATGATGGCACTCTCCTAAAAGACAAAACAGCCATTCTAAAACGCTGGGGACAGCACTTTTAAACCCTGTTAAATCATAGAAACCTTATAGAGCCAAACCTTTTATATGCAATTCCTCGGGTACCTCTAGCAATGGAGATGGGCAAACTGCCCACTTTTGAAGAAATTCTTTGACACCATAAACTCCTTAACAAATAATAAATCACCTGGCCCAGATGGCCTTTCCTCTGAACTGTACAAAGAAGGTGGCTATTTCTTGCACTCAAAGATACACGAGCTCACGTCGGTCATCTGGAATATCGAAGAACTCCTGCTGAATTTCTGAAATTTGACATAGTGTTTGTATACAAAAAGAAGGGTGATCGAGCCCTCTGTGAAAATAGAAGAGGAATCTCTCTACTGGTAGTGGACTCTAAAATTCTGACAAGAATTATGCTTGTCAGATTATGTCGCCATATATCAGGAGCACCTTCGACATGATATTATGTGCAAGACAACTACAGGAGAAGTGCAATGAGCAAAACATAACCTCTACATAGCTTTTATTGGCTTCAAAAAGCTTTTGATACAGTCAATATGAAACTACTATGGATCGTTTTAGAAAAGTTTGGCTCCCCTACAAAATTCCTCTCAATACAGGGTTGCTATACAGTACCGACACGATGACAACCTATTTAATTTAAGACTTCAAGCCCGCATGAAAACTGTGACCAATCATATTATGGAACTTCAATATGCAGACGAGTGTGCGCTGATCGCAGACACACCACTTGCTCTACAAAGATCCCTCAATGTCATAGCCGGTCTTTACGAAGCAATATATCTGAAAATGAATCTCAATAAAACAGAGATACTAATGCAACGACAGAATCCAGAACCACGTCTAACTTTCCACGTCAACGCTGATGACATTAAACAGGTAACAAGTTTCAAATATCTGGGCAGCATCCTGTCGGATAAGTATAATCTAGATGAAGAGGTCTGCAACAGAATAATTCAAGACTCCCTAGCCTTTGGAAAACTGCGCATAAGAGTCTTCCAAAACGATAACCTCTGCCTGAAAACTAAAATAGCAATCTACATCGCTGTATGTATAACTACTCTACTCTACGGTGCTGAAACATGGACTGCTTACAGAAGGCATATAAGAAAATTGAAAGCATTTCATATAATAAATCTGCAGAAGATTCTCAAGGTATCATGGAGGGACAAAATTTCCCATGTACAAATCCTTCGACGCGCCAGCACAACCTCAATTGAGACCATGCTTGCACAAAAACAACTGCGATGGACTGGACATATAATTCGCATGAGTGATGACAGACTACCTCGATAAATCCTTTATGGACAACTCCCACTGGGACACCGTAGACAAGGTGGTCCAATGAAACCCTGTAAAGATCAAGTCAAAGCAACCCTAAAAAAGGGTAAACCTCGACTGGGACAGTGAAATCAGTCATTTCCTGAAATGCGGACCACCGTCCCCGCGCCAAGCAGCAGTCCAGAAAAAGATCTTTGAATGGGAAAGTGATCACTACTATAGAGGTCATCGACTATCTGCCACCCCAAATCAGAATGTGCATCCGGAGAGCACAGGTATATATGAAGACATGTAAATGACTAGGTACACTCATCCACATTTAAGACACTTATATCCAGCTCGTCGATCAGTTGGCCAAGGACCACTGGGATTGATTGAGTAGTATCTCTAGAGGGGGTATCTACAGTTTAAATCCCCGAGAGAAAGAGAAAGCCCCGACAAACGTGCCACCGTGCATGGCGATGGTGAGGAGAGAGCTCCTCCACCGGTGAAAGAGCTACCTCAATTGCTCTCATGCTCGCCTACACCAAGGAAGGACAATGCTGCGCTTGGAAGAGGATCTTCATGCACTTTCCTACTATTGGTTTCAGTTTTCACCATGATCAGAATATAATATAGAAAAACGGGTCCTCATATAAAGTAGAAAAGTCTTCATAGGATCAGAAATTCAAGAATATGCACATTTACACACAAGTGATCCTGGTCCGGCGTTGATGGGCTTTGCCAACCGGGCCCGCCATTTAGGCGAAATTTTCCTGGAACTTTGACCATTAGGGATGGTGACGGCATAGCCACCTTTATGTGTACTTGGAGAAGGTGGGCAGAGTCGATGGTCCAGCACACCCCGCACCTAATACTTGCCCTAGCCAGCGTGCTTCAGGCCGTCGCAGCAGGTAGATTTTTTTTTTTATTTATAGAGCCCATCTGGCAACTGTCCACTTGGGCATCAGTCGCCGGAAACAGGACAGCCTAGAACTAGGCTAATTTAAAATAAAAATATGAAAACATAACAATGATAAAAATGTGAAAAACTTAACAATTAGGAAGCAATCTCCGTCAGCGGGGGGGAGGGTCTCCTTCACCCCGGTGCAGGAGCATGCAACCTACAAAGAAAACAATAACAAACAAAGAACAAAAAATAGAACCTTCTTAAATAAAGGGGAGAAGCCCGGCCTCCCCCCAAAAGTCAACAAGTCCACCAGTCAATGTGCACGCACTCGTCGCAGCAGGTAGAGACTTCACCGTATACACCCCACTCGATTGAGTCTCATAAAAGAAGGAAAGTGCGCCGGGCAGCCAGAACCTCTGGATAGGAGAGCAAGTGTGGAAATGGGTAGGAGGGTGTGTAATAAAGAGAAGTAGAGATAGGCGGGTCTAGTAACGAAGAGGGTAGGTAATCGCCTATTATTATCATATCCTGGTAACAGGTAATTCCAGGATAACATGCAGTCCCCCAAGGTACCATAACTACCGGACCGAACTCTGTACAGGTGGAAACACTCCTTCTGGTTCAAAGTGCGGGGAGAAAATAAATACCGATACTAATAAAGATCATAATAAATAATAAAATATTAAATAATAACAATAATTATAACACAATATACCATAATAAATACTAATTATCATCATCACTAACTCTATAATTTAAGATGGGGATTTTTTTTAGTATTTGAATAATAATTTCATCTTAGTTTGGTTATGACTTATGTTTTTTTGCTATCAAAGTTATTTATAATAATTCTTTTATAATATCAAAAAACGAAATGGTGAAGTTCAGAAATAAATATAAGTATCGAAATTGTGAACTTTTTAGTTCAGAAAATTTATTTTTATATATCTTCTTCTATAACTATATTTTATCAACGTGATATTTTTAAAGGGGAGAAATTTAGTTTAGAGTTCCTTATTAAAATTATTATAATTGGCAAAGTTCAGAAAATTTCTAAAAATTTAACCATGGCTGCTTTTTTTTAGATTTTAAATTTTAATCTTAGTAGCGAAGCGCAAGCTCTTCCCGTAGGGAGGGGGGAGTGGCGAAGCCATTGCCTGATAAAAGCCATAAGAAATAATAAATAAGTAATAATAATAATGCTAATAGCAATAATAATGAATAATAATAAAAAGTTAAAGTAGTGCTGAGTGAGGGAGGGGGGACAGCGCACCACCAACTTTCCCAAGCTCCATCAGTGTGTTCAACTCAGGTCGGGAGGATGTGCAGCCCCTCCTGGTACACAGTGTAGCCCCCTGCGGGGTATTACTATTGTTAGGATTACATCCTTACATATGATCAAACTCCAACTGCACTGTTATACTAATAATGCTAAAAATAATTATGATAATAATCGTAATGATAACAGTAATGAAAAAGATAATGTTAATGATAATAATGGTAATGAAAATAATAATGGTAATGGTAATACTACTAATAATAATGTAAGTAATAAGAATAATTACATGATTATCAAATAGGCATGAAATAAGAGGTTAGAAATTCCCACAAATGTACATTATCTTCCGAAGCTAAAAGTGCAGAGGATGACGCATTCCATTTTCCCCAACCCCCTCTCGCTGACCCAGCCTCCCTGCTGCAGTTAACCCCTATGGCAACAACAACAAGCAATCTTCCCTCTTAAGTGTAAAAATTCTTTAATACCGCCGACTGATTTCCTGTGGTTTCACTGTCGTTCTTTTTTTAGGGGGCGGGGGGCAAAAGACATTCTTAGGTAAACCCTGTGGGGCTCCACCTCTAATCAACTTGAATTATGTCCTATTGGTTAATACTAAGGTAGGAGTATCTTCAAAATGTATTCATACTGGCCCAGTTGTAAGAAATTTCTGCCCCATTAACCCTATGCAAAAGTTAACTGGATAGTTATTGTAAAAACCATCCCAAAGTTAGGTTAAGCATAGGCACCATGCTGCAGGTGACATTTTGGCCGCTAGGGTGTCCTATTGGACCCAATGCCAGCAGTTGGATTTGTGCCTGATGGAAGAGGCAATCTCTTCCATATGTAAGCGGGGCCCAATCACTCCTAGCGTAGGGAAGAATCGTAGGTAAGAGCAAACAGAAAGGTGCAACCATAAGGTTCAAAGACTTTACAGGGGGCACTGAGAAACGAACGAGACTCGGCGCAAAGTTGGCGTTTTTTTATTTCTTTAATGCAAATGAAAGTATGAATCAGGATTAAGATGCGTTATATCTCGACACCCGAGTTCAGATAATGAGGTTCTATGTTTAAAGTTACGGTCTTTATTAATACCTTATTTCGGTAATTCGGTAACTCCAGCGGCAATCGAAGGCGTTTTGTCATTTTTATTTTAAAAGAAAATCGCAAAATGGTATATATTGCTATAAAGTATATCTATGATAGAAGCTATAGCAATTTCACTAATTAAGGCGCGAAAATTTATAATTTGATGCTATAACGAAAACCAGGCAATGGCTTCGCCACTCGCGCTTCACTATTAAGATTAAAATTTAAAATCTAAAAAAAGCACCAATGGTTAAATTTTTATTAATTTTCTGAACTTCGCCAATTATAATAATTTTAAAAAGGAACTCTTAAACTAAATTTCGCCCCTTTCAAAAAATCACGTTAAAATATAGTTATTATAGAAGATAAAATAAAAAAGCAGCCTTGCTTAAATTTTAATCAATTTTCTGAACTTCACCAATTGTAATTCATTTTCTTTTAAAACATTATTTGGATAATCATATTTTTTTATGAACTTAATCATTTTGTATTTTCAAACTCTAAAGAAATTCATAGAAATAATCTTGAAAAAAATTTAAAATATACTTACATAAGTCATAACAAACTAAGATTAAATTATTATTCAAATACTCAAAAAATGCCCTTCTTAAATTACACAGGCCTACGTTTGAAATTTTTTTTATGTTGCCCAGGATTTTTTTGTGGTTTCTTAATGAATCCAACCGCCTGAGCTCAAAAATGAATGTATATTTGTTCAATCAGGTCAGATTTTCTCAGTACAGCATACACCATTTTCATTGAGATTACCTTATTTTTTCGGAATTTAAAAAAAACAAAACTATCTAATAATGCATTATTACTGTTATATCATATAAATAGGAATACACGTATGTAAACTATAATTCTTTTAATAAACAAAAAATAAAAGAATGCAACATAATAAAGAAAATAATTATAATTTCGAAGAACAGACGCCCTTGACGATTTTCGTTTGTGCCTGTCATCTGGTGCATCACGCTTCAAACACCAACAGTAGTCAGCAAGCATGTTTCCGTTCCATTTACACTGGTACCTAGATTCTATTGTTTTTATGTCCTGGTGGAATCTTTGCCCCTGTTCTTTACTGTAATCTACGCAGTTGTCGGGAAAATAATCCAGATGGGACTGTAAAAAGTGTATCTTTATAGACATTCGAGCTCCCAAATGTTTGAGACTTGTTAAGAGTTGATTGACCAGAGCAACATATTCTTCTGGGCTTCTTTTATTGCCTAGAAAATTGTTAACTAGAGCTTAGAAAGCTTTCCAGGCATCTTTTTCTATGTCCTTCATTGATGCATCAAATTGCTGATCAAGTTCCTGATTTGAAGTCCATCAAAAATTCCCCCATGGAGCTTAGCGTCACTGATTTGTGGAAATTTTTGAAGAAGAAATTCAAAAGCTTGGCCTACTTTATTAAGGGTTTTGACATAATTTTTCATTATGCCAAGCTTTATATGCAGTGGAGGGAGGAGTATTTTTTGAAGAGGCACTAAAGGTTCAGCTATCACATTGTTTGATCTAATTCTAAATGCTTCTCGTGGAGGCCAAACCTTCTTCTCATAGTGCATACTATCTGCACGACTGTCCCATAAACATAGGAAACGGGGATGCTTCGTGTAGCCTGTTTGCGTCCCAAGTATAAGAGACACTACCTGAAAAGAAATTTAGCACGGTATGTAAATTCAGTGTAATATTTCTAAAAACAAATTCAAAGTGATATTTCTTAAAACAATAAGAATATGAATATGTACTGAAAAATCCTGTATGCCGATGCATTAAATCATCGTATTGGAACTAATTGGATATATGTACATCTTATTTTGAGTTTATTGAGTTGTTTTGTATACCTTCTCAATTAGGATAAGTTCCCCATTAACCCAATAGGATGCATTAACCTATAGGGACACACTTCAACAAAAAATATAACTAAAAAATGACTCATGATTTCCAGATTTGCATTCTTGTAAAATGTAAGTTGACTAAAAGGTGTATACAAGTATTAACAATTAAAAATGAAAATGTCAATATCAAAAAGCTTAGAAATGCCAAGTGTAAAATGATCTTACCTTTAAGTCACCACATATCCTCCACTTATAGCTAGAGTAATTTATTGCATCCAGCATTTTTTTCCATATTTTCATAACTTTCAGTAAGTTGGATTGAATGGCCTATAGGAACGGAAGCTATCTTGTTACCAATATTTAGTAACACAGCTTTTAAACTTCTACTGGAGGAATCTATGAACAGTTTCCATTCTAATGGGTTGTAGGGAATTCCAAGGGCCTCAACAAGTCCTTTAATATTGGCGCAGTATACTAAAGAGCTGGAAGAATGCTGTAAAAAATAGCTTCGAAACTCTTGTTCTCTATTTCTGTACCCCCCTAAATGTTGTTTCTTAAGCGAGAAGATTACTTTCACGAAGTCGAGAGCCAAGAAGTTGTGTATTCGCCTTTGAAACCCCCAGATCCCTGGTCAGGTCATTTAACTGAACTTGAGTGAATGGTCTTACGACCATATCATGTGTGGAAACCTGATAAGACTCAGATGTGTCATAATCTTGGTCAACTTCCATATTAATCTCTTCATGTACCTCTTTATGTTCAGGGGGAGAAGGTATAGGAATTCCTGGGCCATGGGGCAGGGGTTTGATGGCAGAAGGAACATCCGGATATGCCACACTATGTTTATTCTTCTTATTTATACCTGTGGAAAATATAATTGCATATTACATAAAGGAATTGATTTGGAGTTGCAGATAGTACATAAATGTTTAGTAAAGGATATGTTCATGCTGAAGTGAATTATGTTAGTTTTTAATTTTATGCTAAGTCTTTGCATAATAATGACATTTTCAGGAGCCAGTATAATACAGAAAGCTTAAATACTTGATACAATGCTCACCTTTAAGATTTGTCATGCAAAAATAGCAGTCCGTAGTGTGATCCTTGCCATCTCTCCACACCATGGGAACACCAAAAGAGAGGGACTTCTGTTCGCCCTGACTCCAGCGTCTTAAACTTATGTAGCATCCCTTGCAGCAGATATGTGGTGCAAACCTTTTATCTTGATCTCTTAGCCTTACTCCAAAATATGCATGATACAAAGATTTAATTACAGGAGGGATTGTACTTTGCTGCTCGGGAAAAGTCACTTTGCCGCAAACATAGCAAAATCTGTCGGAGCTATTCTTACATTTTCTGTTCATTTTTAACTCAACCACTATTATTATTATTCTTATTATTATAATGCTAAGCAATTTTTAACCTGCAAAATATAAACCTATTTGCATAATTACTTAAAATGTACACAAAATTTACTACGAATAGAGAAGTGCAAAAACTATTGAAATTTGATGTAATATAGGAGATGTATAAACTATAAAATTATTATCACCCCCTGTATCGCAAAAACTGGAGGTGATAGAGAAAAACGGATCACAGATTCGGATTTAGGAGGGCAATTTTATTAAGAAACACTATAGAAAACCTAAGGTACATTTTTGACGCAGACCAGTGTTATAGAGTTAGTGATGATGATGAAGTAATGAATAGATTCGCAGCCATCTTGTCATTGATAGCTTGTTTTGACCCCCTAAATAAACCTTGGGTTAATTCGAATCGCATCATATTATATTATATATCATTTTGAAAGGTTTTTTTTTCCTGAATTAAAATGATATAGACATTTTATATGACTCAATATTAAATAAAATATGATTGATTTAAATACCATTCCGGGGCTGGGCTTACATGTCTGAAGTTAAGAAGCAAGGCATAAAATCAATGAACATTAGAGCGCCTAATACCGTCTGGCAATCACCATGCATTTGAACCTAATGCTAAGCTTTTTCTGAATTGTGAATACTATTAGGTGATTAAAAATATCGGGGGGGGAGGGGGCAAGAACCTAGAATTTCGAAATTAGCGCCTTAGGATTTGAATTCAAATGTGCTTGCCAGACGTTGCTAGGCTCTTGAATATTCATTGTTTTTTTATGCAGTGCTCCGCCCCGAATGGGAGGAGCTAGAAATGGGTAGTTAATTTAGCTCTGTATTTAGTTAAAACCTGATTGGTAGGCTTTCAGGTTGTCTAGTTTTTAGATTGTTAGTTTTGGGAAAAACAAAGCATTTGCACAAAAAAAATGAAAGTCAGGTCTTTGTAAATCACTCAAATATACCAGAATTTAAAACTATTGGAGTCTGATTTTTTACTCATTAGCACCAGTCGGGGTATTAGGAAAGTGGTTAAAATGAGACGATGATAAAGACGCCTACTTTAGGCTATTTCCAGCCAAAATCATTTTTAAGGTAATTTCTAAATGATAGGGGCGAAGCCCCTATACCCTTTCCAAAGACGATTGTCAGACGTCATTAGGGCACTAGTTTTTATGCCATGTTTCTTGACTACATACATAAGCCTCATCTAAACTCCCTTTCGCCCCCGTACCCCCAGATAGGCCGTTTCGTAACCCTTTAATTTACCATTAAAAATAACCAAGTTTCGTGTCCTTACCTTGCCACAGTAAACACGTTTGTTGCACCGAAGTTTGCCGGAAATATTTAATTTTGGAATACTCTCACACTTAGGATTTTTTTAAAATTTTAAGAGCTCATCTGGCGACTGCCGACTTGGGCATAAGTCGCCATATTCACCACTGCCTAGTATTACGCTACTTTAAAATAACACGCAAAAAAACAACAAAAACAAAAACAATAAAATAAAAGGAAGAAGGCAAGAGGCAGGAAGCAAGCTCCAACTTCGGGTGGAGGTCCGCCAGCGCAGGAACGTGCGACCTACAAAAATAACAAAAAAAAACAACAACTAGTTAAGTAAAGGGGAGAATGCCGGCCTCCCCCTAAAAATCGGTAAGTCCACCAGTCAATGTGCACGAACAACGGCCGGAGTACAAGGGAGAGACGATAGCGACCCCGCTCATCCCGATAGCGGGGCAGGTAACGTGCGCGAAGATCGCCCCGACTGGGACATTCAACAAGAAAATGCCGAACAGTCTGGGGGACAACGCAGTCTTCACAGTAAGGGGCAGGCAAGCGTTCCATCAAATGGCTATGGGTCCCGCGAGTGTGTCCAATTCGGAGACGACAGAAAGCAACCAGAAGCCCTCGCGGCATTGGGGGCTAGATCCATGTGAAGAGTCACGGCACAATGTCACGCAACTTTAACTTCCCTTCGACCGTCTCCCATCTTCTTTGCCAAGCAGCCTTGAGAGCTGCCCTCATTCCTGTCATGTAGTCGGTGTGAGGAAGAGCGAAACGCTGGTGCGGTCGCCCAAGTCTCGCGAACTCTTTGGCGCCTTCATCGGGCGCTCATTCCCCACAATTCCTACATGTCCAGGAACCCAGCAGAAGATAATCTCGACATCCGCCCGGCTTGCCAAAACCGTGGCGTCACGAATATTGCGAACCAGGGGATGCGGAGATTCCAATGCTCCGAGAGAACTCAGGGTGCTTTGTGAGTCGCTGTAAATTACAATCCGGTCTCCAAACCGGGCACGTCGCGTAATCTTCCGTACAGTGTGGTGCATTGCCACCAGCTCGGCCATGAAGAAAGACGCAGCGCCGGGCAGATCCCTACGGACTTCAAAGAGAGGGGATACGGCGTGGAAGCCGACCCCCTCTTCGGACTTGGAGCCATCCATATACACTGGAACGCTACCAATGTGACACGAGGTGTGCTCCAAAAAGGTCTAACGCAATACTCCCGGCGCTGTACAAGCTTTGGGAGCAGAGGTGTGGCGACAAATGGCTAAAGGTGCTACGCTCCAGGGTGGCGTCCTCGGTAGAACCAGGGGTGTCTTCGGTAGAACCAAGGGCGCCACCGGCCGGAGTTATAGATAGCTCTCGAAGGAGTTTCCTGACCCTAAACCCGAAGGGCTTAGGGTATGACTGGCGTCTCTCGGCGGCATAGGAACCGTCGAAATCAGCTGCGGATGCAGTGAGAGCTGTTGGAGACTGAGGGGGACGCCAGGCTCGCGCGTACAGGCCAATAATGTAGTTTGCACGGCGCAGAGCGAGTGGCATCTTCCCAGCATCGACAAGTAGTCTCTCAATGGGGAAAGTGCGGAAGGCACCGGTGGCCAAGCGAAGGCCGGTGTGGGGGATCGAGTCCACCTTCCGCAATAAACGCTCGGCTGCGGATGCATAAAACTCGCATCCGTAGTCGTGCTTCGAACGAACAAAGGATCAATAAAAAAGTAAGGCAGTAGGCCTATCAGCGCCCCAAACGCTGAACGTCACGGAATAAGAATATCTATGACGCCGGTACAAGAGAACGTAAGGCTCCGAATATGCGCCCCCCAGGTGAGGTGTTGGTCAAATAGAAGAACAAAGAAACGGTGCGACTCCAACACTTCTAAGCGCACCCCATTTAGAAAAAAGTTCAAAATAGTACTGATAACGACCATCAAAATAGACCAAATTACCGTTGGCGGTACAAACTACAATTACGCGACAAGGGAAGTGTGCTGGAACTACACATTGACGAAAAAGGCTACCACGTTCATATAAAGGGCAGGATAGGCAAAGCCAGAGGTGACCTAAAACTGCTACACATCTTAAGCAATGTGAGCATTGAGCATAAAACGCAAGAGAACTTTATACAAAGCTTTCATAGATTCAGTCTTAATCTACCCGCCGATCCCATTGCACAATATTTCGAAGTCTAACAAGAAGAAATTGCAAAGGTTTACAAAATAAAGCGACGTACATAATAAAAGACAAGAAGAATAGAAGGAAAACGCATTATAGACTTAATAAAAATAGCAGTTATCGACCCGATTAAACTTTACTCTGGAGAATGGGCAAAGAAACTATGGGAAAAGATCGAAGAAAAACATCCAGAGATGAGTAGAGATTTGAGAATACAGACGAAAATTATAGTCAGAGGCGGTTCCCAAGCAGTAGGCTCCACCTACGGCAAGAGAAACAATCAATCCATATATAAGCATAAATACAAGAAAGATTCAAAATAAGAAAACCCAAGCAAGAAAAAAAAAGAAAGGCCTGAATGCCTTAAATAGCCACAATAAGATAAACGGACATGGGGAAACAGTAATTAGATGTGTAGGAGAATCGTCACTTCCCCGTTCTCTCGCAGTGGAGTCACGAGGCGATTGCCGCAAAGACATCCGGCCCCGGCACCGTCGGGTCAAGCGCGTTACCTCAGCGCCTCGCCCCTCGTAGCTATGTAAAGTCGAAAGGTTGTAAAATGCAAGATCTCCCATAAGAGAGCGATATTGAATTTCACTTCAAAGAAGCAATTGGAGACGTGTTTCTCCCAAGCTCGAAGGCTAACGAGGAGCCGATGTAAGACTTAGTGAGAAAACACGTTTTGATTAAGAACCCTCCTGGGCCCATCTTCAAGCCCATCCCCCCAGTGGAATGACGAGGTATAAATAAGAAACACTGAGGAAATTCGAGAGGTAGAATACGTCAGTCTCCAGGTGACGAAGTCCCCGGATTAAGATCGGGCTACTGAGAATGGATAGGTAGAATACGTCAGTCTCCAAGTGACGAAGTCCCTGGATTAAGACCCCGGTCTACCGAGACTGAACGGGTAGATTACTTGGCTCGCCAGACCAAGAAGTACCCTGCAAGAGAGGCAGGGCTACCTATCTTAAGGGGCTAAGAAGCAGCTCATCCTCGAGCTAGTCCCTGGTTATCAAACCGAACGTTCAGTTAACTTGTTCAAGTTCAACTTACTCACGTCAGAGACACTCCTCATATCCTGGTGCATCTTAAACACCAGGGGTATCCCTCGTCCTTGAGGAATTAAGAAAAGAAGAAGGAAAAGGCTCCCCCTCGAGCCCGTTGCTCGGTGGCCACACCAAACTCATAAGTCAACTTGGTTGAGGAACCAAGTTCAACTTATTCTCGTCAGAGAAACCCCCCTCCGTTATCCTCGCCCTTGAGCAAGACTGGAACTAAGAAGAAGCTCATCCTCGAGCTAGTTCCTGGTACCAAACCCACCTTTAAGTTAAATTATTCAAGTTTAACTTATTCTCGTCAGAGAACCCCCCCTTTCCCTCCTCGATCTGCGCCCTTGAAGAAGACCCTCCCTTATTTCAGTCCTCGCCCATGAGGAATTAAGTAACGAAGGAGAAAAGCTCCCCCTCGAGCTCTTTACTCGGTGGTCACGCCGAACTCTTAAGTTAACTTGGTTTATGAACCAAGTTCTACTTACTCTCGCCAGAGAGATCACGCCTACCTTGGTGCCGCCTAAAGCACCGTGATTGTTCTCGTCCTTGAAGAACCTCCCCTGAATACCGTGTGGACCCCCATCTGCTACCCTCGCCAAAAGTACCTCGATCTCGACCCTCTCCATCTAGCCGGTGGGCCCGCGGCGTGGAGAAAATAACATTCCTGAGGTATTTAAACTCCAGTAGAGTCCATAAGCCTAAATCTTATATATTGAAGTGTGTAGCGAATTTAACCAATTTTAGAGGGGGCAAGCTAATTAAAATAATTATTGGGTATTATAATATTCGGAATATTTCTGTGGTTAATGGGGAGTTTTTGTGTATTAAATTGTTAAAGTTAAAAATATAAGTTTATTTCTGGAATTCTTGTGCGTTTCTCTAAATCCTTACGTGTTTGAAACGGCTCTTCTTTAAAATAACAATATTAGCCCTCTTAGAACAAAGCCTACTTCATCAAAGAAGTATATCACGACCACAAAGAATACCACTACAACAGCGGTTTGTGTGTAGAAAGATGAAAAGGGGCATTCTCCTACATAGAAGTGGTGTCTGGTATGGAGTGGTCAGAAAAGGGCTATTTTACGACAAGAAGTAACGGATAGATAATTATAAATGGAGGAAAGAAATTTCCATATCTTTCACCTGAAATTAACAACAGAAAACAAAAGAAAACAGGAAATAAAGATTCTTGAAAAAGAATTAGCGATGCCACAGAAGCAATAAACTTCAACCTAAACAGCCATATATATATATATATATATATATATATATATATATATATATATATATATATATATATATAGTGGGTACAATAAATATCCGATACATGGTCAAAAGTTTATTTACCATAGTTACATAAGAGCAAAGTAATCGAAAATTGAATACAAATTCGCTATTAGAATACACATAGTAAAGCATTGATATTATATCGACAAAGGTGTTAGATTATCGCGTCAAAAAGTATCCAAGACAACCACAAAATTAGTTTTATACCGATAATAAATACGTAGTTCTCATACATTCCAGAGTGGTTTACGTGACAGGAATGCTGTAGAACTTTCTAGAAAAATAATCTACTTCGTCCACGTGAAACAGTCGAACTCAGTCAGTGTGAGAGAGCTGTATGAGAAGGATGTCATCGTTCAACAATCTAATTCTAATATGGCGAAGACTAAAGAATTGCCAAAAAGGAGCAGAGAACTAATTGTTCAGTTACATAAAAGCGGTTTAGGCTATATAAAATTTTCATATATACCAAAAATACCAATCTCAACCATTGGTGACACGATTCGCCAGTTCACGTCATATCAGTCCACTGCAAGTCTACCACGTTCAGGGCGTCCATCTACAATTTCAAACTGTGCGGATAAACATATAGTCCGCAAAGTAAAGAAGAATCCTCGAGTGACTCGCCTGAACTTCAGAAAGATTTGGAAGCAGCTGGGACAAATGTATGCAAAAATACAATTAGAGCAGTTCTTAGGAACGAGGGATTCCACTCTCACACACCAAGAAAGACATCTTTGGTGAAACGAATTCATGTCAGAAATCGTCTGAATTTTGCCAAGGAACATTAAGAGAAGCCTGCAACTTTTGGGGACGCTGTACTATGGTCTGACGAGACGAAGATTGAGTTATTTGGGCGGAATAGAGTTAGTCACGTTTGGAGGTAGAAAAACTCTGCGCATGAGCCTAAATATACAATCTTATCAGTGAAGTTTGTAGGAGGCAGCATAATGGTATGGGGCTGTTTCTCCTCTGCAGGTCCTGGAAGACTATATTAATGAAGGGAAAATGAATGCTCAGATATATCGCAGGATTCTGGGTGATAATCTCTAACAGTCTGCAGACGACTTGAAGTTGCCAAGATGATGAACATTCCAGCAGGACAACGATCCAAAACATACAGCCAAGGGCACTGCAGCGTGGTTTCAGCAGAAGAAAATAAAGGTTATGGGATGGCCAAGTCAGTCGCGAGATCTAAATCCTATCGAGAATCTGCGGCGAGAATTAGAACTAAAGATTCAGAAAAGGGACCCAAGAAATCTAACAGATTTAAAAAGAATATGCCAAGAAGAATGGACCAAGATACCCAAAATATTTGTAAGAACCTAATAAGTAAATATCCCAAACGGTTGGAAGCTGTACTAGCGACGAAAGGTCATATCACCAAATACTAACTGGTTTTCATAAATGTATCCGATACTTTTTGAAACGTTCGTTTGATATTTTTGCCGTAATCATAGTAATGTTTTAGTTGTTTTGCAACATGATACCAATTTTGTATTCAACATACAATATACATAAGATGTTCAATTTTCCATTACTCTGTTGTTGTGTAACTATGGTAAATAAACTTTTGACCATGTATCTGATATTTATTGCACCCACTATATATATATATATATATATATATAAATATATTATCAAAAAATCGAGGGGGGGGGGCAAAATCCCCCAAAGTTTTTTTTCAATTAAAATAAGTTCATTAAAAGTATTGGCGCAGCCCGCACAAGAATCGGTATTCATTATGTTCTGATTTAGTTTGAATTCATCTCTAATTTTGCTCATTTTTTTTTTTAATTTAGAGAGTGTTGCCTTGGGTAGACTAGGATCATGAACGGCTTGGAACAAGAAAAACTAGTGACTACAGCTTGGAAAAATATTATCTTCCCTTTTAACTAACGCTTCGTTCAGGCAGCAGTCATGGCGGACTCCATGACTGGTACGAAGATTTATGTACAACATTATAGCTTGAAGAATCATTTCCCCAATGACTCACAAGTCCGAAGTTCATATCTTTTGGGAGGGATGGGTGAGCTAAGGTCAAAGGGGATAGCACCTCTAAACGGGGTTGCTATATTAAAAGCCTCCTAAAATGTTTGTGAGACCATCTCACTTCAACCTTGGAACATTTACAATATTATTTAAGTTATCATATGTGAACTTGAAACATTTAAAGTTGTAATAATACATTGCATTGATGGGAAGTGGTGCAACTCAACCCGGTTACGCAGATTTAGGGTGAACAGTCACGAATAGGGTGGGGGAGGGGATGGGAGGTTGATAGAGAAGGGCTTAATAAAACAAATCCCATCCCTGATCACCATAAATGTCGAGGTGGAAAATGTATTAGTCCAGGAACGAATAGGACAAAGATCAAGGGAATTTAAACTACAAATTACCTAAATTCGAAAACCCCTGACAGGGTAATCGAAGAGGCTCCTACTTAGAAATTAGTTAAACTGGCCTACTAACAAGTACTGAAAGCATGAATGGTGTAACTACCGCGACGACACATACATACCTTTATTACAGCTCAGAAACTAGTGTCTTTGTATAAACTAATTCGTAGAATCTTTCTTCAATACAGGGGGGCGATAATTTTGTACTATAATTAATCTATCAACACTTTGCTATGACAAACTTCAGATTAAAAAAAAAGAAAAAGAAAATATCAAAGCAAACGAAAGCACTAATATCTAAAGTTATAAACTAACTGAAGATTTTACTACATGTCCAAAATCTCTCACTGCCAGAATATTTTAGGATTTCGCCATTGGCTGAAAGCAAACGTTGCCAGATAGAGAATAAAACAATAAAACTATTTTTCCTTTCATTCAAGGTTAATGGAATAACAATCATAGTGACTTGTGGGGGAAAAACACGTAATATGCATTTCGTTAGCTCACTTTGTAAGCATTCAGTATATGTTCCATAATTATTCTACTTAATAGGTATTAGTTATGAAAATTGCGATTTGAGCAGTCTAGGGAGAAAAATAATATAATAATAGCTCATTTTTCATTAATTACACTTTTAAGGGGGGAGTGGGGATAGCTCGCAGGTCCTCCTCCCCTCTGTCCCCCACCCGCGATCGGGAGATTACATAAGAGGAAAAGGCCTGCGGCCGACTTGCTCCACGATAAAGTTCGCACACTTCTGACCTTCGGGTCGTGAGATTTTTTTTTTATATAGTTTTAGAGCCCATCTGGCCACTGCCTACTAGGGCAGAAGTCGCCGTACTTATATCACAGCCTACTACTAGGCCATATTAAAAAAAAAATAACGATGAAAAGGTAAGGCTAAAAAAACAAAACAAAACATAAGAGCAAAAAGGTAACAAGAAGGCAGCGCGCTCCGGCTCCCGGGGTAGGCCCGCCTTCCCGGCGCAGGAGAACGCGACTTACAACAAACGGTCAAATAAAATGGAGGAGGCCAATCTCCTCCAAAAATTCGTATAGTCCGCTTGGTAGGAAGTCCAGAGCAAGGTTTAGTAGCGAGTTAAGAGTACAATATGGAAAAAATGATAAATAAAAGAGATCAAGTTTGGCGAGGAGGCAGAATGAGCAACCTCAGTAGTCGTAGGTGAAAAGGGATACCTATGCTGATTAATGTGGATTCCGAACCACCGTACTGCATTCATTTATAATTCGTTCTCCCCCCCCCCCTGGGTCTCTGAGGTATTGTGGGTTATAGTTAACGGGAAATTCTATTATTCTCTATCACTCTCACTGTTATTCACATTATCTTCCTATTCGGTGTCAAACCGATTCATCCCTATCTCATGTTTGGAAGTCTAGCTAATCTATCTCTCTTACTTTGGTTATTTTTAATTATTATGTTTTATTTACCTTTATTAAAAGGCGTTCAAACAGTTATTATTTGTCCAAAGCAATACTTTGGGCAAACCGGAAAATCATTAAATATACGCTTGACCCCAACATAAATACAATATTAGAAGAGGTGAAAGTAATAGTGTTTTTTTTAAACATCTGCCTTGAGGCACCCCTGCTCTTAATTCGAATGCTGGTCCTTTTTCCTTTTTTTTATTTCCTATGCTGACATATGCTGTTCTTCCCGTTACATAGTCACATTAGATTCTCTCCAAGTTTTCACTTAAACGCAGTTGCAAGATCTTGTAGTAGATTCCTTTTGCCAAACTTTGTCCAAAGCCTTTGAGATATCTCTGCATACTACGAGTATATCAATATAGTTATTTTTCATTTTTACCTGCGATTTATTTTCTGTGATAAAGCTTAATGCCATTTCTGTACTTAAAGTTTTCTGAAATCCCTACTGCTGATTGTTAAATAGGTTTTTTTCTTCCAGGGTTTGATTTTTTTTTTCTAGTACTTTCCCCCCCCCGAATTCCAAAAGTGAAATCGGTCTATAATTCTATTTTACATCTGGAGGTTTGCCTGGTTTCGGGATGAAGATCATTTTTGCTACCTTGATTTAGTTAGGATAGTAACCTGTATTCAGGCATGCGTTAGATATGTTCTTCAATCCCTGGATCCATTGCTTGGCGCTTATTAAAGTTGATGTATGTGAGCCCTGTGTGACCAAGCGCTTTTTGTCTGAATGATTTAAGCGCGCTTTCAATTTTTGTGATAATGTTTGCTCCATTCCCGTCATGAGAATTTCTGTGATTCTCTACTTGACGTGATGGACGCGTCCAAACCAGGTTTTCGTTTATTTGATTAACAATGCGATCTTCAAATTCGGCGTCGAAATTGGCATTATCCTTATCGCTTATGTTAAATATGCTCCTCCATTGTTCTCTTAGGATCTCTTCAACATTTTGTTAATTTTCTCTCATAATTCCTTGGTTGTCTTTTAATTTTATTTTCGGTTTAGGTCGTAATCCTCTCATTATTTTGACCCTTTTCTAGAATTCTTTGGGTCAAACTTGTTTGTCCACTTGCGCTATTGCTTCGTCCCATTTAGTCCTTTGTTATTCTACTCTTATAATTTTGTTTGAAAGTTCTTGCTTACATACTGTTATTCTGGCTATTCTGTTTATAGATGGCTCAACAGGTCTCACCCTTGTTCTATTTTCAAGTCCTTGTAGACTATTTTTATATCTTCCGTCTCTGAATCGCCTTCTTCATCCGCTTTTCTTAAATGGAATGTTAATCGATCAAGTTCTTCGTCGATTTTTCCCAGATTTGCATATTCTAGTTCTCTAGTTCTTATGGGATATATTGTTTCAGACTGTTTTTTTTTGGGGGGGGGGAGGTGCCAATCTGCCTTTCCATACAGTTTTTTTTTTTTACCTCGGCTGGTATTTGAATCGGATTCTTGTTAATGGTGACTAGAATTCCTGTGTGATCACAACATGGGATCATAATAGGGTCCGGTCGCAGACATTACAAATGCGGTTGTCGACTCAGGCAGTGTTGCCAATCTTAGCTTTTTTCAGACCAGATCTTACTTATTTCTGCCGTGATCTGACTTTGGAGTTTTCGCCTTCTGGCTTTTGGTTTAAATTAATGCTTAGTTTCATCTTGAATTTTTCTTCATCCAGCTTATTTTTCAAATTATTTTTTCAGCTTTCTTTTTTTATTTAATGCTCCTCAAAGAGAGGATTCGTATATAAGTAATGGATAACCCAATGTTTACGGCCACCTATGCCCTTGATGGCATTCGCCAAATGGGGCTTTAAAAAAAAAACTATTGCTTATATGTCATATGACAATTGGATAAAGTAAATGACATGGATGTTATTTACTTAGATTTTGATTAGGTCCCTCAAAGGATACTAGTGAATAAATTGAGAATGTATGAAGTTTCTGTCAATGTTTTAATTTGAGTGGCAGTAGTGGAGGTCCAACCCTCTTTCAGCGCTCCTTCCTTCGGAATGAGACCCACCTTTCATCATATAGAACTAAAAATGTATAAATAAAGATTCCAACAATTATCTACAAACCAACTTGTTTATTAAGCGTAACATCTTTACATTTAAAACTACACACATGGGCAATTGTGCTTATTATGTGCAATAAATACCTAAATTTAAACAATAATTATTTTTCTCCTCTAACAATCAAAGCTCCCCCCCCCCACCCTGGCAAGATGCCGCCCTGAGCGACTACCCAGATTGCTCATTCCTAAATCCGGCCCTGGGGGGCAGTGGCTGAAGGATAGAAATCAGGGGGTAGTATTGAATTAAGAGAAATCGCACTGGATGGATATTATTATTGAGGTATATCCGGACGCTGTTTTGGGGCCCATTATTATCCTTGGTTTACATAAACGACCTAAAAGTAGGAGTTTAAAGCAAAATGTCAATGTTTGCTGACGATACAAAGTTAGCAGCCATTCTGAGTGAAATGCATGGAAATGTCGCAATTCGTTATTTAAATAGACTAGTTGCATGGACACACAAGTGAAAGAGGACATTCAACCTCTAAAAATGCAAAGTTGTTCACATGAACAACCAAAATAGTGAATTTAGTTATGAAATGAAGGATTACTGGTTCGACTCCGCTGAAGACGAGAGGAATTTAGGAGCACTGATAGATCAATCGGTCATTGAGGTTTTCGAAGCAGTGTTAAGAGGCTAGAAATAGGAGAAATAGGGTATTAGGCCTTATCATTAGTAATAGTAGTTATAAAAGTAAAGAATTTATTCTCAATCTATATAACTTGTAAGTTAGACCACACCGGAAATTGTGTATTCAGGCATGATCCCGATATCACAGGTAGGATATTAACATTCTGGAGACAGTACAGAGAAGGGTAAGAAAAATGATACCTTCCTTGAGACCCATTGATTATATGGTTGGAGGAAGGTTTTCATTCGAAAGGAAGTACTTTATAGGGGATGTGATCCAGCTTTCTAAAATGTTTAAGGGGATTGATAGATTAGAAATAGTGAAGTTTTTCGAGTTGGACATATATATATAATAAGAGGTCACTGTTGGAATTATTTTTTTTTAAATTAATGTAGACTTGATTTGAGGAGATATTTCAGCGATAGATTTGTGAATGCATTGCCTGGGGATATTGCAAATAGCTCTAGTTTGACATAATTTAAAGGAAGACTAAAAAAAATATGGAGGAAGAGCATATATAAAGAACCTGATTTTGAAGGCTTATTTTTTTAATGTCATTCTTGCTTTACGTCACAAAGAAAGGTTTGCAACACTTACGAGCCATATACCAGACATAGGAACGTGTGACTTTGTTGTTCAGTTCGAGAAATGGGGCAAGAACGTAGGTAAACAAGATTTGTGAAAGAAAAATGATATAAAAACGAGCTTTTGGCGCCATCAAAACAGTAAGCAAATAAAACAGGAAGGATTTGTAAACAACAAAGTGACATTTTAAAATATCGAGCATCAAATTCATACAAAAGTGTCCCCTGAAATGTATCGCGGCCTTGTCATGTTAGGTTGATCGTTTCCTTACTCAAAACAGTTCTAAGTAAAAGACGGTATATGATTTGGCAATTTAAGTGTACAATAGCAGCATGGAAAAGGAAAAATGTAAAGGTGTAAAAATCAACAGCCCCACGGAAATTGAGATACCCAACAAAGGCAGTTTCTCAGTGGAGAAAGACAGGAAGAGACAAACACATTAAGAAAAACTGGATGAATAGAAAGAATGAATGGTAATAAGGGTTAAGCATAAAAAAGACATAGCTCCTCATCAACTTGAAGTCCTTGGTAAGATATACCATTGGTTCATGAACATTGGCACAACCATAGATGATTGGACATTGGACATAAAAAGTGGAGAATCTAGATAGACAGAGAAAAGTTAGTTAGTAGAAGGGTTTAGTGGTGAAATTTGTGAATTAGGGATAGATAAGATAGTTAGGTCCCTGGGGAAAGGGTATCTCTGTATTTACCATAAATGATAAGAAGCCTCGAAATTTTGTAAGTACATACAAAAAAAATAGTCACAGAATTCACAGAGTTGTGTTCCGATACGGGACCATAAGATTGATAATCTTTTTTTCACATTAAATATTTTTTAAGTGATTTTAAGTTTAGTTGTGGTAACAAGAGAATAAATCTTCATATTTTATTGATTACTGTGAAAAAAAATCCAACACTTAATCTTAGTTAACTTCATTTAACTACGAGAGGTTGTCATTCTTAGTTGTCTTAATTTCCATATATTAAAAAAGTTTAAGTATAAGCCCGTATTCGTTGAAGTTATAGCTCATTAACTCCATTGAAGTATTAACGAAATCAGGCTCTTTGCATAATGTTTTTAAAAGATTATCTATTAATGACATTTTTATTATGGAGTTTTAATGATAAATCATTTTATTACCAACAAACAATGAGAAGTTTTCACGGAAATAGGATTGTTGTAAAGAGATATTCTTAGTATTATCGATGTTTGAGAGAGGCGAGAAAAATAGCACAACACATTTCTTAGAGTCCATAGAGATGGAGATCCCAATAGAACATAGAGCGAACAATAGAGAAAATTTTAGGAGCGGAAAACCGAACAATGGAGTTAATCCTGTATCAATCAATATATAGATTGTAGAAGAATCACTACAGAATTGCAAACAAAGCAAAGAAGTCACCAACAACTGCGAAATATTCGATTAGGACAAAAGATATTCTTAGAAGAAGAATAGAAACGTGAGTCCCTAAACGTTTAACCAAATGATATTATAAAACGTGAAGATAAGAAATCAAGTGATGGCTCGTCACCCAGCAACCTGCACAAACTCTTACTCATTCCATTTCACCCCTGTACCCTAATGATTACTATACATTCTATTCTATAGAGATGCAGCAGGATTAAGTAATTTGACTTAAAATAATAACATTTCTCTGAAGGGCAAGATTTTGTAGGTAGAGCAAGTTGATCAGCATTAAGATTTGAATTAAATTTGAAATCAGTTTTCAGATCATAAGTAAATATAAATTTAAGTTTAGAAGAGACTTAGGTTAGGAGGTTGCATGTAAGAGAACTCCACTAAATAGTTATTATTGTCGAAGAATTCTCTCTGATAAAAACCCTACTTACCTGACACCACTTTTATTTAGTGTCGTAGAATGCCCCCCCCCTTTTTTTGTTCTATTCTAAGAGTGTCTAATATATATTGATATTATAAGAATATCTTAAAGAACAGAGCCGTTACCAAACACGTAAGGATATAAAAGAAACGCCCACTAATTCACAAAATAAACTTATATTTTATCTTTAACCATTGAATACACAACCTTTATACATTAACTACAGCAATACTCTAAATATTATTATAAACAAGAATTAATTAAATTAGTTTACCCTCCAAAATTGGTTAACGTTTTCTCTACACACAACAATAATATAAGAATTAGGCTTACGGACTCAGGTGGAGTTTAAAGGGCCTCAAAAATGTTATTGACTCACGACGCGTGCCGGGTGTCCAGTTGTAGATGGGCAAAATTCCACGGTCGTTTTGGCGAGGGTAGCAGCTGGGGGGTCCACACGTTCTTCCGGGGGGGAAGGGTTCTTTAAGAACGAGAACCAAGACGGTGCTTTATGCAACACCTAGGCAGTCGTGGTCTCTCTGGCGAGAGTGAGTCGAACTTATTTCTTAAATCAAGTTAACTTGGGGTGCGGTGTGATCACCGAGTAACGAGCTCGAGGAGGAGCTTTTCTCCTTCGTTACTTATTTCCTTATGGACGAGGACTGAACTCGGGGAGGGTCTTCTTCACGGGCGAGGATAACGGAGGGGGATTTCTCTGACGAGAATAAATTACTTAACGTTTGGTGTGGCCACCGAATAACGGGCTCGAGGGGGAGCCTTTTCCTTCTTTTCTTAATTCCTCAAGGACGAGGAATACCCCTGGTGTTTAAGGTGCACCAGGATATGAGGAGTCTCTCTGGCGAGAGTAAGTCGAACTTACCAAAGTTCACTTATCGTTTGGTTTGATAACCAGGGACTTAGCTCAAGGATGAGCTTTTTCTTAGCCCCTTAAGGTAGGTAGCCCTGCCTCTCTTGCAGGGTACTTCTTGGTCTGGCGAGCCAAGTACACTACCTCTCCAGTCTCGGCCTCATTAGTGAAACTACTCGGCGTGTGCCGAGTAGTTTCACTAATGAGGCCGATTACAAATCTATCTCTGCGCATGACAGAGAGCTGATCACCAAACTTACAAGTGTGGGCTAAAGCTTTAATCCCAGCTACAAAATCTGCAACAGTCTCTCTTTGTTTCTATTGCAGATAATTGAAAAGATACCTCTCATCGATGAGAATTTCCTTCAGCTTGAAATGATCATTTAAAGTTTTTACCAAAGTATCAAAAGTAGCAGTAGCAGGGTCGTCTGGGGACAGTAAGGTTTTAGCTAACGCGTAAATTTTAGCAACCGCCAGAGTTAGAAATGTAGACAACCGGCTTGTTGGATACACTATTGACAACAAAAAATAGTTTGATACGGCTAACATAGGTTTCAAAATCTTCCGCAGTATGATCAAACGTCTAATACTACTTATTTGTGCCATGATATCAAGCAAAAAACGTAAAATCTAGTTAGATATTTACTTCCTTCCCTCCTAAACCTTAAAATAGGTATTAAGGCATTTATTAGAATAAATATTTAACTAGCGCGTTCCAATACTGTGTGTGATTGCAATAGAGATCAAAACATTAGGTTCAAAGATCCTCGTCGCCAGTGCTATAACCTTGTAATTACGTCATAAATAATTTATTTAAAAGGAATAAATTCTTTTTATATTAATATAAACACTAACACACAATTATAGAAATAGAATACAAATGACTAACCTTCGTTAGAGGATCACTACGAGCAAATATTTAAATACCGGTATGTGAAAGGGTAAATATAAAGAGAATAAGAAAAGACAGTTTAAGAGCAAGGATAGTTGTAGATAGATAGTTAAGGCAAGTTTAAGTACTCGCGATGCCACTTATTACGTTAATTAGATCGTTTTTAGACTTTGTAATACACCATTACGATAACCCGTAGGAGCACAAATTACATACAACCTTCTAGCTTCGTGTCTAAGACTTTATATGACGCCGTATTGCACACTATCCGAACTATACCTGACTGTGAGAAGTTCTCTAGAAAATTATCCCACAATTTTGATATATTAATATTAGTTCCCACTATATTACACATAAGATGCAATCAAGCTCATTTGTTTCTGTACTTTATTCAAAATAATATGACATTGTATTTCGTTGGTCAAAGTTTTTCTTTAAATTCTCAAAATTAAAGATGGGTTTATTCACTTTTCCAGGGTGTTTCATAGCTTCATTGGAAAATGAGCTGTTGCAAATAAGACACATTGGCTGTTTTTTTTATCATGGGCGCTTTCTATAACACCAAGAGTCAAATACTCTTCTAAATACTGTCTACATTTCTTTTTGGTTTCCATAATAAGGGCAAAAAAAACTAAAAGTATCACAGTGACATTAATCACAATATTGTTGTTCAGTAACGACTATTCCTGAAACGAATCAAGTATATAATGATGAAAATGCACACAATCCATCTAACGTAATGAAATACACTAACTAATATAAATTAAATGTAATCATCAAAAAGTAGTTAAAAAAATGTAGTTATAAAATTTGAAGTTATCCCCCACGAGAAATTTTTCAAATGCATTCGCCAAATTTACCAATTAACTTAGTTAATTAGTTATACCACAGTTAATGGCCTATAGTCCTACACGTTTCAAAGTAGTCTTTATAATTTTAAGATTCGAAGTATTTATTTCCTATTAAATAATCTTTAAATTTAGAACACCGTAAAAATGTCAAAAGAACCAATTATACGGTTTTTTTCTGAAGAAAGCGTCATCCCGTCCAATAAGTTATCCAACTGCTCGCAAACAATACTTAACTAGCGGCTTTTTTACAAATTCATATTAAAATTAAAATAAGATACTTCAGCTGTCACCAATATCTTAATAAAATACTTTAATATAAGATTTAAATTACTAATAACAGTGGGGAACAATGTATTTGGTGAATTGACAAAAGTACATTTTCCTTCCTAATTCGAGCATACTGAATTCAAATCTGAAATCAGATTCTCTCTAAATGCTACAGATTTTTCGTAATATCAATAATTAATATTATACAATAATTTTCATTTTATCACGCCTATCATCATGCCCTGAATCATCCTTTTGCGTTATTTATAGTAGAGCAGGTTTTTTTGCACAAACATTTTTTGCATATGAGAAGAAACTTGAATTACACATTAGGATTACAAATACTGTAATCAAATAAATGCTAATTTATTAATGACCGTACATCAGGCTGAAGGACCTCTTCTTGATTTCAATCGGGCAAAAATTTGCGTTTGTAACTCTTTCTCTTGTAAGTCTTCTCTGGTTTATCTCTTCTAATCGTCCAGCAGTAGTCCGACGTCATGTGTCTATCCCAATGACCTTGGTAGCGCTCTTCCATCGTCATCAAATCCTGATGGAAGCGTTACCCTTGTTTGTCGCTCACGGCTTCCAGATTCTCTGGGAATCGGTCGAGGTGACTATTTAGGAAATGAAGCTTCACACTCATGTTGCATCCCAGATCACGATATGCTAAAAGCATATTAGTAACCAGATCCTTGTAGTTATGCGCTTTTTGTTTCCCAAGAAGTTACGAACAACGGCAGAAAATGAGAGCCAGACTGCCTTCTCTTTTTCATTCACGTTGTTCACGAATCTAGAATCACTCAGAAGTCTTCGGATTTGGGGACCATCAAATACTCCTGCTTTTATTTTTTCGTATGACAAAGCAGGAAACGCCGATACTATGTACTGAAAACAATCATTGCCAGTGCTCAACGCCTTGATATACTGCTTCATCAACCCCAGTTTGAGATGAAGTGGAGGGAAAACGATCTTCTCTCGACTTAGGATTGGCTCACTAACAATGTTTGGCATTCCTGCTTCCAAAGTTTCCGGAGCTGGCCAATCTTTTGGGGACCCGTGTTTGTCACGGGCTCAACTGTCCCACCTTCAGATATAGCATGGAAACTTTGTATATCCCTTCTGCTGGCCAAGGAAGAAGTTGACCATATTAAGGTCTACACATATGATCCAAATGTGTTCATAGTACTTAAGTAAATCCATGACCATTCTTATGTCATCGTGAGTTCCTCGCAGATGGACAGAGTGACCGAGAGGAACTGCACCAAAGTCATTGGCATTATGCAGAAGGACACACTTGAGGCTACGCTTGGAGCTCTCCAAAAACAGTCTCCCTCAGCAGGGCTATAGGTGCCAAGTCCCAACTCGGTAAACAGACCAGGAAAATCGTGGCAGTATACAAATTGTTTGGCCTCAGAGAAATGCTTAACAAATGTACTCGCCCTTGTTCGCTAATATGATACCCGTACCGCCCTGTCAAGCATATGCCTTTCACTCAACCTGGAGGCTAAAAGTTCTGCAGCTTTCTTGATGAGCGCCAAATCACGTATCAAGTCATTCAAATCCTCGTGATTGAAACAGTGAGGAGCTAATGACTGTTAAGCATCTGATGATGAATCTGCAGACTCTGAATCCATTCCGTGGACGTCCATATCAGGTACGTCATTTTCATCCTCGGAGGAAGCATATCCACTGAAAATCGGAACTGGTAAATATTCAAAATGAGGTACTGGCCGGATCGCCGAGGGAATGTTGGGGTAGTCGATCTTGTGCTGATTTTTCTTGCCAATCCCTTTAATATTCACCAGACAGAAATAACAGTCCGATACATGATCCTTTGGCTCTCGCCACACCATGGGGATTCCAAAAGGAAGACCATTTCTCTTTTCTTTCGTCCACTCACGAAGATGTTCCACACAACTATGGCAAACAGCATGTGTGGCCCACTTCTTATCTTGATCGCCAAGAGGAACATCAAAATATGCCTTATAAGTGCGGATCACAAAGTTTGATATATTGCGCCTTTGACGAACTAACATGTAACAGCCACATATGTAGCAGAAGGTGTCTGGATCATTAACACAATTTCCTCTTGAAGAAGCCATCACTCTAACATGAGAGTGGAAAAAGAAACAATAATGTCAATATTTTGCACAATAACACTTATTACTATCTTACTACTATGTACTGTGAAGTATTTGCTTTCTATAAGCATCCTTTCTGTTCATCCGGAGGGAAGTTTTCGTGGAAACTAGAAAATAGAAATTACAGAATAACTATAGAATGTAGGTAAAAATGGATTTGGATTAGATATTTGAAATCAGCATGAAAAAACGAATTAAAAATGGCAGATAAATCTAAGTCACCAGAAAATGTGATTAAAATTGTTCCCCTGTGTAATCAATCCTTTAAGATCATTATATATTTAACAGAGATTTTATATTCACAAATGACGAGAGCACTTTTACCCTTCACTTCAATAAACCGATTGAAAGAAGCACCGATCCGATATAGAAATAGAAGCCCAGGGCGCCGCGTGGCTCACTCGTGTACAAAGGCGGAACACGTTTAATTAAAACACGTACCCAAGTACGAAAGCTTTATAATTTACTTATCAAATAAGGAGGTCCCTTAAAACACAGTTGTTTTAGATAGGGGCCTCTAACTCCCCATGTAATAATAATAATATGGCTGTATAGTTCTATGGCGACTGAATGTTATAGCGCTTGCATCAGTATCGGAATATATTTTGTGCAATTAACTTGATAGTTGTCTATTAATTTGAGGAAAAATTGGCAGCACCTGTTTGGGACAATTTATCGATTTATTGCTACCCTCAATTGGACATTCGCCTACTGGGGGGGCGATATCTCTCCCGTTGAGAATGCATGGTCTAGACTAATATGACTGTGATGGACAGTTTGAAGGCTTCAACCAAGGATCCATTCCATTAAAGTAACTTCTTTTGTGAATAGCACATTGTTTTTAACCTCTTCCATGTTATCCGGGCATTCACAATTGTTACACCTAGAAAGTAGAGAAAAATAGGCCAACGTGATTTTCCCCCGTAAGGGGCGCGGCGATTTGCCATCCTGGCCGCCGCGCTGACGGGACTCAGCACCCCGTTCGACCCTAGCTTAGCTACTTCTCATTCTTTCAGACAGCCTGTATTTCTTCCCTACTTCCTCACTCCCCCTACAACCTCTCCCACAACTGTCTCTGGTCGGCATCTATTTTCTCAGGGTAGATACTGACTTTCTTCTCAGCCACCTATCCCAGATCGGGGCTGGGGGAGGGGACAATGTTCCTTAACCCCTGAACTCCGGTGTGGGATGGTGGTTTTTTAACAACCTGCTTCATCCCCACATATACCTTCCTCACATCCCTTTTCCTTTACTCTTCACACAATATCTTTTTGACGCCGTGTCCAAGGTGGAGTCGCCATGCTGAGGAAATGCCAGGGCACCAGGCGGGAGGGGTGGTCTTAAATTGCAGCACCTGGCTCTGCCTGCCAGGCCTGTACGCACCATTTGCCTAGCGGGCTACTGCAAGGGGTGATGAGCGATTGCTTCCCGTAAAAAATAGGGTCACCATGCCCAATGATGAGAACATAAAAAATCTACCTTCAATTTCCCCTTTTCCATCGTCGGAGCCACACTCGGGCAGCTCCACAGAAAATATGGAGGTCCCCATCCCCCTGCTGTGCTTGCGCAGGGAATCCTCTAAATTTCTCTAACCGGAGAGGAGACTTACTCCTATTCTTCGCATACGGGTGCAGGGGACTCTCCCACACCCCCTTGTCAGGAGATATCTTCGGGCACCTCCCTCTTACCAGCGGCAGGCCCCCCTTTACTTTCCAATGGGACTGCCAAGAAAGCCAGCAGGCAGCCCATAGCCGACCGCCCCTCATTGAAGCGGCTCGGTAGGGCAAACCCCCTTAGGGGATAGAGGGAAGCCAGGCCCCTTCGGTCGCTTCCCTCAAAAGACCTGCTGGCAAGAATATTGAACCTTGCCGTGGTCAAGGCCTGTGACTCCCAAGACGAGACTATAGACACTGCTGTCAGTATGACCTGTGATGTCCTGGAGGGGGATGGCCAACTGGAGGACCCCCCTTCCCTGAGATAGACATGGTCCTTGAGGTAACCCAGCCTCAGACGGGAGGGCCTTGTATGGGAGCGAATCCGGGCTCGGTGCCAAGCACCAAACTCGAGTCCGCCCCTATGCAAGGTCCTCCTCAAATGGCTAGGGTTTCCGAGGAAATACAAAGAGGGGAGGGATCTCCTCCGACCGGTGCCCCCTGCGACTGCCAGGACCTTCTCCATCTCGGAGAAGGACCTAGCTAAGGCCGTTCCATTTGGCCTGGGGGCTCCTGCTGGCGGAGGGGAGAAGCGGGTTCATTCCTCTCCTAAAAAGAAAAGAAACAGAAAAAAGACTAAACAGACTCGGGGCTCCTCTCCATCTGCGGGGGCTGTAGGCACGATGGATCTGCTGCCACTTCGGTAAGCGATAAGTACAAATCGTGTGTGGCCAAGTGTGTCATTTGCGGAAAGCCGTACCCCGCTTCTTCGAAGCAATGTGGTACATATCTCCTTGAGAAAGAAATCCTGGCCGTTCAGGCACGCGATCGACTCTCATTCCGCAAGAATAATGACTTGGTCCTGGCGCGTACGGGTGGGGGAAGCCCTCTTCGGGTCAATGAAGCAGGAAAAGGGTGACCCGCAGAGAAGTGTCTTCAGTGTCACACTCTTTGCCCTGAGCATCAACGGCATCACCTCGGTGCTGCCGGAAGATGTTCTCGCTACGCTCTACGTGGAAACCCCTTTCCATCTCTTTTGGCGCGGCCCAGAAGCTAACTCTGGAGCATCGACTCCAACAGGCATTGGACCGCGTCTCTCGCTACGCTGAAGCGCACAGGTTTCGGTCTTCCTTGGCCAAGACTAAGGTGGTGCCCTTTTGCCGCCATCCGCAGCTCCATCCTGACCCAGATTTGACTCCCAATGGGGTACGCCTGGAAGTGGTTGAATGGTACCGATTCCTTGTTTTTGTATTTGACCGACGCCACACCTCGGAGGCTCATATTCGCAGCCTTAGGGTCTCTTGTACCCGCACCATGGATATTCTCCGTTCCGTGACGTTCAGTGCTTGAGGCGCTGATATGGCTACTGCCTTACTTTTTATCGATCCTTTGTTCGTTCGAAGCTCGACTACGGATGAGAGTTTTATGCATCCGCACCCGAGAGTGAATTGCAAAAGGTGGACTCGATGCACCACACTGGCCTTCGCCTGGCGACCGGTGCCTTTCGCACTTTCCCCATTGAGAGCCTGTGTGTCGATGCTTGGGAGATGCCACTCGCTATACGCAGTGTACAGTACATCATTTGCCTGTACGCGCGAGCCTGGTGCCTCCCTAAGTCCCCAACAGCTCTCACTGCATCCGCAGCTGATTTCGACGGTGCCTATGCCGCCGGATGACGCCAGTCATACCCTAAGGGCTTTGGGTTTAGGGTTAGGAAACTCCTTCGAGAGCTAGGTATAGCTCTCGGGATGGTGTCACCCCTGGTTCTGCCTAGGAGGCCTCCCTAGACAGTACCACATTTGGCTATTTGTCGCCACGCCTCTGCTCCCAAAGCTTGTACAGCGCCGGGAGTATTGCGTTCGACCTTTTTGAAGCACACCTTGTGTCACGCTGAAACCGTGCTATTATCTTCGGTTGGCTCCAAGTCTCAAGAAGGGGTCGGCTTCCACGCCTTTTTCCCTCTGCTTGAAGTCAGCGGGGCTCTGCAAGGCGCTGCGTCTTCACGGCCGAGCTGGTAGCAATACACCACTCGGCACGGGAGATTACGCGACGTGCCCGGTTCGGAGACCGGATTGTGATCTATAGCGATTCACAAAGCGCCCTGAGTGTTTTCGGGGCATTGGAATCTCCGCATCCCCTGGTTTTCAATATCCATGACGCCACAGTTTGGCGAGCCAAACAGATGTCGAGATTATGTTCTGCTGGGTTCCTGGCCATGTAGGAATTACGGGGAATGAGCGCGCCGATGAGGGCGGCAAAGAGTCCGCGAGGACTCTGCAACCGGACCAGCGTTTCCCTCTTCCTCACACCGACTACATGGCAGGAATACGGGCAGCTCTTCGGACTGCTTGGCAAAGAAGATGGGAGACGGTAGAAAGAACTTAAAGTTGCGTGCCATTGCGCCGCGACTGTTCCCATGTAACTATAACCCAATGCCTGAAGGCTTTAGGGTGCTTTCTGTCGTCTCTGGATTGGGCACACTCCCTGGACGCACCGACCTTTGATGGAGCGCTCGCCAGCGCCCTACTGCGAAGACTGCGTTGTTCCCCAGACTGTTCGGCACATTCTTGTTATATATGCCAGTCTGTGCGATCTTTGCGCACGTTACCTGTCCCGGTACCGGAATAGCGGAGTCGCTACCGCCTGTCCCTTGTACTTAGGACGAGTGCGTGCACATTGATTGTTGACTTATAGACTTTTGGGGGGAGGCTGGCCTTCTCCCTCTTATTCAATTTTTTTTGCGTTTTCCTTATACGTCGCGCGTTCCGGCGCCGGGGGACCTCCCCCCGACGCAGGTGCTTGCTTCCTGCTCGTTGCCTTTTCCTTTTCTTTTTTTTTAGTGTTGGGTTTGTTTTTTTGTGTTTTAAATCTTATTTTAAAGTAGCCTAGTACTAGGCAGTTTTTAATAGAGCGACTAATGCCCAAGTAGGCAGTCACCAGATGAGCTTTAACCCCTCCTCCCCCCCAAAAAAACAACAACAACGCGATTTTCGTGCGCATTCTTCTCTTAGGGTGAGAAATGTATCCTTTCCTTTCTTTAGAGTACCTCTTAGTTGTATCCACGTTTTTTTTTTTAATTGAATCAGTTGGCAAAAACATTCTAGCTTTGCATTTTATAGCCATTTCCTCATTGTCTTTCGACATATTTCACACTTTCTTTGTCATTTTACAAAATTTTCTTTTCCTTAACTGTGTCTGTTGCATATATATATATATATATATATATATATATATATATATATATATATATATATATATATATATATATATATATATATATATATATATATATATATATATATATGCGGTTAGATCAGAGTCATAGAGGGAATTCTTAATCCACTATAAAAGTCTCTAGGTGGTTTTCAAAAGTGAAACGTAATTTTGACGAAGCTGAGAATAAGGACGAAGTTACCCCTGAAAAACAATGTGACGAGCGTCGCTCTGGTACCACCAGGAACGAGAAATTCGTTGCCAGTGTCAGACAGAAGATCTTCGATGACCCTAGTCAGTCGATGGGAAAACTTGCGAAGAAGATAGGGGGCGGATATAACCATCTACAGAGAAGTGCACCAGGATATGGACTACCACTCTTATGTGCTAAAGAGGGTCCACTTTTTCACGCAGGCTATCAACGAAAGCCACAAAGTGAAGGGACACGCACTCATCAGTGAAGGTAAGCACGATAGCGTCAACCTTCTTTATTTCTTTTTTGACGAAAAAAACTTTGTGAAAGAGGGGGAAGGCCAACCGACATACTGATCACTGACTGTGCTAAGACTCATCGGTAGTGCTCATGGTCATGCACAGCAAATTTTCCGGCTTGGGTGATTCTTGGCGTGGTTAAAAGTGAGGACCATGCTATGACTCCTCGTATCTTCCCCGAGGCCTTAAGGTCAATGCTTACGTTTACATTGATTATCTGGAGCCTGTAGTCAAGCCTTGGATGGGTCAATTTGCCACTGGAAGGCCTTATGTTTTCCAGCAGGGCAACAATTGCGGAGTTAACGCCATCCATTGACAAGGACACCCTGGCTAGGGCATGCAACCATTTCAGGTTCCGCCTGGAGAGGGTCTTGAAGGTATATGATGGCCATTTCGAATGATTTCTCAACTATATGAGATTATATTGCTTCGTTTGGTATACAACTTGTTTTATTTTCCCGGATACAATTTGTATAGGAAGAAGGGCTGGGATTAGTCTACACGTAACTCTGTCATCGTGACTCGCCAAAAGACTCGGTAAAACACAGCATATAAGCCACCCGCTTGCAATCTCGTCACGCTACAACACCCCCTTCCCAGAGGCTGAGCGCATTGAAATAAAGCTGAATGCCTCTTGTAAACGTTATCCAAGGCGTAACGCTCCATCCGAGCCCGGTTCTGGGGCTATTTTTTGATTGAGGGGTGTGGGGAGAATTGTGATGGAAAATAAAGAAAGAATGGAGTTGCAAACACCTTTCCCACCTCGCTGGGGCAAGTGTACGCGCGACCCAGTCAACTCTGCCATCGTAAGTCCCTCAAAGGACTAGCAAAGCAGTGCATATAAGACGCCCGCTAGCATTCTCGCCACGATACCATCACTTGGTTAATTACTCCATATAAGTTTTAGCAGATTCTCATCATAAATTTCCATTAGTGAACCATAGTAAAATTGCACTTATTGTACCTCATTCTTCTCTTGTTAGCAATTCTCTGTTATTCATTAATGTTATTTTCATGAAATTCTTTTCTCTCTGCAACATAAGTATTACTAATGTTATTGTGTTTTTACATTATACTCCTAATTTGCAAAGTATATTTTCGCGTTGAAATCTATTTTCTTTAATATCACTTGAGAGCGAAACAAGGTCTGCTGACCAAAGTCGCGTGCTCTCACTTATTCTGATTTATGACCTTACAATCTACAAAACCTTCAATAATTCCAGGACTAGCCTTGCGAGGAAAATGGTAATTATATTATTCAAAAGAAAATATAAAACAACATAAATGTTTCAAATTACGTTAGAATCGGATGAATAGTTATGATGTTATTGCCCACACAAAATAATTCCCAGGCTAACCTTGGGAGGACCTTGACATTTATAAAATTCGAAAGAGAATGTTAAACAACATAAGCAATTCAAATTTCGTTAGAATCGGCCGAATAGTTACAATGTTATTACCAAAACAATAAAAGGAAAATAGGGACCGACCGACTGACATACTGAAATATAGATTCACATGCGACTAAAAATAACACAAAGAGTTCAGTGTTTAATGCAATAAATTGATATTCGAACTTTTCCCCAAATACTCGTAACAGCTACAGTGAAAATAAATGATATAATATCCCACCAAGCTATAAATACATAAGGAAGAAGTGGGAAGTGGAGGAGTTCACAGTACAGGGAAAAATGAGTAGGAAACATATAGTTATGTGTTGACTTCGCTTGGTCTTGGTCCTGGTCTTATAGTTCGTATCAGGCACGGATACAGGGGGATGGGGGCAAGGGGCCTGCCTCTCGCTTACCCAAATCTTGACACTAAGAGGGGTGGTCAATAAGTTTTCCGAATCGGTAGGGCAAAACAGAGGAAGGGGGATGGCTGTTTGTGGCGGTGTTAGGACAAGTTATGACAAGTCAGGACCTGCAGCCGCACGCTGCTGCTTCGTCTATTTAAGAAGCAGTAGCTGATCGCAGATTGTCAGTCACAAAATTTTCAACAATGGAGAAGGTTGAGCACTGCGCAGTGATCAAATATTTGACTAAGGAAGGCAAGAATGCAAAAAGAGATCCATGAACGCATGGTTGCAGTGTATACCGACACCGCATCTTCCTATGCAATCATTGCGCGCTTGAATAGGGAGTTCCGCCATGGTCGTGAGTTCCTTGAAGATGCCCCCTGTCCAGGACGCCCGTCAGACATGACTAACGAGGACAATGTACCCTATGTGGAGAGAATGATCCTCGAAAATCAATGGGTGAAGGTCGAAGAAATTGAGCGACAACTTGGAATATCACATGGAAGTGTTATCAACATCATCCACGACAATTTGGCCATGACCAAGGTCTCTGCCCGTTGGGTCCCTAGAAACCTGACGCCATATGATGGACTTCAACGTCGTCAAAGTCCACAAGGTCAGAGTTGCACAAGCTGCTATGCGCGAGTGCGGATTCGAGGAGCTCAACCATCCCCCCTACATTCTAGATCTGGCCCCTAGCGACTACTTTTTATTTCGCCAGCTCAAGGCTGCACTGCGTGGACACCGGTTTGGGGACGGTAAAGAGTTCCAGCTCGCCGTCCAGGAGTGGATTGAACAGCAGTCGGGAGATTTCTGATTGTCGGGAATTCGAAGCCTCAGGGACAAGTGGCGCAAGTGCATTCAAGTCGAGGGTAGTTATATTGAAAAATAATAAAACACTTTTCCTCATATCTCGTTTCCTTATATCCGAATTGAAAAACATATTGACCGCCCCTCGTATGTAGGTACGGAATAGAATATATTGTGGTATGGTTGCGATGCAAAGTAAAATACGTTAATGTGTCTTCGGCTCTGTGAATCAATATCCCTGCATTATTCTTCTGTACCCTGCCAAGAGGATTGAACGGCAGAACGCAGTTATTTTTCGACGAATTTTTGCCTGCCATCACGGTTTTGCTCTAGGAAGAATTTGATGCCAACGTTGGGCTACTTCTCATCGTCATACGAGATATCCGCTTTCTCGTTAGAATGGCTGTAGCGGAGAGTATATCCGTGCATACTCTTGAGCCGAGCCGAACTGTTCAGATAAAGGATGTCGACCTATTAACAACATATGCCACGATTCATGAAATGGAGACGGGGTTTTGGGGAGGGGATGGGGGCAAATTCAGAGCAGATGCAGAAAAGTATTTCCACGGCATGTTCATGAAAGTGAAAGAGCTTTTGGTTGAGATGGGCTCATCACATGACACCATCCCTGTACAACAACTCTGTGGACGACAGACACAGCGATCAAATGTTCCATGCGAGAATGCTGAGGAGTATTACCGCCGGGCAGTGTGCATTCCATTTGTCGACCACGTCTTTGCTTAATTGAAAAGTCTGTTTAGTTAGGACTCATCGCCTATTGTACCCCAACTCAAACAACTCCTCCGAAACGAATGTAGCGGCTGTGCTTCAAGCGGCGAAGCTCTTCGAGACCGACATCGAGTCGCTGGCGCTCGTGAAGGCGGAAGCAGATCGCTGGGCATTATCCATTCTAGCGTTTGAAACGATCCAAGACGCCCACACACACGCCAGCACCAGCATGTTCCCCAATCTCGCCATTCTCTTGAGGACGCTGTTAACTCTTGCAGTCTCTAACCTGGAAGCCGAGAGGCCTTTCTCAGCATTGGAAATGTCGAAAACGAATCTAAGGAGTACTATTTGCCAAGAGCGCCTGAACGGGCTTGCACTCCTCTGTGCACACAATGACATTCCCATCTCACTCGAGAAAATGAGAGGAAAATTCTGCTAGAAAAACCGTCAACTACTCTTAGTTTAGTTAGGTACCTGTCGAGTGTTCGGGAGTTATGCATGTATTTCTACCTTTAGTTGTGTATAATTCTACATAACTATTTTTTTATAAAGGGTTGTCTTTTATGTATGACCTGTATTATGATCATGGTATATGTCCGTATTATTGCAGCTGCTGTTTATATGTTAAGGTAAACGTTTCTTCTTCGAATGTACCGTATGGTGATGACTTCTACCTGTTCAAATATGCCTATTTACTCGTCAGATGTTCAGTTTGAATTGTTTCTTGTTATTGTTTGTTTAAATATTACCACATTGCACTCATACATTGGTGGATACATGAAACAATTCATTTGTCAATAAGGTGGTAACTATTTTTAATATGAGATCGAGAAATAGTTACGACCTTATTGATAAGCTCAACTTCATTCCTTACTCTAATAACTTCTCCTTTGTTAGTTTCGATGTATGTTCTCTCTTTACTAAAGTGCCGGTAAACTTGCTTTTCCCCTTCCTTAGGGATAAATTGCGTAACTTTGATATTCCCTTGCCTATTAATATTTTCATTGAACTCATTTCAATGTGTACTAAAAACTGTAAGTTTTCTTTTAATGGTAAATTTTACCTTCAATAGTTTGGTTTAGCTATGGGAAATTGCTTATCTCCTATCCTCTCTAATATATACAATACATATATGGAGTTTTTTGAAACTACCTTACTCCCCACCATTATTGATTTTCCCCTTGTTTGGTTCCGATATATGGAAGATATTATTTGTGTGTGGCCTACTTCTAAGAATACCAATGGTTTTCTTACTAAACTAAATTCTCTGGTTCCCTCTATTAAATTTACCCTTGAACTCGAACAAAATGGTGTCCTACCGTTCCTAGATCTCCTTATTCATAGGACTCCATCGGGATTTAAATTTTCCGTCTATAAGAAGCCTACCAACGCTGGGTCTTATATTCATTTTTACTCAGGTCATAATGACAAAGTCAAACGGTCTGTATTTATTTCAATGTTTCTCCGGGGGTTGCGGCTCACCAGCCCGGAATTCTTAGATCTTGAGAATTCTAACATCTTTGAAATAGGTAACAATCTTTGACACCCTCAAAAATTTCTTGCAGGGTGCCTAGATTTGGCAAAAATAATCGTTTTACAGAACTGAAATCTCTCCTGCATACAATTTTAAGAACTCCCTTGTTTTACCGTTTTCTAAGTCTTTTTCCTTGTTTCCCCGCCTCTTGAAAAGTTTAAAGGTTTCAGTGATATTCAAGTATGAGTCTACCATGTACAAAATGTTGATTCATAATAATAACAATAGTATAGGGGAGGGGGTTATTATGTCAATTGTTCAGTTTGCCCTAAACAATACTTTGGGCAAACCGATAAATCATTAAGTGTACGCTTGACCCAACATAAATACAATACTAGAGGAGGTGAAAGTAATATGGCTTTCTTTGTCCATTTATCCGAAAATAGTCACCCTATCAATTGGAATTCGGCTAAATCTATTTATAAATCTGATGATTATGCTAAAAGAAATATTGTCTGATGCTCATTCATTAATTTCTCGCCTAATTTTAATATATCCCTCATCTCTTTAAACTGGACCATATAATTAAAAGGCTTATTTGTAACGAAATTATCCATTTTAAATCTTATCCCTTTGATTTACTAAATTTGTTATGTTTCTTTTGTTTATTTCAATGTGTTTATAATTGCATGTGTATGTATGTACTCATAACTTTGTGACCTAAATGTCTACATTCTCTGCTCACAGTTGGAAGTTCCGGAAGTAGACGTTATATATATATGCCTTTCCCCTTCATATCCAAAATTTAATCCCGTCGTATCCGGTATTTAATCCTGTCTTTGATAATACTTCTCTATTCTGTGTCCTTTCGCTGTACATGGGCGGGGCATCACTCTGTTGTCTCTTATATATACCAGCTCTGTTAAGTAATTCATTATTCCTTGAAAATGAACTGAAAGGTTCTAAAGTGTTAGCTTTTAATTATTTTAGTCAATATATTTCATTGTACAGTGTGCTGCTTCTTGATGAATAAACTAATTATCATTATTTTTATTAAAGTACTTGGAATTCGCCTTTCACTTTCCTGTATGATTTTTTGCATTTAGTGCTCTTCACGCGCTACTTTGTGAGTTTCTTAAATATATATATATATATATATATATATATATATATATATATATATATATATATATATATATATATATATATATATATATATATATATATAGTGATAAATTGATATATAATATAGCCTTAACTACCCTGACTTTACTCTTTTCAATTTGTTTAATGCGATTGTTAATACCGAATGAGAAATGGGAAATTAAGAGTGGTAAGTAAATCCATATTTATTTTATTAATAGGTATTTATATGAAATAAGGAATTTTCAGGCGAATTTCTTGGAATTAATTGAAACAGATTCCTCGTTTAGTTTCCTGTCGCTTTGTCTCTTTTTCCAGGTGTCTGGCGACGATTCAAAGTCTGCGATGAAGGATCTCCTTTTTTGGATAGAAAGATTCATCGCCGGTATATAGCCATCTCTCCTGGCTGGGATATCTAAATGGGGAAGGGTCGGCGGGAGCCGAGGAAGGTGGAGAGAGGTACATAGGAAGAGGATTCAAAAATTTAAAATGAGAACAGAAAATAAAATAATTATAGTTTATAATATATGGTTTACCTTCTTCTCTTAATGGATAGATGGGTAGAATGAAACTACTCTATTTATGTACTTAATGATTTTCATGGATTTTGCACCACACATCCCTCTATTCCTTAGTTCCTTCTATCGCTTTTAACTTTTATTCTACGTTTACTCGTTCAACATCATACATACAGGAGTGCCGCCTAATCTCTATTCGCTTTTGCAGTTCCTCTAACATTCAGGTTTTTATTGTGGCCTTCATACTGTTATGCTTATGAAGATTATTTGTTTCGCATATGCTGTGCAGGTTGAGGTGTTTCATTTGTTAATATTAGTCTATGATGTAATTTTTCATATTTATCTTTATTTACTTTAACGTTAATTTTACTACTTCACTTTGATTATGCACTTTACACTTAACTTTGGTTTTAGTACCTCACTTTTGTGTATTCACTTTTCACCTCACTTTGTTTTTAATAATTGAGTTTGGTATTATTCCACGAATCACTTTTCTCACATATCCATTAATCATTTTGGGGTATGTAGGTCCCTTCGAATTGACTTCATAGGGTATCTTATCGGTATTCTTGTTTAGATGCCGTTGCCGGCGCTTATGGTCTTGGTCGGGCTATATGTCCGTATTGGGTTTGGTTCTTTCGGAGACCTCTTATAAGCAGTCGATAGTTGATGAATACGGTCGCGTATGCAAATTTTTTTCACACGAGCACAAACGATATGGAATACTTTATCAATAAATACTTTTTCTTTTTAAAAATAGTCTTAAAGTCATTTAATGTGCCAATTACCCTTTGAAAAATAATGTAAAAAACATGTTTTTTTATTTTTTTTATTGATCTGCGAGGAAGCGGAAACAAAGAACAAAATTTGGGGAGCGATGGCAACATTAAATTAGTTTAGCCTTACTTATTTGACTACCAGCCAAGGTAGGCTAAATAGGTTAGGCTAGCCTTACTCATTTGAACTGTCTGAACTTTTTTAAAGGTTGCAATTTAGAAAAAAACATGTTATTTCCATTATTTTTTAAAGGCTAATTGACTCATTAAAGGACTTTAAGACGATTTTTACGAAGGAAAAAATATTTATAGATAAAGGATTCATCTTTCATTTGTTATTATTTCATGTCCCTTGCTGAAATAGTTATTGAGATATTGTTTCTCAAAAACGGTCATATATATACATATATATATATATATATATATATATATATATATATATATATATATATATATATATATATATATATATATATATACATATATGAAAATTATTGAAATATCGCAAGAAAAGATGTGGAATTAAACCACATTCTCCGAAGACAATTTAATTCAGAACAGTTTTGGTGTATCTCACACCCTTTTTCAACTGAAACTGGATAGAAAATATAAGAAAAGTGCTTACAAACACATAACACACGGTCTGGTCGTGAAAGATCCCCTCTTTTTTTCCCAATCCCCTACTTGTGGCTAATCAGGAGGGGGGGGGGCAGGCTTAAACATATTGAAGGGCTGACATTTTACTATTTTGTTTATTTACTTTCGTATTACAGGATTAAAAGAAAATTGACCCTCAGATAGGTTTAAATTAGGAACTGATGATATCAAGCTCGATTCTACGATTCTTCTCTTAACATAGCTAGCCGATTTAAATACCATTTTACTTCCATTGAAATCGATCAAATGATTCGAGTCTCTAAAATGGCAAAATATTCCACCGCTTTCGCTGCCCACTCTAATATCTCTTTTGTGTTCATACAATCTCTTGTCTAGATTTCTCCCCGTTCCCCCTATATAAACTTTATGGCAATCGTTGCAGGGTATTGCATATACTCCTATGTTATGATGTTCTTTGGGTTTCCTGGCAATCATCAATTGGTTTAAGGAATTGATGATTGCCAGGAAACCCAAAGAACATCATAACATAGGAGTATATGCAATACCCTGCAACGATTGCCATAAAGTTTATATAGGGGGAACGGGGAGAAATCTAGACAAGAGATTGTATGAACACAAAAGAGATATTAGAGTGGGCAGCGAAAGCGGTGGAATATTTTGCCATTTTAGAGACTCGAATCATTTGATCGATTTCAATGGAAGTAAAATGGTATTTAAATCGGCTAGCTATGTTAAGAGAAGAATCGTAGAATCGAGCTTGATATCATCAGTTCCTAATTTAAACCTATCTGAGGGTCAATTTTCTTTTAATCCTGTAATACGAAAGTAAATAAACAAAATAGTAAAATGTCAGCCCTTCAATATGTTTAGGCCTGACCCCCCCTCCCCCCTTACTTGACACAAGTTGGAGATTGGGGGAAAAAGAGGGGATCTTTCACGACCTGACCGTGTGTTATGTGTTTGGAAGCACTTTTCTTATATTTTCTATCCAGTGTCAGTTGAAAAGGGTGTGAGATACACCGAAACTGTTCTGAATTAAATTGTCTTCGGAGAATGTGGTTTAATTCCTCATATATATATATATATATATATATATATATATATATATATATATATATATATATATATATATATATATATTGTCATGGTATGACATTATATTATATCAATACCATATTATATCTATGGGGGAAGGGACTAATAACTTAAAGGCGAACCGACAAGGAACGAAACGCCACGAGTTTCAACGCGCGGAACAACGAGATAAGAGTGAAACCAGGTCAGGTAAAATTTGGGCAATGGCAAAGCTCAAGGTTATTTAAAGAGGCATGCACAAAAATATAATTTTATTTACAAAAATAAGAGAATAAATAGGCAAAATTAAATTGGCTAATGAGGGGGGAATTGCAGAGTTATGCGTCCGACACTGAAGTTAAAAATTAATGTATTACAGAAGGAGACTATTCAAATGGGGAAGATTAACTCAAGCGGATTACTGAAGGGGAAAAGGGGTTGGCTAACGGAGGATTCCGGGTAAGACGTCAGGGTAAGGCTTCACGGATGTCTTCTGCAGGCAATAAACGTGAGGCGAGGGCGCTCGGAGCTTCTGAGCGGGAAGTTAACGTGATAACGGTTCTCCAAAGGGGAGGGGGAGGGAAACGTCCGGTCCAGGGAAGAGTATTTCAGCCACCCGAAAACGAAGGGTGAACGAGGAGGGCTTAGACAAGAGTTGATGAGTGGAGTCAGAAAAATCGCTCGGTAGCGATCGTTAGATGGAATTGACTCACTGGTTGGGGCTAATTCCAACACACAAATAGTTCAGCCGTCACTTTGCTTTGTTGTTAGCACCTGACTTGGAACTAGAGGAATCTTCTTAGGCCTGGGCGAGACTCCTCAACCCTGTGTAAGCCACATGGAAGAAGAGCCCTATATATATCCAAGGCTCTCTCCGCGGGGGTGGGGAAAACAGCGATAGTCTCGAATGGCCTCAAATCTTCACGCCGAGGCGATTCTAACCCGCGTAAAGGTGGTCAGTGGTGGACGCGGTTCGAGGCTACTGCTTGTGGCAGGGGGGGGGAGGAGGCTTACCCATTTAAGCCTAAGCAACTTCTAGAATCTTCTCCAGCGCAATGACTTCGCTTCCGTGCTGGAAAAGAAATTCCACGTGGAATTCCCCAACACATCTCCCATCCGAAAGATGATGCTTTACACAACAGTTGCGTAGGAAAGAATCATCCCACCCGTCAACGAGAATTATCAAGGGTCTAGGAAAATTCTGACCTGCTACGACAGGTGTACACACACACAAAAAGTTAATCTGAGCTTAGCGGGGAATTTACGGACATAAGCCTTAAACGGGTCAATTTCAGAGACAATTTAACTAGCACAATTTTGAACAAAAAAATCACAGGAGAACATGTGCGACATTTCAGTGGAACCAAAAAAAGGATACAATTAAATGGAGGCATAAATATGCGATAAAAGTCTAAACAATTTAGTGGAGAAAAAAAAAATCATAATTGAGAACATTAATGAGATAATATATACAATTTACGTGGAAAACCTTCGCTCCCGCCGGAGTACGGATGAGGGAATCCACGGGTCCTCTAGCCTTGAGGACGGGGTAGGGTCCCTTCCACTGACTAAGGAGTTTGTTGCTTCCCGTGGGAAGTAGCACCAGCACCTCCGCTCCAGGCTTGAATTTTCGTTCTCGTGACTTAAGGTCAAAGTAGGTCTTATACCGCTCAATAAGTCCTTCACGAGATACGGCACTCGTTTGTTACCTCGGGTGGACTCACGCTCGAGGGCTTTAGTTTTCTCCCAAATTGGGGGTAGAGTTGCGCCCTCTTTCTGGGCGCGGGAAAACTTGTTGCTCCGGAAGGCTTGGAACTCCGAGTCGATGGGGGTTTCCAGGGGAACGGGTGCATGGGATTCCAGGGCTGCCTGAGCATGGGTAATCACGAGATGGTCGTGGATTACGGGGTTCTGACCGATCAAAACGGAGCAGAACTGGATTGGGGCCGCTACCACTTCGGCCCAATCGGACATATAGTCACACTCGATGTGACAACGAGTTACTGGGAAACGACTGGTCCTACCAAGGTAGTCGTGGACCACCGCAAATTACTTGTGGTCAGGGCCAACAGGGAGGAGTAGGTCCTCATACACTATGATGCAGGTGAACCCGGTGTCATGGACGAGGGTGGATACTCGGCGACCGTTCACAGTTCCGTTCTTGAATTTCAATCCACCAGGGATGTTCTCATTCAAGATAAAGTTTACCTGATGGACCGGGTCTTTGCCGGGCGAAGGAGGATCGGGAGTCTCCTGAGGCGACGGGGGAGGATCAGGGGTGGCCCAGATTTGGTGCACTTGGTGGGACTGTGAGTTTGCGAATCGGGAGTTTTGAGGACAGTTCGTGCGGTAATGGCCGGGAACTCAGCAGCTGTAGCAAACGTTCGAGTTCTTTCGGTACGGCACAACCGGGGGAGAAGAAACTAGGGGCTCAACGTCTCGGTGTTCAGATGGATGGAAGTTTCTTGGCTTCAAGGGACTAGGAACTTTGGCAAATCTTGGAACCAATTTAGGGGGGGGTCTTAGGATCATAAAATTTAGTTTTTGGGGGGGGGGGCGATTGGGGAGCCTTTTTAACATCCTTAGGGTATAAATTGTGACTACCCGCGTAGACATCGGCCTCTTCCAAGCACTCCTTGAAAGTGGCACAACGTTTATCCTTAATGAAGGCTCGAATTTCGAGAGCCACGGCAGCTAAAAGCTGATCCCTAAGGAAGAAATACAGGAAGGAGTCATAGACCTGGGGAATCTTGCACGCATCCAGCCAACACTGAAGGTGTCTTTGGAGGATATACCTTTGTTGCTGAAATGTTTGACCAGGGCGGATTCTTTCCTGGAGGAATCTGGAGTGGTTTAATGCGCTATTCATATGAACAGCGGCTAGCAATTCGGACTACTTTAACGTGGAATAGTCCAAAGTTGCTTCCGGGGGAAGGGATACGAAGATATCCCTTAACTGGGCATTGAGAAGGGGAAGTAAGCGAGCGACGCCATCATTTTCTAGATCCCATCTATTGATCTGAAAGATTCTCTCGAAATGTGTCAAGAATTACCCAAAGTCCTCTCCATCATTAAAAGCGGGAAGTTTGACTACAGGAGTTTGGGGAATTTCAGCCCGGAAACCGATGGACTGAGAATCCATTTGATTTCGGCTCATTTCCAGCTCATGCTACCTAATTTGTTCACGTTCTTCCATCTTCATCTTCAGTTTGTTCTCCTCCATCTCCATCTACATCTTCAGTTTGTTCTCCTCCATCTTCAGTGTATTCTCTTCCATCTCTATTTTGTTCTTCTCCATATCCATTTTCAGTTTGTTCTCCTCCATTTTTCTTAGATCCTCTTCCCTTCGCTCTGCCCGTTCGTTCCTTTCTTCTTCCTGTACGTAATTTAGCAGGTCTTTGCCCGAAAGACCTAACAGTTCACCCTGACTCTTGAATTTTCCGAAGGATGACATTGTTACGCAGTTAACTGAGGGAACACTGATACGCGAACGAGCTAGGACACTACCCACACGAAACGAGTACTTAAATATTCGTGAAGGCTTTGTTCACAAAAAAAGAATTATAATACAGCTACTTACCTCGGCTGTTTCTAAGCGGGCAAAAAATATTAAAATGGTCCCACCGGAATTAGGACACCAAAGACCTTAACTCTTTTGGATTAATAACCAGGAGAGTCTCCCAAAATTAAAACACAATAAAAAAAATTAATTGCATGGGGTCCAACACAAAATTTAAATAGATTACGTTCCATTGCTCTTCAATTAACTTGAACTTGCCTTCTGCCAGTACAATACAAAAATTAAAATAAAAGGGATAGACGTAATAACAAGCGAACTTCTAATGTCGAAATTAAAATGACACGGGTTCGTAAAAACCCCAAACACACTTGACACCAAAATTATGTAATATGTATATTAATAAATATATATGTCGTAGAATGACATTATATTATATCAATACCATATTATATCTATGGGGGAAGGGACTAATAACTTAATGGCGAACCGACAAGGAACGGAACACCACGAGTTTCAACGCGCGGAACAATGAGATAAGAGTGCAACGAGGTCAGGTAAAATTTGGGTAATTGCAAAGCTCAATGTTATTTAAAGAGGCATGCACAAAAATATAATTTTATTTACAAAAATAAGAGAATAAATAGGCTAAATTAAATTGGCTAATGAGGGGGGAATTGCAGAGTTATGCGTCCGACACTGAAGTTAAAAATTAATGTATTACAGAAGGAGACTATTCAAATATGGAGGATTAACTCAATTGGGTTACTGAAGAAGGGAAGGGGTTGGCTTACAGAGGATTCCGGGTGAGACGTCAGGGTAAGGCTTCACGGATGTCTTCTTCAGGCAATAAACGTGAGGCGAGGGCGCTCGGAGCTTCTGAGCGGGAAGTTAACGTGATGACGGTTCTCCAAAAGAGGGGGTGGGGTAATGTCCCGTCCAGGGGAGAGTATTTCGGCCACCCGAAAATGAGGGGCGAACGAGGAGGTCTTACACAGGAGTTGATGAGTGGAGTCGGAAAAATCGCTCAGTAGCGATCGTTAAATGGAATTACTTCACTGGCTGGCGCTAATTCCAACACACAAATAGTTCAGCCGTCACTTTGCTTTGTTGTTAGTACCTGACTTGGAACTAGGGGAATCTTCTTGGGTCCGGGCGAGACTCCTCAACTCTGTGTCTGCCATATGGAAGAAGAGTCTTATATATATATATATATATATATATATATATATATATATATATATATATATATATATATATATATATATATATATATATATATCTGAGGTTCTCCCCGCGGGGGTGGGGGAAACAGTGCTACTCTCCAATGGCCTCGAATCTTCACGCCGAGGTGATTCTAACCCACGTAATGGTGGTCCGTGGTGGACGCGGTTCGAGGCTACCGCTTGTGGCAGGAAGGGGGGGGGGGAAGGCTTACCCATTTAAGCCTAAGCAACTTCTAGAATCTTCTCCAGCGCAATGACTTCGCTTCCGTGCTGGAAAAGAAATACCACGTGGAATTCCCTCCCCATATATATATATATATATATATATATATATATATATATATATATATATATATATATATATATATAAATTATATGGGAAATGGGAAGCAGCAGAGGTGGTAATATTGAGACGAACTATATGAGACGGGGGGTCGTTCGTTAAAGCCGAAAGTTCATTAAACCCGATGGGCGTTAAAAGCAATAGAAATAACGAACCAAGTTCGTTATGGATATGTAATACGTATATAATTAGTAATAAAGTTAAGTGGACTACACAACATAGTATTGATACGAACCTGCCACTGTAGGAGACGTGTTACACTCCAACACTCACTCAGGCTGGTCGTAACGCTTGCCTGTTAAACCCGATGGAGTTCGGCCAGGAAATTTGGTTCGTTATATCGAGGGTTCACTATATAAATATATATATATATATATATATATATATATATATATATATATATATATATATATATATATATATATATATATATATATATATATATATATATATATATATAGAAGAAGGAGCAAATGCAAGTTCTGCGGGTGATAACAACCACCACAGGGCTTTCGCCATATCTATTTTCTGCCTTTCAAAACAATTTTGAAGACAGAAAATAAAGGTGCAGAAGCCTTGCATTGCAGACTATATTACAATATAGTACAAGAAAGTGAAATTTGACGTGAATGAGCAATGAGACAAGAAACAGGAGTTTTTTAGAGGTAAGAGAAAGGGACATTAGAAGAAGACTAGAATCATAGAGAGCAGAGGGTGGCACAATGAAGGCAATCCTTTACCGAGAAGACAGAGATAACACCAGGGGAAAAAAGTTTGAAATTCCTGGCTGGGACTCGAACCCGAGTCTGTTGATTGCCAGTCAGATGCTCTACCACTGAGCTACCAGGCACAGTGACTCTACTTCACCCAAAGCGTTACCCCATCAAACCCAGTATCTCTCTAAGCTAGGAACCTCCAAGGAATTTTTATACCACATCTTCTTACCCACTCACAATTTAAAGGCTCATCCCCAAGTCTTACCTCTAAAAAACACCTGTTTCTTGTCTCATTGCTCATTCACGTCAAATTTCACTTTCTTGTACTATATTGTAATATAGTCTGCAATGCAAGGTTTCTGCACCTTTATTTTCTGTCTTCAAAATTGTTTTGAAAGGCAGAAAATAGGTATGGCGAAAGCCCTGTGGTGGTTGTTATCACCCGCAGAACTTGCATTTGCTCCTTCTTCTTTGTATGTGACTTGGGGATGAGCCTTTAAATTGTGAGCGGGTAGGGACCCATTGGGTCCCTACAAACCTCACACTCCATGATCGACTTCAACGTCGTCAAAGTCCACAAGGCCGGAGTTCCGGATTCGAGGAGCTCAACCATCCCCCCTACAGTCCAGATCTGGCCCTTAGCGACTACTTTTGATTCCACCAGCTCAAGGCTGCACTGCGTGGACGCCGGTTTGGGGACGATGAAGATTTCCAGCTCGCCGTCCAAGAGTGGAATAAACAGCAGTCGGGAGATTTCTGGTTGTAGGGAATTCGAAGCCTCAGGGACAAGTGGCGCAAGTGCATTCAAGTTGAGGGTAGTTATATTGAAAAATAATAAAACACTTTTCCTCATATCTCGTTTCCTTATATCCGAATTGCAAAACTTAATGACCACCCCTCGTATATGATGGAGGATCGAAGCAGTGTTGGTATTTTTATAATTTGAATATTACCACCTCTGCTGCTTCCCATTTCCCATATAATTAATTTATAAATATCCGATAACTTCTCTAAAAAATTCTAATGTTTGTATATATTTATAATCTCATATCCTTGAGAATGGGTTTCCTACCCGAAATGTCGATACCAAGAACTTAATATATAATAATGAACTTCCTAAACTTAGTCTGCTTATTTATCCTAATATATATATATAATGAAAAGAGATTCTAAAATACCTAAGTGTCTGTTCTTTTTTACATGTAGCTTTTTTTTTAAATACTAGCTACAGGCAAAGACGAACGAGTACTTAGGATTTGGAAAATTATTTTCATAACATTAAAAAAACCTTTTTCTAAATTCTGATTCAATTGCAGTCCCCTTACATATAATTTAATTATTCAACCAATCAACCTGCGCTCGTTAATAGCTATCGCCAATGCAACTACCAACCAACATTTAAATTAAAAAAAAAAAACAATCAATGTTAAATCAAAACGAAAATATAGTTTCCTTCATATTTATTCCCTTGGATACCACACAAAAATATTCGGCAAAATTTCGCCTTCCATGTCGAATCTCACTTCCATCTCGAACAAAAAGTCTGACAACAAAGGCCGCCCACTCTCGCGCATTCTTCCGTGTTGTGCAAATCATCGTATGTTGTGTTGAGATATTTTTTTAACATTCTTTCTTCAAAATAGGCCTCGATATGGCTCTTAAGAAAGTGAAAAGTGACAGTGCAAGTGGTGCCAGGACAACTAAGCGTTAGAGCATTTACCTGAAACCGGAAATAATAAAGAAAAGAGAGAGCGAGTGTCTGTTAGTGACCTAGTCAACGAGTATGGAATGTCTGAGTCCACTATCTGTACAATTATGAAACATAAGGAGACACTTATGGGAGTGAATTTGGGAGTGCTTCTCTGTGGTTGTTGGTTATGCCGCAGAATTGTATCTGACTCCTGTTCGAGATGCCCGCTGGTTATCCACATATAGGCTGCACTTACGATAACCGAGTGATTACTCAGCGGAAGTAAAGAAATTAGAAAATGGCGGTTTTATAGGTTTATTCTTGGCCTTAGGCCGCCTCCGCTTTTAAGTAAGTGAAATCGCTGAGTTACTATTTTGGTATGTCGGATGTCACGTTCTTGTATCTGGCTTTCGATGGCTGTCTTAATTTTCTTGTACGAGAGAATGCCAATTGATGTTAATGTTGGTCTCTATCTTGTTACTCACAGTCTTTGTTTCTTTTACAAGACCTTTTATTCTATTGAAAGTTTGGGGACGTGGCCTCCGCTTCTCCAATCCGAGTGCTGGGCGGAGCCTATTTGACCGGAGGGGATGTGCGTTATCTAGTGTAGACAAAGAGAATGTTTGTATTTAGAAATCTGGCTAATATTTGGTTGTAGCAAAATAAAATTCCGCCCTTCGCGGAACGATGTCAAAAGACCATGGATTAGCCTTCCTCTCTATCAGATTCATTACTTGTATGAACAGCTGTTTCAATTCTCTTCCTTATCACCTCAGAGGAAAAAAACGTCGACTTGCACCTGTTTTCTGATGTGTGAATGTTTGTCTGTTAGTGGACTCAGGCATTCCATACTCGTGGGAACACAGCGATTTCATTACCTAGCGGTTTTGCATTATTTACAAGTATACAGTTTGCTTTGCATTAATACATTAATTATTAACAAAAGATTTTGCATTAATTACAAATAAACAGTTTGCTTTGCTTCAATACAATAATTATTAACAAATGGCTTATTTTTAGTTTGGTTTGTGTGCCCATTTTAAGATTTCATAAGGCCAACGGGGTTCTTAATTTGTGAGGTTCCTCGTTGGCTCTACTCCATCTTGTTATTGTGCAGTACAAGGACTCCCTCCGAGAAAAACGGAGTTTTACAAATGCTATTCTTTAACTCTAATACACTCTTTTGGGATTAAATAATTGATACAATATATTACACAGCTTAAATATTTGCTTTTAATATTTCTTTTTTTATATAATTTAATGGAGTCTTTTGCAGTTCTAGGTAATTTCTACGAGTGTAACAATGGTGTACTATTCGGTCTAAGGCGAAAGTTCATTAATCTTACGTAAGAATATGTACAAAATATTGAGGCGTGCGAACAATCTGCCTCCTTTTATTATAATTGTGCCGTGGCAACGGAATGAAATTGAACATTTAATAATTCGAGATCAATCTACTTTTTATTCCATGCACCTGGTCTTTAAAAATAAAAGAATGACGGATCTTTGGCAAACCATACCCGTCTCCCTGATCGCATATAAGCATTTGGCTCTTTATTGCCCTTTCCGGCACCTGGAGAGGTTTTCCCTCCATTATCCTTGTCGTAACTGTTCCTTGTTCAATCTCCTTCTCCACGATCCGAAGTACTGCAGGTCTTTCTCCCATGTCCTGGTGAGTCCTTGAATGTTGCTGATCGTTTAGTGCACTGCCATTATATGAGGGTTTGAGTTTCGCCGGATTCAACCTGTCTACTGAGATAGTATCTCGGTTACCATTAGAGAATTCCATCTTGTAAACTTTGTCGTCGCGCTTGACCACCGGGAAAGGGCCAGCATATGGCGCTTCTAGCGGCTTGCGAACTCGATCATCTCGGACTCACACATGCGTCGCCTCTCGAAGAGCTTCGGGTACGAAAGGTTTGGGCACCGAGTGCAGGTGTCCTTCGGAAGCATGGGTCATGTCAAGTTCTGACATGGCTATGGCCAATTAATTCTTTAATGAATTTTGAGTCAGTTTTTGACGATGAGGATGAAAGGCGAAAAACCTGTGAATCATTAGGTAGGGAGCGAATGCCCAAAAGGACTATCGGAGGGGCCATTAGCCACCCCCTGTTAACGAGCCATTTTGAAACTCTTCAGGGTTCTGTGTGCACTTTGCGCCATCACGTTCGTAGTTGGAGTGTTACGCCAAGGTGCAGAGACGATAGAAACTAACGAGGGCTGATAATTCTTTGGACAACTCGGATTCGAATTGGGCTCCTTTGTCGGTTACCACGTATAATGGGACTCCAAATCTGTAAATCTATCCGTCTAAGAAGGCCAAAGAAACCGTTGCAGCACTTATGTCCGGAATCGGTAATGCCTCGATCTATATTGTAGCCCAGTCAATGCATTATAAGAAATACCGGTTATGCCACAGCGTGGATTGCCAAGACAATGTGCACGGTAGTAGTAGTCCGACGATACCAAAGTGCACAGTCTTGGATCTTGACGGCGGATATTAATGGTAAGACTGGAGAATTCGTGTGGCGATCGATCTTGGAGGACTGACATGAGAAGCACTCCCGTGCCCAAGAGCGAATGTCTCTATCCATATTAGGCCAAAAATATCTTGACTTAATTATCCGGAGGGTTGCCTTAATTCCAGGGTGGATAAATTGTGCAATTGTTTGTAGATTATCCTCCTACATGCCGTATGGACGAAAGGTTGTGGGTCTCTAAATGTAATTTCACACCATAGTTGAGCTTCTCCGGGATGGGTGAATGATTTTAATCGCGATTCTAGTTCTTCTGTTGATTCATCATTTTTCTGTGCTGCTGCCAGAGCTCGGAGGTCATTTTTCTGTGCTGCTGCCAGAGCTCGGAAGTCAAATGAGTCAATTTGCCCAAATTGACGCTCCGTGATAGGCAGTCAGCAACGACGTTGTCTTGACCACGCATATATTGGATGCCGCTGAAATACTCCAATATCGCCGTCCAGTTGCGTTGTTGCCTGTCCGTATTAGCACACAATAGTGGAAAGCCGACATCAGCGGCTTGTGGTCACTGCACAAAGTAGCATGGCAAACCTCAATCATGTGCTTGAGCTGGATCACATCAAGATACGCCGCAAGGAGTTCCCTGTCGTATGTGGAGTATGCTTTCTGTGTCTTGCTTAATTTGCTCGAGAAAAAGGTCATTGGTTGTGGAGATCCATTCACCAACTGGTGAAGGGCGGCACCTACCGCGTATTGGGAGCTTTCCGTCAACAGTTGATACGTTGGGTTGTTGGAAAGCTTATGACAAAGCTTGACCGAGTTAATTAGAGCTACTTTAGTGTTATTAAATACTTCACGAAGAGCATCATTCCACATGAGCTCACGAGCCTTGGGTTGAAGTCACGTGAGCTCAATCAGCAGAGTTGTAATCAAGTCAAAATTCGGAATCATTCTCCTATAGTAGCCTAGCATGCTCAAGTATTGGCGTAGTTACTTATAATCAGTTGGTAATGGCATGTTTCCAATTTCCTTAACCTTCTTAGCTGGTGGGAAAATACCCGTAGACGAAATATGATGTCCCAGAAAGTCAATTTCTTCTCTCGCGAACTCGGACTTCTAGATGGATAATCGTAGGTTGTTCTCTACCAGGATTTTGAACACTTAGTGTAAATGATCCAAATGGTCGTTCCAATTGTCCGAAAGTATCAGGATGTCGTCTATGTACACAAAACGAACTCTAATCCCCGAAACAAGTTATCCACGTGACGCTGGAAAGTGCAACTCGCACTCCTGAGGCCAAAGGGTAATTTTAAATGCTCCCCTAGCCCAAACGGAGTTACCACCGTAGTTTTTCTATGTCCGTTTGGTTCATCGGGATCTGATGCTAAACACAAACCAAATCCAACCGAAAGAAAATTGTCTTCCAATGATACATACTGTATCATTGGTAGGGGATATCTGTCTGGCTTCGAGATTGCGTTAAGTGCGCGAAAATCGTCGACCACTCTGTAATCGTCTGACGTCTTCTTCGGAACTATGTAAATAGGTGAAGCCCAAGGCGATCTAGACTGGCACACAACCCTTCAATAGGGCTTCGAACGTTGGTCTGATAATTTATAGTTTCTCCGTTGAAAGAGGCCTCGGTCACGCGAATGTTGGAGATGCACTGCCGGTCTCGAATGTATGTACCACGGAGTTAAACGGTCGTGGCGCGGGATCAGTAGCCGCGGGGCTGTTCAAGGCTTCATATTCCTCTATTACGGTCTTGCAGCTGTGCAGTAGATGCTGGGGGTTATTAATAATTAGTGCTACTGCAGGTTTCCCTGACTGTTTTACTTTTGACTTGAGCCTTATTTGATTATCGATAAGGACGACCGCGCGCACAGTTTCCGAAAAGATTAAAGTGCCCCAGAAAGTCGATTCCTAACAATGGGATGTGGTATCTGTGACCACAAATGACGACCTAAATAACCGACGTAGGATAAGAATAACTATTTCCGTGTGTATTTCGCCATGCAGGTTTATCTTCCCACCATTGCTGCTCCAATGCTTACACTGGAATTACGCATCTCACACGTTCGCACCAAATTAATCAGAATTATGGATACACTCGCTTCCGTATTGATTAGAAATTCGCGTTTTATGTTATCTAATTTCGCGGCGACAGTGAAAACTTACAGCATGCCGGCAATCTCACTTCCACTTGATAGTCTTCCAAAGAAGCTCGCGAAGATGGCTTGGACAGTTGCATTTTCACGTTTACACCCCTCTTCGGCCATCTGCCCCCAAGGCTTGCAAAATTTCGCACTTTCCTCAGAATATAAATGGGATCGACATAACACAGACCTTTGGTTCCTGCGAAGAAGTCGCATCCTTATTGGTATATTATTCGCATTATTATAATCGTTTCTATGCAGCACAAAGTTAGAACGATTGCAATCAGGGTAGGCACCCATTGGCACTGAACACGCATTGGCTGAATACTGTACCTGCTTGGGCAGATTGTCCCTTTTGCCATTCACACTTAACGCACTTATGTTTGGAAGCGAGATATCACCACTTACTTCCTTGTCCCCTTTGTGTACAGTAAGGCATTGTGCTTTGTGAAATTACATTAATTTGTTCGCATGTTTCCCTAGCTGGGAAAGGGTTAATTCCTTCTTGGTGGCGATGATTGGCGCAGTGTTTGACAGCAGGGATTAAATAAACTTGTGCCTCACGAGTTCTTCTCCAACTCCTACTTGTATAGCTGTTCTCCATAGTTTCTCCAGATTGACCGAGGGTCGATCAGTGAGCGGAAAGGATGCGAGGAGCTTTTCAAATAGTTCCCGTTTAGTCCTCTCGAACAGCCTAATTACCTCGGCCCTTAGAGGCTGGTAATTCTGCGTAGATAAGACTGTAGTTGGAAGCCGGTCTACATTCTCGATAGGCAGTGCAGCCATGACGTGAAAAAACTTTGTGTCCTCCTTACTTATCCTTGATATATGAAATTGGGCTTCTAATATTTGGAACCAACCTAATACCGTTGTCTCATTGAAGACGATGGGCTTGATCGTGATGCCATTTGCGACTTCTGTTCCTTCTTGCTCTTTCCGTTGTTGGTCCGACGAGTCGATAATTTCGGTTAGCTCTTGTCCAGTTTATGAGGATGTATTAGGGGGGAGGGGGGGATTTGTTTATCAGTGATTGTGGGTATGCCGTAGAATTGTATCTGATTCCAATTGAATGTTCGCGAAGACTGTTGGTTACCCATTTATAGGCTGGGCTGGCGGTAACCGACCTATTACTCGGCGGAGGTAAGGAAATTAGAAAATGACGGTTTTGTATGCTTATTCTTGGCCTAAGGGTCGTCTAGGATTTCGAGCAAGTGAAATCGATGAGTTACTATTTTGGTATGTCGTATGTTCACGTCTTTGTATCTAGCTTTTGGTGTCTGACTGTATTAATGTCCTTGTACGAGAGACTGCCCCCTTGATGTTAATGTTTGTCTCGATCTTGTTACTCATTGTCTTTGTGTATATTTTACAATCTTTTTATCCTATTTAAAGATTAGGGGCGTGACCTCCCCTTCTCTAATCCGAGAGCTGGGCAGAGCCTATTTGACCGGAGGGTATGTGCGTTATCTAGTGCAGATGCGTGTAGAACAAGATAGTGTTTGTATTTGGAAATCTGACTAATATTTGGTTGTAGCAAAATAAAATTCCGCCCTTCACGGATCAATGTCAAAAGACCATGGGTAAGCATTCCTCTCTATCAGATTCATTACTTGTATTAACATCTGTTTCAATTCTCTTCCTTATCACCGCGCGGACAAAACCGTCGACTAGCACCTGTTTTCTGGTGTGTGAATGTGTGTCTGTTTATCGTGGAAACGCAGCGATTTCATTGCCTAGCGGTTTTGCATTATTTACAAGTATACAGTTTGCTTTGCATTAATACATTAATTATTAAAAAATGGTTTAAAATTATTTACAAGTATACAGTTTGTTTTCTATTAATAAATTAATTATTAACAAATGCTTTTGCATTATTTACAAGTATACCGTTCGCTTTGCATTAATACATTAGTTATTAACAAATGGCATATTTTTTAGTGTTTGGTTTGTGTGTCTATTTCTAGATTTCATAGGGCCAATGGGTGCTCAATTTGTGAGGTTCCGTGTTGGCTCTACTCTAGCTTATAATTGGGCACTACACAATAAAGGCCACTGATGTGGTTAAAGGAGTGTTTGGAAAATCAAATAAAAGGCCACAGATTTTAGAAAAAGTAGAACAGTTACTCTTAGTTTGGATAAATGATATGTAACTGAAAGGAGAATCTATTACTGAGGCCACACACAATATGTGAAAAGGCTAAGAAGTTGCACAATGATTTAGTGGCTAAAACACCCAGTACAAGCGACTCTGACACTCAAGAATTCAAAGCAAACAGAGGTTGGTCCGAGAAGTTCTGCAAACAAAGTGTTGCAAGGCATGGTGAGGTAGCAAGTTCTGATAAAGATGGTGCTGAAAAGTTTGTGGGTGAGCTTGCTTCTTATGTGCAAAGTGAAGGTCATCTGCCATAAGAAATTTTCCACTGTGATGAGACCGGACTTTTCTGGTAAAAAAATGCCAAGACACTTCATGGGCACAAGCCAATGAAATACAGGTTGACTCTATTAATGTGCGCTAATGCGAGTGGGGACTGCAAAATAAAACAGTTCTTGTCTACCACTCAGAAAGCCCACGGGTCTTCAAGAGGAACAATGTGCAGAAGTCTACATTGCAGGGCCGGCTCTGCGCATAGGTTACACAGGCGGCAGCCTAGGGCGCCAAATTACAGAGGGGGTGCCAAATTAAAGTCCCCCAAAATAAAAAAAATATATGTATAATAAACTCGAAACACAACCTTTACACTTAGACTACTTGACACGTTTTCTCTTAAATGCGTTTTCTTCATACTTGACACGTTTTTGTTTTTAAAGTCGGGGATGAGTAGCACATCAGGCCATCAACAGTTCTCAAATTTATACAGAAGACGACGTCGTAGTGTCATTTATGTCAACGAGTCAATTGGCTATCTTTTGTAATGAAAAGGTCATCCAAGCCGTCAGGTGCTGCTTTCCGGAAATGAAGAAAGGAGGAGGACGAAAAACGGGCCCAAAACACGGGTATGTAATTAAGTTTAAACCGTTACCGTGTTGAATTTTCATTTTACTAGGCTAAGAGCAACAGCTAAGCTACGCTAGCTGCGATAAATACAAATATACAGTCGTAACAATTTCTGTAAAACCTTCTCATGGAATGACGAAGTTTTGAAGAAAATATAACGGTCATTCAACAAGTAGCCTACCACCTCTTATTATAATGAACGCATGTCAGAAATTCAGATGGTTAAATTAAAGGTTATGTTATGTTGATAGGTTAGTATAATACCTATTTTTGGCATTATACTAAAAACTAACAACGTAACCTAATACTAACACCAGAAATGCACGTGAGGTGAAAAAGTTGGCAAACCTAAACATTAAAATCTTGAGCAGACACTCGATGGGACAGCCGAATTAATAGTGTGGCGGCTGTAAGGTTTCAGGCTGCAAAGGTTAAAGATGCTCTCTTAGAGGTGAGAGACAGCACTGTTGATCCAGCAATAAAAGTTGAAGTACATTATTTAGCTGAAGAGGTTGGTTCATACGGCTTCGGCATTTGCACTGTTGTCGGGTATGACATTCTAAAAAAAGTTCAGAATATTAATAAGCTGCTGCAATCAGTAAACATGCACATGGATGTATCTGTGATCTACTGAAAAAATTTGAGGTCTCTCTCGCCATCTACAGAAATACTGGCTTTGCTGATGCCCAATCTTCTGCAAAGGAAATGTGCGAGGACATAAATGTGGTTGCTGCCCTAAAGCAGAAGAGACTCAGAACTACCAAAAGGCAGTTTTTATATGAGGCTCCCGATGAGCAGCTCAATGATGCACCAAAGAGAATCGAAGTTTCCTCTTTCAATGCAATTGTTGATGTGCGCATTTCATCACTAAGAGAGAGAACAGAAATAAATTTAGTGTTCTCATAAACTTCCCTGATCAGCCACCTGATGAGCTTGTGAAGCAAGCTAAAGAACTGACCAAAACCCTGACCTTTGGAGATAATTCAGATTAGTTGTGGCAATGCAATCTTTTCCAACTTGGCCCAAGTGCAAGATGACAACACTTGAGCCTTTTGTTTTACTAGAGGAGAAAAATATAAAGGAAGTATATCCCAATACGTGGATAGCACTGAGAATCGCTGTCACCACTCCAGTGACTGTGACATCTGCTGAGAGAAGCTTCTCCAAACTCAAGCTGATTAAAACTTATTTGACTTCTACAATGTCTCAGAAAAGCCTCGTTGGACTGGCATCAATAATTATTAATCAGGAAATGTCGAAACAAATTTCATTTGATTGAACTATAGATGCCTTTACTGCTAGGAAGTCCCGAAGTGTGAAGTTTTAATGAACATTGGAGATGTTAGAGCTATTTATAGTTTAAGATTGCCTCGTTTGCACATTGTGTTCATTGTTTTAAAGAGTTTTGTTACTCAATACTATAACCAAAAAGGAAAGTAGAAAATTTCCTTGTTCCTGAACTTTTATATTTGATTTTTACTTTTGATTGCAGTTTTACATTGCTTTTAGGATTTTGCACCTTTTTTCCAGAACATTTGCACTACACCTGGAGGTGTTACTTATTATATTATTAATAATATAATCACTAAAATAGTTTGAATTTTTCCTACATGCAGTTGTGTTGCAGTGTTTCATTTAAAATAAATAATAAATGTGTACATGCTGCGTGGGGGAGTACCAAAGTACACTCGCTTAGGGCACCAAATGACTTAGAGCCGGCCCTGCTACATTGCCAGTAATGTCGAGGTCAAATTCAAAGGCTTGGATGACGAGAATCCTTTTTCGTGAATGGTTGATAGATGTGTTTGCCCCAGCAGTCAGAAAATATCTTGAGGGGAACAATCTGCCACTTCTTATCATGGATAATGCACATGCACATCCCCAAGCTTGAAGATGACCTACATGAGGCTCTAAACTTTATCAAAGTTAAATTCTTACCACCCAACGAACTCCTCTACTGCAACCAATGAACCAGCAAGTTATCTTCAACTTTAAGAAGTTATACACCTTGGATATCTTTGCAAGGTGTTCTAAATTACCAATGACACCGACTTACTGCAACCATGGACCAGCAAGTAATCTGTGACTTCAAGGAGTTATGCAGCAAACATCCTTTTGCAAGGTGTTCAAAGTTACTAGTGACTCTAGCGCTGAGGTCCAAGATATGTGTGGCATGTGGGGTAAACTTCAGATGTTTATTTAAAAGCATCATCGCGACCAAAATGTGAGCAATAGAGTGTTGGAAAATATGAACGACATTGTTATGTTGCATTTCCAAAAGCTTCTCCAGAAAAGAAATAGACAAACCCCTCTAGATAGGTTTCTTGTGCAAAATGAAATCAGAGAGAAATCTTGAAAGAGACCAAGACGAGAAGAAACACCAGAAACTGAGTTGCCCTCTGTTTTCATGGAGGGCGACTCACAAATACAAGCAATAGACATAAACACCATCAACCATCCACCTCTGCCAGCAACCCTAAAGAAGCAAGGTAATTTATTAAATTTATTTATACTACATATTAGAATTTAAATCTATTTCTGCTTTATTTAAGTCTATTTCAGCTCATTTCTGCTTGCCATTCTACTTATATTGCATGTTTCTAGCCACAGGGATCAACAGAAACTCATAAAAATTTAAAATAGATATGGAGATTTTGGCCTGGGAAGAATTAATGCTTTTCACTTTAATTTTAATGGGAAAAATTACCTCCCAATTAGAATATTCACAAGTCAAAAGGTCCAAGGAACCAATTGGATTCGACTTGTGAAGTACCACTGTACGTATTGTTAGTATTTTCTTGTAAAATATTATTTGTAATTAATAGTTTTCATTGGATTTTCATGTATTTAATAATGTGTTTTTTTCTAAGTCTTTGTGCCATCTTTTTATATTCCCTCAATGCTGTTTTACTTTACTTTTCCTGAATCTAAAATTGATTTTATGGTATTTCTGCCATTCGCTAAAATTATATTTTTTTGCTTTATACATTTAATAATATTTTTTTATATACAGTATGTATTTTAAATTTTAAAATTTGGGACCAGAAGATGAACAGAGGAGGCTCGAAACCGTTATTGTGTAATAATGGGCTCAAACCATGTTGTCTAGACCCCTCCTCGTGATCAACTTCTTAGTGAATGTAAACTGAGGTGCCTGCTGTGCTCAAATCACCTGGAATATATATATATATATATATATATATATATATATATATATATATATATATATATATATATATATATATATATATATATATATATTTATATAGGGGGGGGGAGTCCCCCAAAATGTATACGCACGTTAAATAATTATAAAGTCAGTGTTTATTAAAATACATTTAATTTTCAAAATGACAGAGAATCTACAGACACTTTAATTGTTTTGTCAACGCCTGTTTTCAAACTGCCGTTCGTTCTGGTCTAGACACTGCTGATAACGCGAAGCAATGGAATCGCAAACATCACTAAACATTTCTTTTGGTATTTGTGTGCATTCTCGTTCAATGGCTGCTCTCAATTCAGCGACTGTTGCAGGTTTGATAGCGTAGACTTTGTGTGTTAAGTATCCCCATAAAAAAGTCTAGTGGTGTGAGGTTAATTAAACCATTTAATTTAAAGGTAGCCCCATTACTCAACACAATCTTTGTTGGAAATTGTGCATCTTCTAGACATCGTGTTAAGTACCACTAACAATACTCCACTCTTCGGTCCGGATCATCTTCGTTAATAACATGGACTAATCTTAGAATGTAACTTTTGCATTGACAGCACTTCAAAATTAATTGGATAGACGATTTTTGAAACACCTACCTGACGGCTCGTTTGCCGCACAGATTTTCTTGGACTTCGGTGATACGTTTCTAGTACTCTTTCTGGATTTGTGGGTCTTAATGATGTCTGTGGTCTTCCGGAACGCTTCTTGTGGACATTTTCAACAGTTCCATTGGCTTCAAACTTATCTCTAACTCGAGGGATGGTAAGTCGCGTTGGTGGATCTTTTCGAAACTCCCTCCTAAACTGGTTTTACACTTCAACTGCCTCTTAAAACTTCCAGTAGCATTTTAGAATGAATTTCCTTTGTTAAAAGCTTAGTATGACTGCCATTATTTATTCTAATGGGTTTAACCAGGAAAGAAAAAAACATCAATTGAGCTATCAGCTGTTAAAGTGTGTATACATTTTTTAGGGACAATAAATATGTATATATATATATATATATATATATATATATATATATATATATATATATATATATATATATATATATATATATATGTATATATACATATATATGTGTGTGTGTGTGTGTGTGTTTGTTGAAGAGTTGGGAAAGCCTATGATCCGAGATGTGTTGTCACAGCAGTCAAATTTGGAGGTGGCAAATTTGATGGTTTGGGGCTGCATGTCGTCTTCAGGTCCAGGATTGTTGTTCACTTGTCAGGGCAGAATGAATTCTTTAGGTAAAATTTCCACTGATGACATACCAGATGGTGTAATCTTCCAACAAGACAGTGCTCCATGACGCACATTTCTTAAAGGGTTGGCTTGAAAAGAAAGGGGTGACGTTCATGGATTGGGCCCCCTCAATCTTCAGACCTCAACCCCATTGAACATTCGGGCGCACAAATGTTCCTCAAAAACTGAATTAACAGCCAAAATTCATGGAGAGTGGCATAAAATTGAGCCAACCACCTGTGCCAACCTAGTCTCAAGTATGCAAAAAGGCATGAAAGTGGTTATAAAAGCAAAAGGAGGACACATCAAATATTAATTATTGTTAGAATATACACAAAAATGTTTATTTGCATTATGTCAAGATGAAAAAAAAATGAGTTTTTTTCATATTCTTCACTTTTTCCTACCTGCCCCATAATTTTGGCCAAGGCAGTGTATGTGTATATATATATATATATATATATATATATATATATATATATATATATATATATATATATATATATATATATATATATATATATATATATATATATATATATATATATATATATATATATATATATATATATATATATATATATATATATATATATATATATATATATATCCCTAACAACCTAGCAGACGCTTCACTCGAAGAGATTGCCGTTGAGATGAAGTGATTGACGGATGCCCTGGTGGCCGCAGACTCGAATAACGTGCCTAAGACCAGAGACCGTATACAGCAACAACACAAGTGGACCACTTCGATGAAAAATAAAAACAAAATGATAAATAGGGCATATCGATTTATATGGTTAGGAGGACCTAACGTAGAAATAACAAACAAAGTAAGAAGAATGATATCAGATATGGTACACTTAATAGGCGAGCAGCAAGAAAAAAACTGGAAGAATCTTATTAAGAAAATAGCTGAAAATAGAATTCCAAACAAAAACTGGCGAATTATAAACAAAGCAGGAGGGTCAAACCCAAAAACTAAAAAAAAAGAAGATGAAAATGGTAACCTAATACAAGATGATCAAGAAATAGTAGAAAAGTTTTCACAAACTCACCTGCAGAAAATGAGGACTTCGATGCTGAAACGGAGGCAATGGTGCACGAGTCTCTTAGTAATAACATAAATAGGATAACTCCTGCCCATTCAATTGACCCCAACTAGGAAGAACAAGTGGGACCAGGAGAAATAATAACGGTAGCGGAAATAATGAGCTCGATTGACTCATTTAAACAAAAGGCGCCAAGAACATCAGTGCTCACAAAGTCCAACCTCACCAACGCCCCGAACAACATCACAGCCCTCTAAAATATTTCAAATGGAAGCCTGAACGCTGGCTACTTCCCTGATTCACTAAAAACAGCAAACATATTGTACTTCCCTAAAGTAGGCAAAACTTCTAGCTTCCTAGATAGGTGCATACCTATATCGCTGTTAAAAAATATTAACAAAAAAAACGTGGAATACATCGAGGAGAATAATCTTTATAACAATTTCGCGTTTTGGTTCAGGTAGAATAGGCATACCACTAGAGCCCTCAGAATAATAACAGGAAAGAAATAGCACAAGCGAATGCGGACAAAAGATATATTGACTTAGTGCTACGAGACGTGGAGAAGGCCTTTGATAAAGTCTATATCAGAAGCTTGCAGTATAAGATCCTTAATCTCCAAATGAACTACATCACGGAAAGAAAAGACAAATAGCGTGACTAACGAGTACGTGGGACCATAATTTGAAATTGGAGCCGAAGTTTCCCAGCGAGGGAGGTCACAGTCCAACATTTTATTCAGTCTACATAGCAGACATGCTTTTACTAGTGAGGCCAGTGATCCACTTCGCAGATGATATCAACAAATGCATATTTTCCTCCAATAGAAATGAACGAAGGCAAGCAAGATTAACGACACTGGAAATAGGCAACATAAACAGATTTGAAAAAAAATGGAAAATACGAACCACCATCCAAAAATTCACCGTAATTCCAATCGCAAGGAAAAAAGTTGCCGATACCATACATGAAGGAAGAAGGTACTACTATAGACCTAACGAAGAGGGAGCAGAATCTCTAAGGACCATCGGCCTCAAAGCAAAGACCACCCTCACAACTGGATACTAACCGAAGTGTAATCTGCCGCAAAGTGGAGAGCTCAGTTGGCGAGCACCCCACCTAGAAACCCACACCTCAATCAACTGCCCAGAAAAAGGAAAGCTGTGGTGCAGCGCATGCACCACAGAAAGTCACCACTTCGACTTATGCAATTGCTCGGAGAAGAAATGCATGAAGTGCAAGGGCGGACATAGAACTATGGCCCTAAACTGCCCAAAGCGAAAGGGAATTATAAAGAAGATGGATGGAGAAACTAAGAAGACGAAACTTAGCTCATACACAAGCTCCGTGATGAAAAGTGAGAGATACGATCAACGAGAGCATCTTCGTCAGATATGAAAATTACGAGCGACTTGAACGCCAAAATTCTCATTTGCATCACGCATACAAATGTTTCTAATGAGGTGAAACTCGGCTGCTATAACGAGGTTCTGAACGCATTATCGAGGGCAACTTACTTGCCATTAGTCATCATGCCTGCGAATCCCGAAAGATCTAAGGCATTCAAGGAATCCGTGATCAGAAACAACACCCAAGTTGAATCTGGTCTCGAGGCAATGGTCGAAGCTCCCTCATCAGAGGAATCCGAAGAAGAAGAAGAAAAGGAAGAAGATGATGACTCACCCCCTTCGGCAAGTGACGAGGGCCCATGCACTCATACACGAGTGACGATGAGTAAATCAAAAACTTCGAGTCCTCCTCCTAAGAACGAGAAGCCTGGACACACCAAGGCTGTCCCAAAAGCTAAAAAGAGGAAAAACATCGGTAGATAACATCACATCATGCAACGGAACGCACTGAAGATTTTGGAAATAAACACCAAAGGCTGGACGACGAAAAGAACACTTTACGGAAACGTATTTAAGGAAATTGATGCAGATGTCATCTTAATTTCAGAACACGGGATCGACACATGTAATTCAGAAATGAAGATCTGGAATCACGAATTACTCGCAAGAGCGCTACGACGGAGCTGCTATTGCGATTAAAAATGGATTAAATAGAAGCATGTAAGAAACCTTGAAAAATCCTATAGAGCGCTGCGACGAAGCCATTATTGCGATTAAAAAGGGAGCAAATACAAGCAAGTAAGAAACCTTAAAGAATCCTATCTTGGGATTTAGGTCAAACTCGACATTGGAAAATTGGTTATTGCCGCCGGATACCAGCCGCCAAGGAGAGACTTTTTACCTCTTCAGTCTCCCACTGGCCTATTTAGGAGAAGGATCCTCACGATACTAATGGGAGATCTGAATGCCAGATGTCAGCAGTCCGGTTACAAAACCTTTAATGAGATTGTAATGAGCCTAGATACTTTGCTGAACAGAAACCTCGTCCAGCGAATTGGCCCCGACTTCTCCACCTTTGTCAGAGGAAGGAGTACCACGAAACAAGACATATATCTCTCCAATCATCAGCTGCCGTTCTATTACTACATGAAACCAGTCTAGGTACTATGTAGTGATCATATAGGGATCCTACTCACCAACAATAGGAACCACATACAAGTCCAAGCCGTAGTTAGAAAAAAACTGCAATAAACAGACTGGGCAGGGTACTTACGGCTCCTCGAGGAGTATCATCCACAAAACTTGAATGAGGCAATTCTCGAAGAGATCGACGAAGCACTCGACAACCTTAAAACCCATCTTAACGCAGATGGAACATGTATCCCTAAATCCGAGGAAAGTCTACATCAACATACAGATGGACCGAATGCATGAAGGATTTATACCGTGAACTGAAATCACTGTATGAAATCAACGTCAGAAACGCATCAATTGCCTCAATACAACGAAGTAAAGAGATCAAAGAAGAGCTCAACCAGTTGATCCTCGATCAACAGCGGATACGTTTGGACGATGCGATCGAAAGCCTCGATCATGATGCATCTCCCAAAAATTTTTGGAATAAAATTAGGTGTATCAAAGGATCAACTGCAAAAAGAAGAAAACTGAAATAATTAACGATAACGAAACATCGAATCAGAAAAAAGAAACATCAAAGCAATATTTCGAAGTTATTGGGAAAAATCTTCAGTATAACTGAAGAAGAAAACTAAGATTATGGTATGGAGTTCGAAAGCGATATCATAGACGAGCTTAATACACAAATACATAGGATGCACTCACACCACCAGCTGGATAGACAGCGCGATGGAGACGCCAAGATTACCGAAGAGGAACTACTTGGCACGCTCCGCTCATTCCGAAAGAAGGCCCCAAGACAATCGGGCTAACAGGGTTGAATTTGAAATGGCACAAGCAAACGTCAGGGAAGGAAAGAGACGAATTTTCAAAGCCTATCTTAACACAGGATACATTCCAGATGCTTACAAGAGGGCAGTGATGATTTTCTTGACGAAGCATGGAAAGGATCCAACGTTGAGGGAGAGCTACCGGCAAATTTCACTCCTGAAATTTGGTGAAAAGCTCTTCGAGAAGATCTTCAACCAAAGACTGGTGTCTCATCTACAATCCGTAGGAGTTTGGATTTAGAAAAGGCGAAGTACGGAGATGTCTATAAATGTCATCACGGAAACGCTTACCCAAGCCATAAAGGAGTTAGTGGACATTGTTTGTCGGGAAGTATCAAAGACGTTTGATAAGGTGTGACAAAGGAGAAGGCAGTACAAGATCTTACAGTTTGACCTAATTGAAAACTTAGAAAGAACTCTATGTGACTACGTTATGGAGAGAGAGGCATATGTCAGTTTAGATGCATGGACGGAGCGAAGTTCCCGCTCAATGAGGGCTTATCGCAGGTGGGGAGGGGCTGTTCTCCACTCTACTCGATACCCACCGCAGATGTCTCGGCCCCTGCGAAAACAACTTGCCTTAACATTTAATACAACCCTGATTTCAGCCAGATAATCCAGTGTCCTTGGCGTGACGCGCCTATGCAAGCTCGTATGATAGCGCGAGAGATCAAAAGATTGAACATCTACGATGCAAAGTGGAAAATAAGAACAAATCGAAAGAAATTCAAAGTAGTCCAAATTGGGAGAAGAATACTTACTGATGTCAGGGTGGGGGGTAGACGCTAAACCTACAGCACGGAGTGCAATGTAGTCGAATGAAGATTACTTCATCCGGGTAGAGGAAGCACGTCTAAGATAGAAATTCTAAGGCCTCAGCCGCAGTTTCCCGTAAGGAGGGGCGGCGATTTACCTTCCTGGTCGCCGTGCTGATGGCCTCAGCGCCCCTTCCGGCCCAAGCTTAAACTCTTATCCTTCTAGGTAACACACTTTCGTCTTACTCTGCATTCTCACTTTACAAATACAACCTCTCCCACAACTTTTTCTCGTCGGCCTCTAATTTCACAGGGTAGACGCCGACCAGCTTACTCTCAGCTAACCATTCCAGATCGGGGAGAGAGGGGAGGTGACAACGCCCCCTCACCCCTGAGCTCAGGTCTGGGGTGGTGGGTTTTTATCAACCTGCCTCATCCCAACCCTCACTTTCCTCACGTACCCTTTCTCTCTCCTTTCACAGGCTCTCAACTTTACGCCCAGCTCAGGGTGGAGCCGCCATACCGAAGGGTTGCCTGGCCACTGGTCTGGAGGAGTGGTCCCAAATGGCTGCAGCTGCCTATGCCGGCCCCATATTCACCCTTTGCAGAGCGGTCTACTGCGTGGATGTGATTATTGTTTGCGTTCCGTGAAAACAATAGGGTCACTATGCCCAAAATTGAAATTTTTTATTCAAATACTCCCTCTTTACCTTCCCCTCTAACATCATCGGAGCAGCTCTTGGGTAGTTCAACAACAGATGAGAAAGTCCCCCTCCCCCCTGAGCATTCTCAGGGAACCGTCAAAATTTCTTATACCGCAGAGGAGGCTTAGTCCTCTTCTAAGCCTACGGGTCCAGGGGACACTCCTTCACCTACTTCTCTGGATTTGTCCTTGGACAGGCCCTGCTTTTCTTTCAGAGAGGACTGCCAAGAGAGCATGCAGGCGGCCAAATATCGATAGGGCAAACCCCCTTAGGGTAAAAAGGGATGGCATGACCCGTTGGTCCATGCCCCCTAACGTCCTCCACTCGTGCGTTCTGAGTTTACAGGGAGTCACTGTATGTGTTCCCTTCTCTTCCCCAAATGATGCCGATTTGCCGGCCCAAGACGAGGCAAAAGGTTTTCCGAGTTGGATCCGTGATGTGACCCCCCATGAGATGGAAATGGTCCCAGAGGTGACCCAGCCCCAGACGGTAGGATCTTCCATTAGATCAAACCCGGGATTGGTGGCAAGCACAGAACCCGAGTCCGCCCCTGTGCAAGCTTCCCTTCAAACGGCTCGGGCCCCCGAGGCTTCACAAGGAGAGGAGGGGGCTCTTACCCCGGCTGGTGCCCTTGTGACAGCCAAGACCTTCTCCATTTCAGAGAAGGAACTTGCTGAGACGGGTGCATTTGTCCTAGGGGTTCCTTCCAGCGGAGGAGAGAAGCGGGTTCATTTACCACCTTCCTCTCCTAAAAGGAAAAGAAACAGGAAAAAGACTCGGGGCTCCTCTTCCTCCGAGGGGGCCACGGAGACGGATGGGCTCGCTGCCATTCTGGTAGGCAATCAAGCTAAGCTCGGCTCGTCCACTTCCAGTGCTCCCCCGAGTGGGGAGTCCCTGACAAAGACCAAAATTGTAAGTGCGAAGAGCTTAGCATCGATTCCGAGATTACTTGGAGTTTTCGAGCCCGCTGGCTTCACATGTTTTCTGATTATTCTCTCCACTGATGGTCGTATGTTGGCCAAGGGCAACATGATCCATCAAAGAAGAGCACTAGCTAGCGTGATTTTTAGAGAGCCGAAGGTGACCTGTTTCTCGGGCGTGAGCCTTCTCGGACGGATCCCTCAGACGCATTCGGTGTCGGACCTTCCCCCGACACCGGAGCGCGATTCCTTCTCGTTTCCTTTTTGCTTTCTTTTCTTTTTTTTATTTGCGGGAGGTTTTAGCATGTGTTTAGTCTTTGTCTTTTATCTTCTTTTATCTTTAGTTTTTATTTTTAATCTAACCTATTAGTAGGCTGTTTTCTGATACCGACGACTTTTTCCATATTACTCCGTCGCCAGATTGGCTCTCAAAATTTAAAAAGAAAAATCGGCCACAGTCAGAACTTTATTCATGTTCAGAAATATCCGTGAGAGCAACAAGAAGATGATCTACAATGCAATTGAAAGATCTACACTGCTCTACCCCGTTTCCGGCCTTTCATGTGTCTCCAGGACACAATAAAAGAGACTACAGTTTGTGCTGAATAAATGCGTGTACCTAATTGCGGGTACACGAAGGCGAGAAAGAAGACGCCAAAAAGAGCTGCACACGATTTCGGGTTTAAGTCCCATCAACAAAGTAATAGAAGAACGGAAAAGGAATATGCAGAAACTGGTTAATCATGAAATGAATGATGACATCATTCAAATGATTAACCAAAACAGAAAAGACAGATGTCGCATCAGATTTCCAAGCTCAGCTAGTCTAGTAGCTGGTGGGGACGAAGTGCCGTTCTACGCATGAAAGGAATATTACTTACCAAAGATAAAGACAATAACCCGAAAATGACAAAACAATACCGAAGTAAGAAAACCCTCACCGAATTTGACTGAAATATATCGAATAAGACTCAAACCCGAATATGACAAGAAAAAAGTAAAGAAGAAGAAAGATGAAACAAAACCACTAAATTAACCAATTACAAAAAAAAATTAATACTAAGCACCAAATTATAAAGTAATATATTACAAAACAACAGCGAATGTACATTACACATCCAAAGAACATTAAGATTATTAAGATAAATGGCTTGAACGCCATAAAAATAAAAATTAAACCAAAATACTACTTTCTCTTTTCACCACTTTTATTTCTGTCTATCTATTCGCACACCCTTTTGTCCCCTACATACACATACCCACTTACATTAATTCATAACTCAGGAAAAAGGGGTAAAATATATATGGGAGAAAATAAGCAACGCACTCAACTTCAATTCCAAAGCTCAAGACATGAGGTGAGGAGAGAAGAGGAGTCAATATTCACGTGAAGAATTCAAGAAGAAAATGAAAATAGACATAATAAAAACATACCAAATCTGGCAATAAATACCGAAAACGACATAACTTACCGAACAGAAAAATACCACGAAATTTCCAACCGAATTAAGATAATCGAAAATGAAACCCGATAAAAATAAATAAATAACCGAACAAGGAGACGAGAGAGCAGGTAAAAAATAATACTACACACAGCTACGGAAAGATAGTCCAAAGGTATGGATACCATCACACATGATAGGTATAATAAACGAGAAAGATAGAAAGATAGGTGAAAGAGAATAGTCGGATCTCCCAAACACTAATAGCCAGAGGAACTTATGGACTCTGTCCGAGTGTGGAAAAGCAAAGAATGAAAGAAGTGAAGGTAACACTTCAGTTTCGGGGCGCTGTTTATAGGCTATAATTTTGAGCTACAATATATGTCTTATGACGTCAGACGGTAGCGTCAGATATGAACAATTACGGCGTTATATTTTTTTATATATGACCCGCTCACCCCCCCCTCCCCCCCACTAACATCGATTGAAACTCAGGATCATCGCAGGGTGGTCTCCCCGCAGTGATATCTACCCCACGAGCAGCCCCCTTGAATTTACTGGGGTTTTTTCCCCAACAGCTTTTTACTGGCAGAAAACCCTAACCTAATGACAAACAATACTTACTTTTTATAGGTTTCTTGATTAGTTTATGCGCCTCTAAATAATCTAAAAGTTTTTCGCGGTCATGCAAAATAAACCAGAATTAAAATAACGAAGAAGCACGACTAAAGCACGAAAAAGCCATAACGAAAGAAACAAATGCTAAGCGGATTCTATTTATAGCTACGACGTTGCCAGTAAGAAGCTGTTATCGTTCACTGTGAAACAAAAAATACAAAAACAAAAAGACATCAAGAAAACCTTACCTAACTTAGAAAAAACTATAAACTAGCAGAGGCCCAGATATTTAGTAAATAATACAGACTAAAAGTTACAAATCCCCAAAACAACAAAAAAAGATAACGCCGTAATTTGTCACGTCTGAAGCTACCGTCTGACGTCATAAGAGATATATTGTAGCCCAAAATTGTAGCCTACTAACAGCGCCAGCTACCGTGCGCCCCAAATCTGAAGTATTACCGAAGTGAAAATGTGTGGTGCTCGTGTTATATTTTTAAGTATAGGCTGCTGGCACCAAATTGCAGGATTTCATAGGCCCAGCGAGAAACTCCACAAATGGACGCTCGGTGGATTTATCAAATCCTAACAAATTGCCTTACTTGTAAATAACGGAAATATCATTTCTAATATGAGAATAAGGAGATGAAAATATATATTTTAATTTGTATATATTAATTTCTATAGAGAATAATGAAATGAGAATTCATATGTTAATTTGTATAAATAGAGATTTGGCAAGCGGTCGGTAGAGTCGCACGCAGGAACACACAAAATACAAACGCATAAAGCAGATATCAGTTCGAACACCTGAGTCAATACGAGGTCACGCATAAACAAATATTCGCATCTTGGGAAAGATCTATCAGAAAACGGCAGGTTACAAAGCAGCTGAGCAAATACAGACTTTGACCAAGAATAATTTTAACACAGATCTGTAGCAAAGCGTTTCCTATAATAAATATAAAACTATTGGAAATATGTAGGTATATCTTACACACACAACTGTTCGGTAGCTCCGCCTTAGGGGTGGAAATTAACGAACTAGACCACTAGGGTCCGCCCCCACGGACAAGTCTAGGTCAGGCCCTTTAGGAAACGAACACACATATAGTCAGACATTTATTATTTTCGAGAGTAACAACAAACAGTCAGAAGGACAACCAGAGTCAGAGAAAGAGAATCGTTATTCGTTAACACAATTTACTCCCTTGGTAGCGTTACGGAACCCGTTTAATTTGCCTAAGTCCTGTCACATTTGAACCCAATACTTTGCGTAGAATAGAAAGCCTACTTATTGACCGCAAAGTACTCGTGACGTGCCACTTGCCCCTTTAATAGGCCAGTAGAAGAATAAAATTATATTTTTGCTACGTCCTTTTCGAAGTCCGTCTTTACCCCGATTGCCGGGAAAACCTTCGGTAAGCTCAGCCTAAATCATAACCCTCGTGAAAAATTATTAAGGAGTCAGAAACAATTCGACGGAGATAGAAAGTAAGCCCAGTTTCCAAAAGTCTTCACTACCCATCGTGCGCAATAGCAACGAGGACTCTTCAATCTACACGCCATTTTCAAGAATGAGCAAGCTCCCACTAACCGGGTAACTTTTACCTCCACTTACCTATTAGATATACCACTTTTTACCACCCCTTTTCATCATCCATAAACCGATCCCCATTCACATATAAACAGGCCACCTATAAACTTGGCGACACCCCAATAAATTGGTGACCTTCTTCACCTATAAATGAAGTATGGGGGTTCGGAATCCATATTAATCAGCAAGTCCCCCAAGTCCTTTGGTCATGGGAATTATTAATCCTTTTTCACCGACGAGTGCCGATGTTGTTCATCCTGGCTCCTCTCTAAACTTTACCTCCATTTTTATTATTTATCCCCTCCTACAAAATCCTGCTCTGGGGTCCCTTACCGAGCACCTCTTATATCTACTGGTTATTACATTGTTGACCTAGATAGAACATAAATATAAGTTCCTGTACACACAAACTTGTTTGATTGAATGAAGGTTGAATCTTTTAGATTCGGCCTACGTGACGGAATGCGGTAAACCACGAGGGATTTGAACACAAGATCGTACGAAAATAAATTGTATATAAAAATTAACAAACGAAAACACAAAGAGATAAATAATTCAATGGTCTGCGTCAAAAATGTACCTTAGGTTTTCTGTAGTGTTTCTTAATAAAATTGACCTCCTAAATCCGAATATGGCATCCGTTTTTCTCTATCAGGTGCAATTTTTGCGATACAGGGGGTGATAATAATTTTATAGTTTATACATGGCCTATATTACATCAAAATTTCAATAGTTTTTGCACTACTGTATTCGCAGTAAATTTTGTGTACATTTTAAGTAATTATGCGAATAAGTTTATATTTTTGCAGGTTAGAAATGGCTTAGCATTATAATAATAAGAATAATAATAGTGATTGAGTTAAAAATGAACAGAAAATGTAAGAATAGCTCCGACAGATTTTGCTATGTTTGCGGCAAAGTGACTTTTTCCGAGCAGCAATGTACAACCTCTCCTGAAATTAAATCTTTGTATCATGCATATTTTGGAGTAAAGATAGGAGATGAAGATAAAAGTTTTGCACCACCTATCTGCTGCTAAGGATGCTACATAAGTTTAAGACGCTGAAGTCAGGGCGAACAGAAGTCTCTCTCTTTTGGTGTTCCCATGGTGTGGAGAGAGGGCAAGGACCACACTACGGACTGCTATTTTTGCATGACAAATCTTAAAGGTGAGAATTGTATCAAGTATTTAAGCTTTCTGTATTATACTGGCTCCTGAAAATTTCATTATTATGCATAGACTTAGCATAAAATTAAAAACTAACATCGTTCACTTCAGCATGAACATATTTTTTACTAAACATTTATGTACTATCTGCAACTCCAAATCAATTCCTTTATGTAATATGCAATTATATTTTCCACAGGTATAAATAAGAAAAATAAACATAGTGTGGCATATCTGGATGTTCCTTCTGCTATCAAACCTCTGCCCCATGGTGCAGGAGTTCCTATACCTTCTCCCCATGAACATATAGAGGTTCCTGAAGAGATTAATATGGAAGTTGATCAAGATTATGACACATCTGAGTCTTATCAGGTTTCCACACATGATATGGTCGTAAGACCATTCACTCAAGTTCACTTAAATGACCTGACCAGGGATCAGGGCTTTCAAGGGAGAATGCACAACTTCTTCGCTCTCGACTTCGTGAAAGTAATCTTCTCGCTAAAGAAGCAACTTTTTTTTGGTACAGAAATAAAAAACAAGAGTTTCGAAGCTATTTTTTACAACATTCTTCCAGCTCTTTAGTTTACTGCGCCAATATTAAAGGACTTGTTGAAGCCCTTGGAATTCCCTACAATCCATTATAATGGAGACTTTTCATAGATTCCTCCAGTAGAAGTTTAAAAGCTGTGTTACTGAATATTAGAAACAAGATAACTTCCGTTCCTATAGGCCATTCAATCCAACTTACTGAAAGTTATGAAAATAAGAAAAAAATGCTGGATGCAATAAATTACTCTACCTACAATTGGAGGATATATTATGGTGACTTAAAGGAAAGATCATTTTACGCTTGGTATTTCTAAGCTCTTTGATATTGACATTTTGATTTTTAATTGTAAATACTTGTATACACCTTTTGCTCAACTTACATTTTACAAGAATGCAAATCTGGAAATCATGAGTCATTTTTTAGTTATATTTTTTTGTTGAAGTGTGTCCCTATAGGTTAATGCATCCTTTTGGGTTAATGGGGAACTTATCCTAATTGGGATGGTATACAACATAACTCAATAAACTCAAAATAAGATGTACATATATCCAATTAGTTCCAATACAATGATTTAATGCATCGGCATACAGCATTTTTCAGTACATATTTATATTCTTATTGTTTTAAGAAATATTACTTTGAATTTGTTTTTAGAAATATTACACTTTTAATTTACATACCCTGCTAAATTTCTTTTCAGGTAGTGTGTCTTATAGTTGGGATGCAAACAGACTATACGAAGCATCCCTTTTTCTTATGTTTATGGGACAGTCGTGCAGATAGTATGCACTATGAGAAGAAGGTTTGGCCCCCACGAGAAGCATTTAGAATTGGATCAAACAATGTGATAGCTGAACCTTTAGTGCCTCCTCACAAAATACTGCCTCCTCCACTGCATATAAAGCTTGGCATAATGAAAAATTATGTCAAAACCCTTAATAAAAGAGGCCAAGCTTTTAAATTTCCTCTTCAAAAATTTCCACAAATCAGTGACGCTAAGTAAGCTCCATGCGGAAATTTCTGATGGACCTCAGAGCATGAACATAGAAAAGGATGCCTGAAAAGCTTACAAAGCTAAAATTAACAAGTTTCTAGGCAATAAAAGTCTCACACATTTGAGAGCTTGAATGTCTATAAAGATACAGTTTTTACTGTCGCATCTGGATTATTTTCCCGACAACTGCGGGGATTACAGTGAAGAACAGGGAAAAAGATTCCACCAGGCCATAAAAACAATGGAATCCAGGTACCAGGGTAAATGGGACGTAAACATGCTTGCTGACTATTGGTGTTTGAAGCGTGATGCACCAGTTGAGAGGCACAAACGAAAAACGTCAAGGGCGTCTTTTCTTGGAAATTAGAATTATTTTCTCTATGTTGCATTTTTTACCTTTTTTATTAAAAGGATTATAGTTTAAATACGTTTATTCCTGTTTCTATGATATAACAATAATAATAAATTTTTAGATAGAGAAAGGTTTTTGAATTTTTTTTCAGGAATACATTCATTTTTGAGCTCAGGAGGTTTGATTCATTATGAAACCACAAAGAAATCCTGAGGAACATAAAAGTTTTATTCAAGCGCAGTCCTGTGTAATTGATTGGTTATAATTCTAGATGCAAGTTGGTATACAACGAGGGAGTGAAGTGAGAGAGATATATGAATGATTAATTGTGAATTTTGGAATGATATTTAAAGGATATATAAATAATAATTAAAAAGGTAATTCACAGGATATTAATTGGTAATTGATGGATATTAACAGGATCATAAATGGTAATACATAAATTGGGTTCTGTAACAAATGAAAATTAATAAAAATAAAGTACTCACGCGTTTAAGATAGACGTTAACCTGTAGGGGTGCGAAAATGTATCAGAGAAAATTTCCTTCCAACTCGATAATATAAATAGACGATAAAATTACCAACTCAAAAACGGACTAAAGCCTGGTCGTGATGCTAGAGTATTGGCGTTTGAATCCAACGGTACAGCGTTCGAAACTCAACAGTCCCAAAACTTTTATGAAGAAATCTCAAGAAGAAAACGGAAGTCAAGGAAAACGGAAGAAAACGCTTGAATGACCAACTCATCAAGAAATCAACAACCTAAAATAAATGGAAGAAATATGAAGATGCATCAAGAAAGAAAAACGAAGATTATAGACCAACCCAGCTCAAGAAAGAATAGGAAGTCAAGAAAAAGTGAAGACAAATGTTTGAAGGGCCAACTTAAAGAAAAGGTAAATTCAGAAGAAGAAGAAAAATGCTTTGAGGAAACCAAATGAAAAAGCAAGATGAACAAGAATAAAAATTATAATAAGGATATGCCCCCTCCCCATAAACCTGACGTTGGAACAATTTATAAACGAAGCACGTTGGATGGATACGCGGGCGAGAGTTAAGGAGTGGTGCTGAAAAATTTTGTGACTCTTAGTAGTTACAATATTGGAACGTATTTTAAAAAAGTTTAGTATGTACACATATTATATAGATATATTGTTTAACTTATCACTCCGCTTAAGTTGGATTTACATTACATATACAAATTACTTTGAAGGATTGCGGAATTACATGATAACATAAATTGATTTTAATTACTTTTGAGTACTTCAGAATTATATAATATACATGATTGTATTTACTTGTGAAGTACTGGAGATTAGAAGAATCTGGCAGTATTACACCTTTTTTTCACCAGTTTACTTGAGGTGAGGATCCGAAGTGTAGGGATTCTCTCCAGCCACAAGGGCCTTTGATAGGCCCTTGGGGATTTTGTCATCCGTGAAATTATGTTATGTTCTGCCCCTTTCCGGAACGTGGGGGGGATGGCAGGCAGAAGGAGGAACTTGCGGCCGCATTCCCCACTCCTTATAAAATAAAAAAAAAAGGTTGGCGCAATGGATCTTCTTGGAGACGACGGACAGGAATCTTAATTTCCAGGGAACTCTTTCCTTTGCAGGAAAGTTAAACTCTGCAACTTGTCTAATGTTCCTCTCTAACTAGTGTTCTCAGTACGAGGTGAAAAGAAAGACCAAATAGAATGATATTTTGGCTCCTGTTAATTAAGTTCTTAATCAAACTTCTAAGAAAATTTACTGAGACTCACAAGGTCCGATCTTAAGAGTTAATAAATTGACAAAGGTGGTACCTCTGAATGTGTCCAAGCACTAGCTAAATTTACAGGAAACGTGGAGAATATATATATATATATATATATATATATATATATATATATATATATATATATATATATATATATATATATATATATATATATATATATATATATATATATATATATATTACCTCCGTACTTTTAACTTTGATCAAAGCGGTGCTCGCTGCCTCAGTGTGCCTGGTTCGAATCGCTTCCCAGCACGGATTTTTTTCGAAAAAAGGTAATAAAAATATTACTGCAAGGAAAAATTATTCCGTTTTCTCTTTCAATGTGGTTTAATGCATTCATATATATATATATATATATATATATATATATATATATATATATATATATATATATATATATAATCATCGTTGGGGAATCGGATCAAAATCGAAATCGGAAAAATCGATAAATATTTAGCAAGCGAAATTGAAAATACTACCAAAAACTGAAATCGATAAAAGAAGGAAGACTAAAATCGAAATTGAAACCGATAAAATATTTCAATTCAAATTAGGATATTTGTGGACAAATTTGAAGGAACTGACTATAAGAAAAATAACAAAAATGCAACTATAAAATAAGGATGATCAATAATTTTACGCCTGGTTATTATTTTTACCTTTCCACTTTGGCAGGTATTAAATATATATTGAGGGTTCGAAAGATTTAAATTCAGCAATGAACAGTGTGGATTAAGAAACGGAGACCGACAAAATTGGAAGTTAAAGGATCTTCTTTCACTTCTTTCTATTAAATATGCTTTAGGGGCTCAACATAACTGAAATCAGAGAAGATAAATTTATCAGTCAGTGTGGATTTAAAAACAGAGATCGAAAAGATTTGAAGCTAAAGGACTCATTAAGTTTATTGCTTTGATTTCAAGGATATCTTATCTTCTTTCAATTCTTCCTATTAAATATACATTTCTCCTTATTTATGTTATTTTTCCTTTCTTTAATGTCAATTATTTTTGAGATTGTATTTTAAATATTCTTAATCCACTTTTTCGTTTTTGCTCACATTTTTTGTCTAAAAAATCAAAACCGAAACCAAAACTTATTCGAAATTGATATATTAAAAAAATATGGTACGGACGAAAGGTTAAATCCAGATCTTCAGCCACTCGATCAGTTATGCCCGACTATTTTAAGATTTGATTTATTCGCTTGGTTTAATAGGCGGGGTAAACTCGAGCAACAGAGGATAGTGTTATTCGGGAGAGGAGATCTGCTGATCCAGCTGGGGATACTAAGTAGTGGTAGGTAGGTGAGTCTTGCCCAAGGAATGCCTTCAAAGCAAATTTATATATTAAAAAAAGCGAGTCGCGGTCACTGCTTGGTTTCGCAACCGTAAACAGCGGAATTACGCTGAATGCACACTCTTTTTGGCAGAGAGGCCGGACGTTTTTGAAAAATTCACAAAATCATTAATTTTAGTTCCAAAGAAATTTTATTGACATCAATGTGTTCGTATTGAATTAGCATTTGGCAAAATCAAGTGTAGAAAACAGCATCCATCATGTGGTGTCCGGTTTCATTGATGCATTTCTGAAGGCGTTCTTGGAAGTTAGCCTTCACTCTCTCCAGCATTGCTCTGTTGATTTTGGTGACTTCCATGCAAATAGATTCCTTCAAATCGTACCACGTGTGTACTGATGCTCATACACACGTGGTTTGAGGTTTCCCCACAAGAAATGATCACACATGGACAAATCAGGGGACCGAGGGGGCCAAGGAGTATCAGCAAACCTGGAAATGTGGCGGTCACCGAAGAGAGGGCGAAGAACATCCATTGATGCTCTAGTTGTGTGCGCCGTCGCCCTATCCTGCTGAAACCGCACACGGCGGATCGGCATACGTTTTCTTCGTAATTCAGGCACAAAGAAGTTGTTTATCATCTCGATGTAACGATCTGAGTTCACAGTAACAGCATTTCCATTAGTGTCTTCAAAAAAGTAAGGACCAATGACTGCAGCTTTTCCAACAGCACACCAGACTGTCACTTTGGGGCTGTGCAGTGGTCTTTCATGCAGTTCTCTCGGATTTTGAAGAACCCAATAACGACAGTTCTGTTGATTCACCATGCCATTGAGATGAAAATGAGCTTCATCACTGATTAACAAAATGAGGTTGTCATTTGCCTCAAAAATTGTTTCCATCTGACGTGCGAACTTAAGCCGCTGTTCATAATCCCCTGGTTGCAACTTGTCGTGGTATGACATTACATTATATCAATACCATATTATATCTATGGGGGAGAGACCAATAACTTAAAGGCAAACTGACAAGGGGAACGGAATACCACGAGTTTCGACAGGCGGAGGGCGAGATAAGAGTGCAACGAGGTCAGGTATAATATGGACAATGGCAAAGCTCAAGGTTATTTAAAGAGGCATAAGCAAAAATATAATTTTATCTACATAAAAATAATGAGAGAAATGATGGGCAAAAATTACATCAGAGAATAAAAGGGCAAAATTACATCAGATGAACGAAGGCGGGGGGGGGGGGGGGAATTATAGTTATGAATCAGACTATGAAGTTAAAACTTAAGGTGTTACGGGAGGAGACTATTCAAATGGGGTTGAATTAACGCAAATGGGTTACTGGAGGGGGGAGGGGGGTTGGCTTACAGAAGATTCCGGGTGAGACGTCAAGGTAAGGCTTCATGGATGTCTTCCGCACGTGAGGCGAGGCCGTTTGAAGCTTCTGAGCGGGATGTTAAAGTGATGACGATTCTCCAAAGGGGGGGGGCGGTAACATCCGGTCGAGGGGAGAGTATTTCGGCCACCCGAAAACGAGGGGAGAACGAGGAGGGCTTCGACAGGAGTTGACGAGAGAGGTCGGAAAAATCACTCGGTAGCGATCGTTAAATAGAAGTTCCTCACTGGCTGGGGCTAATTCCAATACATAAAAATACTTCAGCTGTCACTTTGCTTTGTTGTTAGCACCTGACTTGGAACTAGGGAAATTTTCTTGGAGTCCGGGCGAGACTTCTCAACTCTGTGTCGGTTTCATGGGAAACGAGCAATATATATGTCTGAGGCTCTCCCCGCGGGTTTTTTTGTGGGAAACAGCTCTACTCTCGAATTGCCTCGAATCTTCTTACGAGGCTATTCTAGACCGTGTAAAGGTGAATCATGGTGGACGTGGTTCGAGGCTACCGCTTGTGGAAGGGAAGATGGAGGGAAGGGGGGTAGGCTTACCAATTTAAGCCTAACAGAATCTTCTCCAGCACATGGAACTTCCGTGCTGGAAAAGAAATTCCACGTGGAATTTCCCCCACACATCTTACAACTGAAAGATGATGCTTTACAGAGCAGTTGCGTCGGAAAGGATCATCCCACCCGTCAAACTAGAATTATCAAGGGTCTAGGGAAATTCTGACCTGCTACGACAGGTGTACACACACACACACACACACACACACAAAACGTGAATCTGAGCTCAGCGGCGAATTTACGGACATAAGCCTTAAACAGGTCAATTCTAGAGAATTTAACTAGTACAATTTAAAAAAAAAAAAAATCACAGGAGAACATTGTCGACATTTCAGTGGAACCGCCCCAAAAAATACAATTAAATGGAGGCATAAATATAGGACTAAAGACTAAACAATTTAGTGGACCCCCTAAAAAAAAAATCATAATTAGGAACATTGATGATATAATATATATATATATATATATATATATATATATATATATATATATATATATATATATATATATATATATATATATATATATATATATATATATACAATTCACGTGAAAAACCTTCACTCCCGCCGAAGTATGGATGAGGTAATCCCCGGGTCTTCTAGCCTCGAGGACGGGGTAGGGTCATTTTTACTGGCTAAGGAGTTTGTTGCTTCCCGTTGGAAGTAGCACCAGCACCTCAGCGCTAGGCTTGAATTTTCGTTCTCGTGACTTAAGGTCAAAGTAGGTCTTATACCTCTCAATAAGTCCTTTTTAACGAGATACGACACTCGTTTGTTATCTCTGGTGAACTCACGCTTGAGGGCTTTATTTTTCTCCCAAAGGGGGGGGGGAAGAGTCGCGCACTCCTTCTTAGCGCGGGCAAACTTGTCTCTCCGGATGGCTTGGAATTCCGGGTCGATAGGGGTTTCCAGGGGAACGGGTGCATGGGGTTCCAGGGCTGCCTGTGTACGGGTAATCACGTGCTAGGCCACCGGATGGTCGTGGATTACAGGGTTCTGACCGAACAAAACGGAGCAGAACTGGATTAGGGCCGCTACCACTTCGGCCCAACCGGACATATAGTCACACTCGATGTGGCAACGAATTATTGAGAAACGACTGGTCCGGCCAAGGTAGTCGTGGACCACCACAAATTTCTTGTGTTCGGAGCCAACAGGGGAAGAGTAGGTCCCCAGGCACTATAATACAGGTGCACCCGGTGTCACGGACGAGGGTGGATACTCGGCGACCGTTCACAGTTCCGTTCTCGAACTTCAATCCACCAGGGTTGTTCTCATAAAAAGAGAAAGTTTACCTGATGGACCGGGTCTTTGGCGGGTAAGGGAGGATCGGGAGTCTCCTGAGGCGACGGAGGAGGATCAGGGGCGGCCCAGATTTGGTGCACTTGGTGGGACTGAGAGTTTGCGAATCGGGAGTTTTGAGGACAGTTTGTTCGGTAATGGCCGGGAACTCCGCAGGTGTAGCAGACGATCGGGTTCTTTTGGTACGGCACAAGCGAGGGAGAAGAAACTAGGGGCTTAACGTCTCGGTGTTCAGATGGATGGAAGTTTCTTGGCTTCGAGGGACTAGGAACTTTGGTAAATCTTGGGACCAATTTAGGGGGGTCTTAGGGCCATAAAATTTAGTTTTGGGGGGCGATTGGGGAGACTTTTGTAAATCATTAGGGTATAAATTGTGACTACCCGTCTAAACATCGGCCTCTTCCAAGCATTCCTTGAAAGTGGTACAACGTTTATCCTTAATGAAGGCGCGAATTTCGGGAGCCACGGCAGCTAAAAACTTATCCCTAAGGAAGAAGTCCAGAAGAGACTCGTAGACCTGGGGAATCTTGCACGCATCCAGCCAACACTGAAGGTATCGTTGTCGAAATGTTTGGCCAGGGCGGATCCTTTCCTGGCGGAATCGGGAGCGGTAGAATTCGCTATTCATAGAACAGCGGCTAGCAATTCGGACTTTAACGTGGAACAGTCCAAAGTTGCCTCCGGGGGAAGGGATGCGAAGATATCCCTTAACTTGGCATTTAGGAGGGGAAGTAAGCGAGCGACGCTATCATTTTCGAGATCCCATCTATTGATCTGAAAGATTATCTCAAAATGGGCCAAAAATGACTCAAAGTCCTCTCCATCATTAAAAGCGGGAAGCAGGACTGAAGGAGTTTGGGGTATTTCAGCCCGGGAACCGATTGACTGAGAATCCATTTGATTTCGGCTCATTTCCAGCTCATGCTGCCTAATTTGTTCACGTTCTTCCATCTCCATCTTCAGTTTGTTCTCCTTCATCTCCATCTTTAGTTTGTTTTTCTCCATCTCCATCTTTAGTTTGTTCTCCTCCATTTTGTTCTTCTCCATCTTCATCTTCAGTTTGTTCTCCTCCATCTCCATCTTCACTTTGTTCTCCTCCATCTCCATCTTCAGTTTGTTCTCCATCTCCGTTTTTCCTAGTTCCTCTTCCCTTCGCTCTTCCCGTTCGTTCCTCTCTTCTTCCTGTACGTAATTTAGCAGGTCTTAGCCCGAAAGAACTAACAGTTCACCCTGACTCTTGAATTTTTTGTAGGATGACATTTTTACGCAGTTAACTGAGGGAACACTGATACGCGAACGAGCTAGGACACTACCCACGCGAAACGAATACTTGAATATCCGTGAAGGCCTTGATCACAAAACGAAATTGATACAGCTACCTACCTCTGCTGTTTCTAAGCAGAGAAAAAAAATGGTCCTACCGGAATTAGAACACCAAAGACCTTTACTCTTTTGGATTAATAACCAGGAGAGTCTCCAAAATTCGAACACAATAAAAAAAAATAATTACCTGGGGTCCAACACAAAATCTAAATAGATTACGTTCCACTGCTCTTCAATTAACTTGAACTTGCCTTCTGCCAGTACAATACAAAAAATAAAATAAAAGGGATGTACGTGAATAACAAGGGAACTTCTAGTGTCGAAATTAAAATGACACGGGTTTGTAAAAACCCAAACACACTTGACACAAAATTTATATAATATGTATATTAATAAATATATATGCCGTGGTATGACATTACATTATATCAATACAATATTATATCTATGGGGGAGAGACCAATAACTTAAAGGCGAACCGACAAGGGGGACGGAACGCCACGACTTTCGTCAGGAAGAGGGCGAGATAAGAGTGCAACGAGGTCAGGTAAATTATGGGCAATGGCAAAGCTCAAGGTTATTTAAAGAGGCATGAAAAAAAATATAATTTTATTTACATAAAAATAATGAGAGAAATGATGGGCAAAAATTACATCAGATGAATGAAGGGGGGGGGGGGGGAATTATAGTTATGTATCAGACTATGAAGTTAAAACTTAAGGTGTTACGGGAGGAGACTATTCAAATGGGGGGGAATTAACGCAAATGGGTTACTGGAGGGAGAGAGGGGTTGGCTTACAGAAGATTCCGGGTGAGACGTCAGGGTAAGGCTTCATGGATGTCTTCCGCACGTGAGGTGAAGCCGCTCGAAGCTTCTGAGCTGGATGTTAAAGTGATGACGGTTCTCCAAAAAAAGGGGGGGCGGTAACGTCCGGTCCAGGAGAGAGTATTTCGGCCACCCAAAAACGAGGGGAGAACGAGGAGGGGTTCGACAGGAGTTGACGAGACAGGTCGGAAAAATCACTCGGTAGCGATCGTTAAATAGAAGTTCCTCACTGACTAGGACTAATTCCAATACACAAAAATAGTTCAGCTGTCACTTTGCTTTGTTGTTAGCACCTGACTTGGAACTAGGGAAATTTTGGGGGGGTCCGGGCGAGACTTCTCAACTCTGTGTCGGTTTCATGGGAAACGAGCAATATATATGTCTGAGGCTCTCCCCGCGGGGGGTTTTTGTGGGAAACAGCTCTACTCTCGAATGGCCTTGAATCTTCTTGCCGAGACTATTTTAGCCGTGTAAAAGTGAATCGTGGTGGACGCGGTTCGAGGCTACCGCTTGTGGAAGGGGGAGGGGGGGGGTAGGCTTACCAATTTAAGCCTAACAGAATCTTCTCCAGCACATGGAACTTTCGTGCTGGAAATGAAATTCCACGTGGAATTTCCCCCACACAATTGTTGCCCAATGACCAACTTGTAGGGGTGGAAATGCAGGTCTTCATGCAAAATACGCCTTACCGATCGATTACCGATACCTAGTTCAGTGGAATGCCTACGAACAGAGCGATTCGGACTTCGCAGCAAAGCTTGTCTAACACGTTCTACATTTTTCGAGGTCCCCACCGGTCTCATATTAATTTGTGTACCTCGTGCACGAAGTACATTAACCCAGCGTAAGATTTTGTTACGGGTGGGAACAGCCTCATTTCAGTGAATGTTGAAGTGGCGTCGAAATTCACGCTGAACTGCTGGAACAGACTCGCTATTCTTCACGTAACTATCATAGGCAAACACTCGATGCTCTATCGTCCACGGCGTCATGGCTTCACCTGGAAAGAAAAAGAAAAGAAAAAATGCTAAGATACCTGAAAAGAAAAGACAAAAAATGCTAAAACACCACGGGCAGAATGGTACCTGCCAGACATATGTCCCTCCCTCTGGGACTGAGTAATAGACATTGCAAAAACGTCCGTCTTCTCTGCCCCTCCCTGTACATACTTATACGCATACATGCACAGGCGGAATACATCGACGAAAGTGAGTTTATGTCATTAGTTCTATAATTTCCCAATTATTATTATTATTATTATTATTAAAGTTCCAAGCCACAACCCCAACTGGAAGAGCAAATAGCTATAAGCCCAAGGGCCCCAGCGGGGAAAGAAACCTGGTATGGAAAAAACGAAACAAAGATTAAGAAAAACATAATAAATAAATAGAAAAAAAAAAAAAAAAAAAAAAAAATTAAATGCTATAATGTTAAAAATATTATAATATTATATATGTGTGGATAATGAATAAAATATTAAAGTTATAAGATTCTGTTAATTAAAAATGTATTAGCACCCACTTTAAATTTCTGAAGTTCCAAGGACTCAACAACAACACTAGGAAGTTCATTCCACAGTTTAGTTGTGTTAGGAATGAAACTTCTTGAAAACTGTGTTGTGTTGAATCTCATAGGCGTAAAGGCCCTACTATTGGCATTTAGTACACCTCTGGTAACTCGTTGAGGGGCATATAAATTGGGCAGATCGTGATGCAGTGGATGATCTGCATTGTTAAAAATTTTATATAAGATGCATAAGGAGCTTATTGCTCGCCTGTGCCACAGATCAACTTTGAGGTCAGGAATTAAAAATTTTATTGCTCTCAAATTTTTATCTAATAAATTAAGATAAGAGTTGGCTGCCGAACTCCAAACAGGGGCGCAATATTCAAAACACGGAAGAATAAAAGCATTAAAACAATTTTTAAGAACAGTCTGCTCTCCAAATACTTTGTAAGATTTCCTCAAAATGCCAATTTTTTGAGCAATAGAGGAGGAAATAGATCGAATGTGATTCTCAAAAGTAAACCTAGAGTCAAGCATAACTCCAAGCAACTTAAAAGAATCACATATGGAGATGGGAATGTTATTTATTAAAAGATCTGGATGGGGAGGATCTAGTGTTCTGGATCTGCTAACAATCATACTCTGGGTTTTCTTTGCATTTAACTTCATGCCCCATGAAGTGCACCAAACATTTATCTTAGCCAGATCTCTATTTAAAGACTCTGCAACCGATGCTCTCAACTCAGGAGATGGGACTGGGGCTATTAGAGTAGCATCATCAGCATAGGCTATAAGTCTATTTTCCAGTCCAAACCACATATCATGGGTATATAATATAAACAGTAGAGGACCAAGAACACTGCCTTGTGGTACACCAGATAGCACCTCTCTCTCATCACTAAAATTATTGTCAACATAAACCTTTTGATGTCGATTTGTTAAAAATTGTTCAATAATATTTAAAAATACACCACCTACTCCCAACTGCTTCAACTTAAATATCAGGGCCTTATGATTGACACGGTCAAATGCGGCACTGAAATCCAGGCCAACTAAGCGAACTTCTTGACCAGAGTCTAATGACTTTTGGACAATGGTGGAGACAGTGAGAAGTGCATCACAAGTGCTCAGACCCTTACGAAATCCAAACTGTAAAAAGGGAAACAGACGATTAAGCTCGGCAAATGTACTTAAACGTTTAGCTAGTAAACGTTCAAAAATCTTAGATAGAACAGGAGTTATAGAAATGGGCCTATATTCAGTAGGGTTAAAACTACCACTTGCACTTTTACATAGTGGAATGATGTTACCAATTCTCCAACATTCGCAAAAACTACCACTCCTCGCCAGCTTCCGAAGAATAACGGAAAGCTTGGGAGCCAAATACTCTGCAGTTTTCTTAAAGAATAAAGGGAATGTACCATTTGGGTCAGTACCACCATAAGCATCCAGATCAAGAAGTAACTGTTTTACTTCACTTGAACGGAAAGCAATCTTGTTTAACCTTGGTTCAGGGAAACAAGTGTCAGGTAGAGTTAGATTCTCATTACTTTGTTTATTATCAAAAACATCAGCCAACAGTGTTGCCTTTTCTTCAGGACTATGGGTAATGGAACCATCAGGTTTAAGAAGGGGTGGCATAGATGAATCATTCCCAAAAAGAGCAGACTTGAGAGTGGTCCAGAATTTGTGGGAATTTGCTGTGCGCTGAAGAGTTCCCTTTGTGGTAGTATTGAATTCAACTTCAGCATTATTATATACCCTCTGAGCTGCTGTTCTGTAGTGCACATAATTATCCCATAGAAAGGCAGATCTACTCCCCTTCCACAGGTTGTAGGCTTCTTGTTTCTGCATATGAGCCCTCTTACAGTCATCATTAAACCAGGCTTTGTCCTTAGTGCGATATCTGATCATACGGAATGGAACATGTCTATCAATAATTGAAACAATTTTATCATTCAAAATACGAACTGCTTCAACCTCCTTATATATTAGTGGCCAGTTGATCCGGGAGATATCATTTAATATATTGCACCAGTCTACTTGAGATTTGATGAATACTTTGCTTGTATGAGCTATATTAGGAATAGATTGCTCAATACAGATAGTTATAGAAATTGCACAGTGGTCAGAAGTTCCCACAGGAGGATCAACAGCACTTGTAACGACTCCAGGGGAATCAGTGAAAACCAAGTCAAGGCAGTTCCCAGATGAATGGGTAGGCTCCCTAATGACTTGCTCACAACCCGACTCACACGCAAAATCATAAGCCCTGATACCATGACAGTCAGTAGGGGAGACAGAAGACAGCCATTGCCTATGATGAGCATTGAGGTCTCCCATAAATACAAAGCAGGCTTTCCGGTCATTTTCCTGTACCTTGGCCATGGCAAGGAGCAGACAATCAAAAATAGTATCATCTAAGTCTGGATTGCGATAGACAGAAAAAAGATAAAAATTATTTTGCTTACCACATACTTTCATAACTTGCATCTCATGGCAAGAACAAGCATAGGAGGTCTTTGAAGCAGAGTAACCATTCCTAATGTAAACTGCCATTCCTCTAGCCCTAGGAATGGCATCACGCCTAAGTAAAATTGGTTTTTTGAAGCCTGGTATAAGTAGTTCAGAGACATGCCTCATATTTGAAACCAGGGTCTCTTTCATTAATTACTGCTAATTTTTTACTTTTGATTTCTCAGTTTCATTTCATTAATTACTGCTAATTTTTTACTTTTGATTTCTCAGTTTCATTTCATTAATAGTACCATGGAATGGGATGGTTCTTTCCACGCAGGTATCCGATCGATGGGCTTCTTTTCTGAATCACAAATTCGAAGTTTCCATGAATAGTCAAACGTGGCGATAAGGGCAAGACAACATCACACTTTGATTAAGTTTATACTTAAGATAAATAAATGAATAAATATATAATTCTATTCTTGAATAATAACCAAGTTTAAACTAACAATATAACTAATTCCTTAGGAGTTAGCCAAAACCATCTAGCTCTATAATTATAGAGCGGATAATTCTCAGTCGGGGAGGGGGTCATAGAAAAAGCAGCCAGCGACTGTAAGCGTCCGCTTAATGATAAAGCAAATGCAAAGATGAAAGTGGAGGATTTAGGGAAGCGTATGGCTTAATGACAATTTTTTGGCATATATCTTTCAACGGGTATTTCCTCGAGTATTTAGTACTTCTTCAACTGAATAGAGATACCTGCCCTCTGGTTAATAAAGTACATCAACTGAATGCAGGAAGTGATCCGGATAACCGGTAAGGTCTGCTGACCAAATAGTCGCGTGCTCTGACTTATTCTGATTTATGACCTTACGACCATCAAAACTTTGAATAATTCTGGACTAATCTCGTGAGGACCTTCGCAACTTTATCATTCGGAAGATAATGTAAAACAGCATAAGGGTTTCAAATTTCGTTAGAATCACACGAATAGTTATGATGTTATTTCCAAAACAAAATAATTCGCGAGTAAACCTTAGGAGGACTTTGTCAAATATTTCATTTGAAAGAGAATGTTATTACCTAAACAAAATAATTCCCTGGTTAGCCTTGGGAGCACTTTAGCAATCATATCATTCAAAGGAAAATGTAAAACCAGGTAAGGGTTTCAATTTTAGTTAGAATCGGCCGAATAGTTGTGATGTTATTGCCAAAACAAAATGATTTTCGAGTTAAACTTGGGAAGACTTTGTCAATTCTATCATTCAAAAGAGAATGTAAAACAACATAAGGGTTTCAGATTTTGTTAGGATCAGCCGAATAGTTATGATGTTATTGCCAAAACATTATCATTCCCAGGCTAACATTGGGAGGAATTTGGCAATTTTATCCTTCGAAAGATAATGTAAAACAACATAAATGTTTCAAATTTCGTTAGAATAGTTATGATGTTATTGCCAAAATAAAATAATTTCCTTTCCTTAGCTAACCTTGGGAGAACTTTGGCAATTATATCATTCGAAGGAGAATGTAAAACAAATTAAGAGTTTCAAATTTAGTTAGAATCGGGAAAATAGTTATGATGTTATTGCCAAAAAATGAATTTCGAGCTAAACTTGGGAAGACCTTGTCAATTTTATCATTAGAAAGAGAATGTAAAACAACATAGGGGTTTCAAATTTCGTTAGGATCAGCCGAATAGTTATGATGTTATTGCCAAAACATTATCATTCCCAGGCTAACATTGGGAGGAATTTGGCAATTTTATCCTTCGAAAGATAATGTAAAACAACATAAATGTTTCAAATTTCGTTAGAATAGTTATGATGTTATTGCCAAAATAAAATAATTTCCTTTCCTTAGCTAACCTTGGGAGAACTTTGGCAATTATATCATTCGAAGGAGAATGTAAAACAAATTAAGAGTTTCAAATTTAGTTAGAATCGGGAAAATAGTTATGATGTTATTGCCAAAAAATGAATTTCGAGCTAAACTTGGGAAGACCTTGTCAATTTTATCATTAGAAAGAGAATGTAAAACAACATAAGGGTTTCAAATTTCGTTAGGATCAGCCGAATAGTTATGATGTTATTGCCAAAACATTATCATTCCCAGGCTAACATTGGGAGGAATTTGGCAATTTTATCCTTCGAAAGATAATGTAAAACAACATAAATGTTTCAAATTTCGTTAGAATTTGACTAATAGTAAAGATGTTATTACGAAAAAAAGAAGCAAAACGAGGACCGACCGACCGACATAGTGAGATGTAGAGTCGCACGCGACTCAAAATGGAGTCTGCCCTGTGACCTTAAAGGACGAGTCACTAATTTGGAATACAGACGAACGCAAACATACTTTACAACATGCAGACTTTAATATAAATTTAAGTCAATTAGTAATAAGCCTTATTATGATTTAGTGGTTTATTTTTACACATTATTAATTGCGGATTATAACTCCCTATCTTCCTTTCATTTGCACAGTTGGTCAATCGAATTTATTTCATCTATGTGTAGATTATGTTCGGGAAATTTCTCCTTAGCTTTATTATTGTTCTCTTTGAATTCAACCCGTGTAGTTTACTGTAATTTGGACCGCGGTGTGATTCGCAACTCTTTCGTCTGTCGCGTGTGTGTGGGACAGTGTAATGCATTTCCGTCATATCTCCGTTTTCACTACACATTAAGTAATGCGTAATAAAGAGCACCGCCGGTTTTGTGGCTTTACTCTCTCTCAATTTCCGGCAAAATCGGGCTTTTGTGCTTCGAGTTGATTATACTACGAGTTGATTAAAACAATCAGAGGTACAGCATATCATCAACCATTGGGTGCTGGCATAGTATGTGATCTACATGCCAATGTGATCTACAACAACTTAAATCTAGCCTAGCTTGTGATCTACATTCAAAATCTTTTTTAGAAATGTCCAATTCTAATTAGAGGAATGTTAGACATTAAAACATATTATTCAGAATAATATTAATTATATTAATAATATTAAAAATCTAGACTAGTTTGTGATCTACATTAAAAAAATGTTTATTATAAATGTGCAATTTTAATTAGAGGAGTGAGTTAACTAGTAAAAGATAATATTAAAAATGTATAAAATTCAATCGATGAAGGAAAATACATAGGAAAAATACTAAATTGATTTTTATTTCATAATAGAAACATGAATACTATAAATATCTGTATACATCACGAATATCATTTTTAGAATCTAATGTTGATCACATTAAAATGATAGTAAAATTGTAATCTTTTAGGTCGGTAAAGTAGCACAGGGTGAAAGAAGATTCCAAAAGTTGACTTTCTTTCACTGAAATAAACAATTACAGAACATAAGTATACAAAATAAAATAATACATATAATAAACACATTCTCGCATTAGCGCGCAAACAAAGAGGCACACATAATCCACACAATGAATACATTCACATAAGCACTCACACGTAAATATAGGCACATGTACATTTCGCAAACAAAGAATTATTAGTCAATATGTATAAGTGGCATAATGTTGGTTTCACAAACCTAGGAGTCCAATTAGTAGAGGAACTGCAAGATCTTAACCTTCATACATTATCGTCAGTCATATAGCAATAAATCTATTTCATATTTTTATTTAATATTTGAACATAGTAAAGAAAGAAACACAGGTTAGTTATGAATTTAAATCCAGAACTAAATTTTAACAATCTCCCTTTTTACAAAAAGAAAAAAAGGCTAAAATACAATGAAATACTATGTAGATCAAGCATCTAATGCGAGTATTTACAGGATCTAACAGTTTTCAATGCAACGTTCAACAGGCTTTCTAGGTCGAGTAGAAAGGGAAAGGTGTCAATGGGAGCAATTGGAGGAGGAACATCATGAGACATATCGTTTTCGATAGAACATTCAACAAGTTTTCTATATCGAGTAGATCGACGAGAGATATTTTCAGGGGAGGCATCAGGGAAAGCAACTGGAGGAGGAACATCGACATGATGAATTAGGATCTCGTTTAGTTTCAACATTTACAGGAGCATCAAGAAAGGGGGATTTTGTATCGGAATTAGGATTAGGAATATCTTCGATCTCGTTTAATTGACTCTCTCCGGCTGGGGTTAAATCGTGGATAGCCGCGGTATCTTCTCCGGCCTTCTGGAAATCTGATGTATGCATATTTAGGATTGGCTTCGATTAATTCCACTTCGCTTACTAAGGGATTGTCCTTATTCCGTACATGTCGTTTTAACAGTACTTTACTAGGTGAAGCAAGTCAGATAGGTATACTCATTCCAGTCGTGGTCTTTCGAGAAAAAAAAAACATTCCTGAGGAGCTGCGTTCGTTGAAATATATAACAATGAACGCAAGTAATGATGAGAATTTGGAGCACGTGTTGACAGTGGTTAATGCTTAGGTTTCTAGACTCCAACGCCATATAATTCCTACATAGCGCTCGCATTGTCCATTCGCGGTAGGATGGTGAGGGGCTGAACGACTCATTGGAACCCCTTTCTCGTGTATAAATGATTTTGTTTTGGCAGACATGAAAGAAGTGTTTCGATCCGAATGCACGTACCCTAGTAACCCGAAAAGAAAAAACAACGTAATAAGACACGGTATAACAGTGATGAAGAAATATCCTTACAAGGAAAAGAAAAGTGAAAACGCGAGTATTCGTCTACCAGAATTAATAAATACTTATTGGGAGAAGATGTTAGTGGCCCTTTAAATTCCAGGCTAATTCGATCAAAATGGCACATTGCACGGATAAGCTCTTGCCTCTCCAGACAATAATATCGAGGTTTTAACCTTTCAAACATTTTCACCCTGACAGCACTCGCTTAACGTCCTCTAAAGAATAAGGCAAGTTTCGTACTCGAATAAAATAGTGAAATCGTGTAATCTCTGAATAACAGAGAACTTTATGAAGCTCGACAAGATTATTGTGGATCATGCTTGAGCGGAAAGTGCACGATAGGGCGTCAGCAGCTATGCTGAGCGAACCAGGACGATGTATAACTTCGTAGCAAAAAGGCCTCAATTCTAAACGCCATCTAGCAATGTTTTCGTTCTTTATTTTACTCTTATGTCGCAAATCAAACATGTAAGATACAGATTTTTGATCTGTAATTAAGGAAACTTACGACCAAGAAGAAAATAACGTCACCTTTTGATCGCCTCAATAATAGCATAGGCTTCTCTTTCGACAGAGCAGTGATTTCTCTCGGAGGAATGTAAGGATCTCGAGAAAAAGGGAACGGGTCGTCCATTCGGGTTCAGAGTGGCCCCATTGGCGTTATTTGAGGGATCAGTTTCTAGTGTAAACCTTAATTTTTTATCTATTTTTGTCCTAACAAAATTAATAATAGCTGATTTTAATTCCTCGATTGCATTTGTAGCTTCTTCAGAAAGTGGAAACTGGCAATTAATTCGGGGACAAAATCGTTGAGAAAATCTTGGAACCCACCGCGAGTAGTATGCAAGCAATCCGCCTAATCGAGATAATGATTCTTGACTAGTTGGTACGGACATATCCTTGAGAGCCGCAATTCGTGAAGGATCTGGATGAAATTAATTCTGTCGAACCTGATAACCTAGAATACATATGATATTAGTTGAAAAGGTGCATTTGTTATTATTTAAGGTAATTCTATGTTTCTCAGCAGCTTCAAGAAACTTAGTTAGGTTTTTATCATGTTCAGCTTGCGCGCGGCCGCAAATAGTAACATCGTCTAGGTAAGCATAAGTGTCCTCAAGATTATTTTTACGAATTAAATCGTCCATAATTCTCTAGAAGCAAGCAACACCATTGGTTAGACCAAAACTTAAGCGTTTAAATTGAAGAAGCCTCCTTAAATTGAAAGCCTCCTTAAATTAAAAAAGCTCTCGCTTGATCAACAGCTGAAGATAATGTAAGAGTTTTGTTTTCTACAAGTTTCGTTCGGATTTTTGATGATGAAAGCCCAGTAATAAAGGCATCTCGAATATACTGTTTATATACGTTTCGGCATTCACAGCCTTTGAATTGCAATCCAAACTGATTGTCTGAAGAGAACGTACATATTCATGAATCGTTTCACTATCTGATTGTTTACGAGTCGTGAGCTTGTGTCACACCACGACCTCATTTGTAAGTTCAATGAACGCACTTTTGAGAGCAGCAAGAGCATCGTTGAAAGTAGTACATTCGGAAATTATCTCGAAATTTTCAGGAGAAACTGAATCGGCTGGGAGCACTAAATTTTCATCGCTTATACCTTCAATTGATGCTTTGTATCTAGAGAAGACAAACAACCAGTGTTTAAATACACGTGCAGCTTCTGGTGAAGTTGGAAAAACATCCAAACGATAGGAACGAAGACCATGTTCCATTCTTCTTAGTGAAATAAATTGAAGTCGCCCAAAGGTGAAAGAAGATTCCAAAAGTTAGCTTTATTTCACTGAAATAGACAATTACAGAACATAATGAACACATTCTTGCATTGGCAAGCATACAAAGAGGCGCACATGATGCACACAATGAATACACTCACATAAGCACAGACACAAATATAGTCACATGTAGGTATATTTCACAAACAAAGAATTATTAGTCATATAGCAATAAATCTATTTCATACTTTTATTTAATATTTGAACCTAATAAAGAAAGAAACACAGGTTAATTAGGAACTTAACCCAAAACTAAATTATAACAGTATGTGATAATCTATCGCCTATAGCTCCGTCATTAGGTGCGTCTATTCAGGATTTTTTTTTTTTGAGATCTTATGGGCTCAAGACTAAAAGTTTATAAACTATAAAAGCTGCTTTGTTTTATATATTAAACCAACCGTAAGCAAAGATAAATATTATGATTTTTCTAATGTAGATCACAACCTATACCTTGTTATCTAATGTAGAACACAAGTATAGGTTTTAAATGAATATTGCGGTAATATCCTAGATAGCTGTTAGACCACAATAAACATAAAACCTGTATTTAGTTATTTAAAGGAATGAATTGTTAAATGATAACGCTAGTCTAAATTTTGCAGACGAATTCATCAGGCCTAATCTGGGCGACGTTGGAAAAATGTGTACATTAAAAACAAAGAGTATTCAGAAAAATATATATTATTGAATAAACACATTAAAATATTTAAGGGTGAATTTATAAAGTAACAATTTATGATTGGATTGAGAATTACACTTGCATTAAATTTGAATGAGTTAACGGAACTTTGGAATGCATGCCCTTTAGCATTAATACATATATAAAGGATTAATGGGAATAGATTTACGTAAATGGATTATAAATTGAATTAAATAAATGGATTTATATAATTGGTAAATGGATATACAAAAATGGATTTATAATTGATAAAAATTGTTTGGTATAATTAATAAATCATAAATCATAAATAATAAATTATAAATGACAAATGATAACTGTATTATAATAAATGATAATTGCATTGTAGTAAATGATAATTGGATTATAACGGAGTTGAATGGGTCTGTAAATGAGACAAAAAAATTAAGCATTATTCGGGATTCTATCTGGGAAATATTTAGCCTAAGCTAGAATTACAATTGAAATGTTTACAGACCTGGTGACCGATGAAGCACAGACAAAAGAATGACGCCTCAGGGCATATTTTAAGATGCTTGGGAAAGCGAGTGTACCAATCTCCTGATTTAAGTCAGGGTTACCAACCCTTCTTGAAATGATATATATATATATATATATATATATATATATATATATATATATATATATATATATATATATATATATATATATATATTAAGAAAATAAATATTTACATTTGTAGGGGTGTAGACCGCATATCGGCACTAACCGTTGTTAGCTCGGTACAAAATGGTGGACTTTATAGCAATGCCCTTTGGGGCATTCCTATAAATAGTAATAATCCTGGAAAATTATATTCATATGTATATAATATGTAAAATTATCATTCTAAAATAAAATCAATCAATTAATTTGTAACGTGAGAATATTCAATGTAACTTAACCCTAATACAGTGGTTCCCAAAGTGGGTGGTACCAGGGGGGCGGTGGAAAGATCTGGGGGGGCGGTGAGGAAGAAGGGGGCGGTAGGGGGGCGGCAGTCCGAAGTCGAAGTCAGAAGTTCGAACGTTTGTTTGACGATTTGTACACAACACGTGCAGCAGGACGAGTCAGTGGACGACGCATCAGGGTCGGGTTACCGCACGCCGCTCTGGCCCAGTCAGATCCGACAGCATAGACTACAAAAGCAAAAGCTCAGGTTTGTAATTTCAAGCTTGTAATGTTCAGAATTTTATCTTATAATAAAAACCGCATCCTGGCGGTCAACATCATCTTGAGTTCAAGTCAACATGAAATTGGGGAGTCGCCAGAACGCGCCGTGTTGTGTTGTGTTGAGCTGGTTAGGGTGGTGCATTCACTGATATATATTGTTACGAATGTATATGACTTTGTACCTGTGTGTGCATGTGTTTGTGTGTGTGTGCATATATGCGTGTTCGCGCGTGTGTCATTGTGTGGGTGATCACGTCCTTCACCATTTTCTGTGAGTAAATGGAAGAAAATGAATACGTGAGAGGGTAAACTTGCTTTTTATACCTTCAATGTTGTCATTTTTGTCTTTAAGTAGGCCTATTTATGAAATGCGATAAAATGCTGTATTTTACATGGTTTTATTTTTTTGTTCCAGAATAAAGTATGGCCTTGTTACAGCAAACAAAAAAGAAGTGTCGGCAATATAGTGTGGAATATCTGAAATATGGATTTGTCGCAGCACCACACAACCAACAGCAACCCAATGTGTCTACTGTGTGATAGAGTGTTTTCAAATGAAGCTATGAAACCTTCGAGGCTTTGGGAACATTTGAAGAAAATGCACTCTGATAAAGCAGACAAAAACTTGGCATATTTTCAGTCACTCCGAGACAACGTTCGGAAACGGAAAACCATCGGAAATATATTTGCCAGCAGTTTACAACAATCTACTGACGGTTTGCGAGCATCATACAACATCTCTTTGCTGATTGCTAAATCTGGTAAGCCTCATACAATTGGAGAAGAGCTTATTCTACCAGCAGTAAGAGAGGTTCTACACCAGTCACCTGACCAAATTATAAAAGCTATTCCTCTCAGTGATAACTCTGTTCAGAGAAGAATAGATGAAATGGCTGAAAATATTGAAGAAACATTGTGTAACATGCTTAGGACAACAGAATTTAGTTTACAGTTAGATTAGTCCACTCTGCCAGGCAATGAATCTTTGCTTCTTGCTTATGTTCGTTTCGTCAAAGATGAAAGCTTGGTTCAAGAGCTGTTATTTGCGAGACAGCTTGAAACAGACACAAAAGGGGAGTCAGTATTTCGTGTCGTTGATGTTTTTTTTAAAGAGAAAGACATCCCACTTTCTAACATTCTTGCTTGTGCAACAGATGGGGCACCATCAATGGTAGGTCGTCATCGTGGCTTCATTAGTTTCTTGAAAAAAGCTGTACCTGGAGTACTTACAGTGCACTGTGTAATCCACAGGCAGCATCTGGTCGCAAAAAACCTGAGTGGTAGACTACACAAATCAATTAGTACTGTTATCACAGCAATAAATAAAATCAAGGCACATGCCCTCAATTCCCGACTGTTTCGACAGCTGTGCACTGATAATGATGAAGAGTTTGAACGTTTAGTGTTGCACACAGAAGTAAGATGGCTGTCAAAGGGAAACTGCCTGAGACGTTTCTATTCACTGTTTGATACAGTTGTTGAATTCTTCCAAGACTCCAATTCTGTTCTGCGTGATGAACTAAGAAACATGAAGCATGACATTGCTTATTTGGCAGATATATTCACAAAGTTCAATGAAGTTAATTTGCAGATGCAAGGAAATGAGGCTAATCTAATTACAGTCAAATCAGCTATCTCCACTTTCCTGGCCAAGTTACAGTTATTCAAACGAAACATAGCTCGCCATGCACTCTACCAGTTCCCAAGCCTCTCTGAATTGGATAAGGAAAAAGGCATACCATTCGATGACCTTCAAGTGTATTGTACACACCTGGATGAACTGCACAGAGACATGTCTGAGAGATTTGAGGACATTTTATTGCTTGAAATACCAGACTGGGTGATCAATCCATTCCTAAATGTCGACGGTGAAGAAACTGGAGTGGCAGAGGAAGAACTGATTTCCATTCAAAATGACATTAAGCTAAGGCCAATGTTCAAAAAGTCATATCAAGATTTTTGGTTACAAAAAAAAATCTCTGACTGCTATCAAGTGCTGTGGAACAAGGTCAAGATGTACTTTATTGCCTTGCCAACATCATATTTAGTAGAACGGGGCTTCAGTGCAGTCACCTTGCTTCTTTCCAAGCAAAGAAACCGACTGAAAATTACTGACCGCGGGGATCTACGACTTCTTCTTAGTGAGTTCCAGCCTGATGTTGAGAAGCTTATGTCCCTGCACCAAGCACATCCATCCCATTAATATTAAGTGTGAGACAATGAAGGTTACTGGTGGAATGTTTATTTACCATTCTATGTTGCTGAAACAGTTAAAACTGCTAAAAAATAAATTGGTTTACTAAATTGGGTTTTATTTGTGAAATACACATTTGTGTTTAACCTTTCTCTTTTCAAATTGCAGCATACCAAATATCAAGAAAGAGGTGTTTGTTTCCATACGTGTCTGTGGGGGGCGCTAGGAATTCACTGGGGAGCAAAGGGGGCGCCAGCCTGCAAAAGTTTGGGAACCATTGCCCTAATACATTAAAAATACCTTTTCTTTAAAGTTTCCCCTACATGAGCAGGCAAATACAAACACACGCCTTTCGCCATCTGCCTTGAAGCTCTGTACTCACTCCACCTGTGCAGAACGTCGCTTCGAATAGGGTTAGTTACTTTTTCTCTCCCAATTATTCTCGGCAATCAGTCCATATGAGAATAGATCCTAACTCCTTTTCTTCTCTCATTGCAGACCCCAATTCACACTCCATCATAGTTCTACCCTACTAATTATACTTACTATACCTACACCACATAATTATATTTATACAATCACATGTACTCTCGTGTGCTCACTTATATACCTCGTGTATGTCTATAATTATATTCACCTATATTCATGGTCATGTACTCAGAGTACTAACTTGTACTCGCTTAATTATATTACTTGTATTATATTTCAAACTAACCACTTACTTGTCTTTCATATTCTCTGTATACCATAAAATTTGAATTCCTCAGTTATCATTTGTGTACTCAAATTTACGAAAATTAACCTGAAATCGATAATATCTTGTAAAATTATAATATATCCTATTTTTGTTCACATCGAGTCATTCTTTTCCTTGGGTAGCTTGAGATTCAATCCACATTAGGGTTGCCGTACGATCAGTCAACTCAAATAACAAATTTATGCATGTACTGACTATTGCTTTGCTATCTAAGGCAACTAAATCATTCATGCACTAGTCAGAACCTCCACATAAAAATGGTGCCCAAATTTTAATATCTCCCCTTCGTTTAATCAACGAAAATAAATTCAATCGTATGAAAACGTGGATTTTCGGAACTCACTCTATCATTTACGAAGCACGCGCGCTGTTTTTCATTCCCGTGTTCGTTAACGCAATCTAGCTTCTAGTTTCATTATAATGGTTCAATTAGTATTTACTAAATCCTTTAAATACAGAAAACCATTTTCTTTAATTTCTCTAATTTCCTTAATTTCAATCCCTAAGATTTTCTTCTAGTAAGACCACAAGCTTGCGTTCTGTACGCGCTCATACATACACACGCAAATACACGTGCACTCATAACAACCACACCTCCTTCACGTATAAAAATACATTAGTTCAACCATCACGTGTACACATAAATAAACAGTAAAGACTATGATGGATCAGCAACAAAGGACAGCGGCTAGCGGGTCCCATGGTCAACACAATCAAACCCCGGAATCTAATCCGCAGTCCACGCACAGGCAGCCTCATGCATAAATCTCGCTTCCAGTATTCGATGCAGAAAATCCAATCGCACGGCTAGAAGTCTCAATTCTTCTTATTAACCCCCAGAAAATCACAGAGAAGAAAAGGCAGCAGCAGTCATCCAGCGTCTCCCCATAAGTACATTCGTTGATTTCATGGAGATTTTAATTAACGATGGACAGGCTGGCGTTTTGGAACACCTGGGGATGCTTTTCACATGAAGTAAGGCAGGTCTCAAGTTAATGACCTGAAAGAACCCCTAAACACTCAGGAAATGGGAGGTAGGAGTCCTTCGACCTTCTTAAAGTACTTAGAAGACTATATCAGGGTAAAAGGTGCAAAAACCGACCTTTTTAGCCCTCCCATCACTGATATTTCCATGACGGGAGTCTCAGAGTGGATCAGGCCACTTATTTTAAACTCAAACCCTTCGAATATAGAGCATATAGCCATAGTCGCTGATAAACTATTTGTTAATCCCTACGTGAAATGGGGCAACGGCCAAATTCATGGCCCAACTAACAACACTTCCATTTCTCAGGTTCGGGGAACGACGAGCTCCTTTGGCGACCTGTCGGAGCGTTCAGGGGTTCCATCTTCTCTATCGAGGGACCTTGATGCTTCAATGCGGAGCGGAGGATGGAAGCCGGCATCCAGGGGTTACAGCTGCAACATGGATCACAGAACGAGCACAAACGCGAGTTGGGCAATCGGAGGCGCAGGTCCCGATCTGGTTTCCAAAGGAGAAACTTAGGTAGGGCATCCCCATGCAAAAGGTGAGAAGCAGCGAAATTTTCAATCTCATTTTTCCGCCTATTCTCATAACCTTCTACACCATCAGGTCTTATGCTGGTACCATCAAAAGTACGGTAACAACTCTGCACACTGCAAACAGCCTTGTTGCCACCGTTATTCTTTTTCACATACTGCGTCAAGTAGTCTGCCGAAGCGTAACATTTCATTTCCCTTTCAATTTACTCAATGGTGCTGGTACCATAACAAATATGGTGCACAAGATGAAAATGCTTGCAACCGTGCACATATTTGGAACCAGTACTTCCTTCTAACCTCTACCCTCCAGTTTTCTCAAATCAACCAACTCAGCATTCTCCAAATTCTTACGATCCTTCGAATTCAGCCTCAACTCTTCAATTACATCCTTTTAACTAAAAAGGCAAGGGATAAACGGGTTAACATCCCGTGTCTTCCACTCATTTCCTCAGGTAGGTCCTCCTTTTATCATTTTCTACCCATTTTCTGGTTTCTCATTCTTGGTAGACAGTGGTGCTGAATGCAGTGTCATACCAATTTCTAAGACCGACAAAGCTTCTGCTCCCTCAGATTTAGTTCTGAAGGCAGCCAATTAGACCAATATTAGGACCAATGGAAGGTGAAACCTTTAAGTCTCACTCGGTCTCCGTCGAGTTTTTCGATGGACCTTGGTCAAGGCCGAGGTAGATTGTCTAATATTGGGCCTCGATTTTTTTTCAGTGCACGACCTTTTGGTCGATTCTCGACCCAGAAAATTGTCGACCGGAGAACACTACTGACAGTTTCAGATTCGTACTCACCTTCTTCTCAGAGTACCCCCCCCCCCCTATTCGTCTCACACCCACCGAACCACCAATTCAGGGCATTCTTCAGGAGTTCCTTGAACTCACCCTTCCATCTGCGAAGGATAGGCCCATGAAACATAGTGTGGTGCATCGAATAGAGACAACAGGAGGTCCTGTATTTCCCCGTCCACGTTGTCTAGCACCAGATAAACTATCTACTATGCGTGATGAAATTCAATTCATGATGAAGGCAGGGATTTGTAGGCCTTCCGCTTCTGGGTGGGCCTCCCCACTCCACATTGGTCCCAAATCCACGCCGGGGGAATTCAGAGCAGTTAGGGACTAAAGTGCTCTAAGCGCTATTACAATCCCTGACCAATATCAATTGCCATTCATAGTAGATTTCACCTCATCCCTCTCTTGCTGTACTCTCTTTCCTCGCCTGGATCTGGTTCGTGCTTTCAACCAGATCCTTATTCACACATACGATGTTCCAAAGACTAACATCACCACTCCATTTGGATGTTTTGAAATGACCAAAATGTTATATGGATTGCACAACTCTAGTCAAACTTTCCAGAGCTTTATGAACCCAATCCTAAGGGGCCTTCCTTTTGTATTTTGATACATCGATGACCTTCTAATAGCATCCTCCTTGGTGGAGGAACACCTTTCCCACCTTCGTCAGGTCACTTTTCGTCTTCAAGAGTACCGTATCGTACTCATCACCTCCAAATGGTTTCTCTTTTGTGTGTCACAACCCTCCTTCTTGGGACACCATGTCTCGAGTGCCGGGATTTGCCCACTCGAAGATAAAGTTACCGTGATGCAAAACTTCCCTCGACCCACATCACGCAAACATCTCATATATTTCTGTGGTATGATCAACTTCTACCACAGATTCATTCCAAACTGTGCCCAGGTCATGCAATCTATTAATTCTATGCTTACCAAGACGTAAAAGAACTCTACTATTGAATGGTCTATTAAGGCGTGCGATGCATTCTCTCGCACCAAATAGGCTATTGCCCACGCTGTAAAATTGGCTCATTCTTCTCCAGGAGCCCCCATGAGCGTATCTTCAGACGGATCCTCGACTCGTGTAGGTGCAACCTTGCAACAAAAGATTGGTGACCAATGGCAACCTCTTGCTTTCTGACTTATAAAAGAGGTATAGTACGTTCTCTCGCGAGCTACTCAGAATATACCTCGCAATCCGCCACTTCGGCCATTACTTGGAAGGTCGTGACTTAGTTATTTTTAGGGGCCATAAGCCTTTGGTCGGCGCTTGTTCGTCTCGTAGTACTTCGTCAGTACACACTGCAATTGACGCTCACTATTTTCCTGGTTCTGCAAACGTCGTACAGGATGCGCTTTCCTGCATTGCCGCGATTTCGAGCATGCCACTCTCTCACACTGCACCCATCGATTATGCAACGATAGCGCTAGCCCAGGAAAGAGATGAAGACACGCAAACACTCCGTCACTCTTCTCAACTCGTCGTTCGCGAGATCGACTTACCGGACAGTCCTTCCAGGCGCATCTTGGTCGACTATTCATTACATGATCCAATGTTTTCGTTCGTTGCGATTCAACTCGCACTTCTTTGCAACCAGTCTATGACGGACACTTTCTCGTCATCTCCAGGAAGCCGAAGTTCTTCGTACTTCAGCTTGGCACCAGGTAGTATACCCTCCAAATAGACCGCCTGAAACCCGGCTATATAAAAAAAACGTTCACCTAGAACGCTATTACCTCCTCTTTCTCCCATTATAACCCTTTATGCTCCAGTAAGTCCCCCAAACAATCTCCAACTCATCCTGAAATCGATACTATCTTTGCGTGCTTGTCCGGCAATCGCTGGGTCGGTGGTTCGAATCTTCGTCCGGATTCTTTTTAAGCTGACACTATTTACTAATTAGGTTACCACCGTGAGTGGGCATCGCATGGTGTGGAGTTGGGGCTTGCACTGGCTGACGTCCGCCTGATAAGCAACAATACAGCAGCTTGATATGAGGATTGAAACCAGTGAACTTTAACTTTATATCCTATTTTTGTTCATATCGAGTCATTCCATTTCTTGAGTAGCTTGAGATCCCATCCACGTTAGGGTTGCCGTACGATGAGTCAACTCAATTAACAGATTTATGCACGTACTAACTATTGCATCGCTGCTAAGGTAAATAAATCATGCATGCACTAGTCAGAACCTCTGCAATACCATAAAAATTTAATTCCTCAGTTATCATTTGTGTACTAGATTAATTTACGAAAATTAACCTCAAATCCATACTATCTTGTAAAATTATAATATATCATATTTTAGTCAATATCGAGTCATTCCATTCCTTGGGTAGCTTGAGATCCAATCCAGGTTAGGGCTGCAGTACAATCAGTCAACTTAAATAATAAATTTATGCATCTACTGATTATTGCATCGCTATATAAGGCAACTTAATCATTGATGCCTTAGTCAGAAACTCTACAGACTTATAAACTTGTGATACCGCTTATTCGAGGAAGGGGGGGGCAGTGGCGTCAATTGATCGTGGCAGGGTGTAGCAACCGCCATACCCTAGGTCCCAGGGGTAAATGTAAAATATGTCCATCTAAAATGTGACGGGCACATTTTTATTTTCCCTTAGCTCACCACTTTCTCTACTTTCTTTTATAATCTGTCAGAGGCCAGAAGCCTAGTGTTCAATGTTACATGATGGTGAGTGAAATTGCATTTGAAAAAGCTCAAGGTATCTTAAATACTTCAAAACAAAATGTGCTATATGCATGGGCATATATTAAATGAAGGCAGTTAAAGGCATTTAAATAATTACATAAATAATTAAGGGGAGGGGGGGGGGGCTGATAACGTTGCCACACCCTAGCTTCGGCTGAATTGACACCTCTGGGGTGAGGATTTGTAGAAGCGGTTTGTACTAACTTTTACCAAGTTGCTAGTTATTCAAGGACCTCATTGGTTTCTTCTTTGTAACAGACATAACTATAACTAATAAATGAGTTTCGTCCTGACAACAAGAAAAATATATATATATATATATATATATATATATATATATATATATATATATATATATATATATATATATATATATATATACGAGGAGCAGTCAATAAGTTTTGCAATTCGGATATAAGGAAAGTGTTTTATTATTTTTCAATATGACTACCCTCGACTTCAATGCACTTGCGCCACTTGTCCCTGAGGCTTTGAATTTCCGACAACCAGAAATCTCCCGATTGCTGTTCAATCCACTTCTCAATGGCGAGCTGGACATCTTTATCGTCCCCAAACTGGCGTCCAAGCAGGGCAGCCTTGAGCTGGTGGAATAAAAAGTAGTCGCTATGGGCCAGATCTGGACTGTAGGGGGGATGGTTGAGCTCCTCGAATCCGCGCTCGTGCAGGGCAGCTTGTGCAACTCTGGCCTTGTGGACAGGGGCATTGTCGTGGAAGAGAAGGACACCGCGTGCCAACTTGCCGCTCCGCTTCTGACGGATGCACTTCTTCAACCCAGCCAGTTCTTCGACGTAATATTGGCCTGTGATGGTCCTTCCACGAGGTGCATAGTCCACCATCAACACTTTCTCAGAATCTCAGAAGATGCTGGCCATGATCTTCCCGGCTGAGGGTTGGGTCTGGAACTTGATGGGGGTCAGAGAGCCCCTGTGCTTCCAGGCCATGCTTTCGAGCTTGGTCTCGGGATCCTAGTGATGGACCCACGTTTCATCACCTGTGACTATGCGTGACCCGAATCCCGCCAGGTCTTGGTTGTACAGAAGCAGCAGCTCCTCCGAACTTTGACGACGTTGAAGTCAATCATAGGGCGTGAGGTTTCGTGAGGTTTCTAGGGACCCAACGGGCAGAGACCTTGGTAATGGCCAAATTATCGTGGATGATGTTAATAACACTTCCATGTAACATTCCAAGTTTTTACTTGATTTCTTCGACCTTCACTCGTTGATTTTCGAGGATCATCCTCTCCACACGGGCCACATTGTCCTCGTTAGTCACGTCTGACGGGCATCCTGTACGGGGGTCATCTTGAAGGGACTCACGAACATGGCGGAACTCCCTATTCCACGAGCAATGGTTGCATAGGAAGGGGCGGTGTAGGTGTACACTGCAACCATGCGTTCATTGATTTCTTTTGCATTCTTGCCTTCGTTGGTCAAAAAATTTGATCACTGCGCAGTGCTCAACCTTCTCCATTGTTGAAAAATTTATGACTGACGATCTGCGATCAGCTACTGCTTCTTAAATAGACGAGGCAGGAGCGTGCGGCTACAGGTCCTGACTTGTCATAACTTAACATAACATAACATAACATAATTTCACGGATGACAAAAGCCACAAGGGTCTATCAAAGGTCATCCGCCTCCGTCAAAACCCACCCACAAAAAGCACCATCACAAGGGGAAGACAAAATCAAAGACCTCCACAATATAATATAACAGATGACAAAAGCCACAAGGGCTCATCATAGGCCAACCGAGTCAAACGGCCTCTTTTTTAAGGCACCCAAACTCCCAGAAAAACTACATCCAGAGGATTGCGTCCAGAAACAAGGGTATCACCAATCAAGGCTTGTCAAGAACTAAATCATGCAACTATAGATATATACAAACAATATTAATATATACAAAACTTAGGAACCATCACAACATTCCCTTCCCATAAACTCATCCAACCTACTCTTAAATACATTTAAATTTGGACTACCTACTACCCTCCGCGGCAATTTATTCCAGAAGTCCACCACTCTATTGTCCTAACAACCACACAAACAGCCATCCCCCTTTTTCCGTTTTGTCCTACCGATTCTCAAAACTTATTGACCACCTCTTATATATATATATATATATATATATATATATATATATATATATATATATATATATATATATATATATATATATATATATATATATATATAATCTTTTCTCTTATTATGGTGCAATTTCATCTCCTTAGCCAGATAACTAAATGGCCGGTTACTCAGGTGATCAGGTGATTACACTGTGGCATCTTTAGTGTAACGATATACTTTATATTTTTAGAAGCAATGACATTGTTTTCACCCTTGGATCTTATCTCTTATGACGACGCAATTTCCTCTCCCCAGCCAGATGGCTGAACGGCCGGCTTAAAAAGCTTAACTGTCACCTTTCTCCTGCTTGGGAATATAGGGATCAGATTCTTATTGTTATAATTTTTTTGGTGTTTTGGGGGGCGTATAAGAAGAACCTAAAAAAATAAAAGTTTAAGAAAGTAAAAAAAAGTAAAAGCTAACTATTATTCAATTTATGAATTTTTAGAATGTCTTTATAAATTTGAGCAACTAAGTCTTTCCCTTATTTCGTTGCCTCCATAAAAACTCGTACATATAGGAGTCGATCAGAGATCGAGCGGTTCTATAATCTATTCTATTCCTCATTTTCTCCTTGGCCGAGAGCGATTATATTTCATTTGCGTGGGCACTTGTTTCTGGATCTTTAAAGTTCTTCGACTGGTTAACAGTCATATGTTTATACTGCATATCTGGCAAGGAATCAATTATATTGTATGTAGGCCACTTATCAGAAATAATAGTCGTGTCAGACAATACACGTTCTTTAATTATAGTCTATAGATAATAATGTTTCTACCAATCTATCAAGAACTGCATACATTAAACACCCGCGCGTTTCCCTGCA